>OY755248.1:53865890-53895890 GCA_963576725.1 Azorinus chamasolen
CGCCATGCATTAAGCTGCCACCTGTCTTAAAGATCGATAATGATACGTAATTTAGTGTTAGAATAATCGGGATTTTACTGTATATAATGTTCGAATAATCGAGGTTTTACTGTATTTCGTTCTTTTTTGGTGTTAGTTGATATCATTGTTCACTATACATTTTGGGATATTATTACCGTCATCCTTAAAGCAAAATCAAATTCGAAGAAACCTCGACCAAAGACTAATCATAATAGAATATTTTAAATCAATAAAGTGGCCAGAGCCAAGTAATTTCGTAGACATCAGTATTAGGTATATTACCCATACATTAGTTTACTTGAAGTGTCAACAACTGCAGTGACCAGTCACAATACTTAACCCTTCGCTTGCTATTCACGTCAATATACGTACCTGTAAATAGTGAAGACCCAGATGAGACAGCTCCTGCAGGAGCTGTCTCACACATCAGGGTCTGCACTATTTACAAGTTGATTGTGCAACCAGTGCACTCCACAGCAGTGATTGCACAGCGAACTACTTGTACACAGTGAAGATATATGTAAATATACAACAGGACATGGTTAAAGAAGGAGAAGTGTATTTTAAAATTCAGCAAGCGAAGGGTTAAGATAATAATTCGAAAGGTAACACAGACACCTCATCTCCTTCATATTACATGTCCATGTTTACGCTTTCCATTATTCTTCATTATTCTGTAACATGCGCGTTTTGCTGCTTCGTATCAATGCTTTTCTTATCAGCTCCGTGAATACTGGATATACAAAGTGGAATTGAATCTGTATATTCCCTCCTAGATATATTTATAAACAGAGTATTTGCTCATATGGAACAACTGCTCTGTTGATCTCATTGGTTTCAAACAATGACTTTTACAGAGGCGTCAAAAGGCGTTAATATGAGGAAATGGGTGTAAATTACAGAGTCAATTCAGTTTGAATTACACAAATTTACTAGAAGATATTGTATAACAAACAGTACAGATCCTGATCAGAGAGCTCCGCTAGGACCCCTCTGGTCTGGGTCTTTACTGTTTGCAAGTGACAGTTAGCTCATTCCCTCATTCAAATGTTTTACAGGGACTATATCGCTTTGTATTGTCAAATATATCTGGTTTATTCTTTCTACCAACTGGCACACTGTTTATTTATGGCTTAGCGCAATTCCAGCTCGTTATCATCAAAGGTTTACCTTAAGATTATGTGTGTTTCAATGTTACCAATGAGAACCGCTCTAATTACGATTAATCAATCGTAACCATTGAAAACCTTATCTGGAAGGACGTGTAAACAACTAGACAAATTTAAAGGGGGATTTTACATGGATGTTGAGATCTACATATGACAGTATACAGTATTTAAATAAATCCGACTGTCAATCGACAAGTAACGTTCAAAAACATCCGTTTGATGTCTAATCCTTCTTCTGTTATCATCGACGTGACCCGCATTTGCAAACAGATTGGATCCAGATGAGACGCCGAGTAACTCGGCGTCTCATCAGGATTCAAGCTGTTTGGCACTCGTTCAATAGTTTCTCAAATTTTAGCAGACATAATTTTTTTACAGAAGAGTAAGGGTGAACTCTTTGCATGCTAAGTAATAAGCGTCTGTTAAAAACGGTGTCTATTGCGGCTTTCCTTCATATCCTGCAATAAAACATGCAATCAGTGCCAAATAGTTTGGATCCTGTTGAGACGTCGAGTTTCAAAGGCGCGTGAATCGCTCTCTGGGAAAAGAAGTCTTAACCATTCTCTTGCTGAATTTTAAAAAAACAACACGTCTCCTTCTTTACCCATGCCATGTTGTATAATTACATATATCTGTGTACAAGTATTTCGCTGTGCAATAACTGCTGTGGAGTACACTGGTTGTACAATCAACTTGTAAATAGTGCAGACCCTGATGAGACAGCTCCTGCAGGAGCTGTCTCATCTGGGTCTTCACTATTTACAGGTAGGTATATTGACGTGAATAGCAAGCGAAGGGTTAATTCTTTATCTTACTGAGACGCTCTTTAAAACCTTTACAAATAAAGTAGACCTAGATCAAACTGCTCTTATATATCTATATAATGTAATCAGAGACACTCATCAGGCGAATGCCATAGATCTATATAATGGCATAAGCAATCAGAGCAGACCCTTATCAGGCGGCTCCTATAGGAGCTGTCTGATCTCGGTCTATTCTGTTTGCAAAGGAGCCCCTAACAGAAACAGTGCCTCTAAAGAGCCTCTGACAGAAACAGTGCCCATAAAGAGCCTCTAACAGAAAACGTGGCCATAAAGAGCCTCTCACAGAAAAAAGAGCCCATAACGAGCCTCTAACAGAACAAATGCCCATAAAGAGCCTCTAACAGAAAAAGGTGCCCATAAAGAGTATCTGACAGAAAGAGTGTCCCTAAAGAGCCTCTAACAGAAAAAGTGCCCATAAAGAGTATCTAACAGAAAGAGTGCCCCTAAAGAGCCTCTAACAGACGCAGTGTCTCTAAAGAATCTTTAACACTTAAACACCTCTAAAGGGGGCCTCTAATACAAAAAGTGCCTCTAAAGAGCCCCTGACAGAAACGGTGCCTCAAAAAAGCCACCAACAGTTAAAGTGCCTCTAAAGAGCCTCTAACAGACAACGTGCCTCTAAAGAGATTCTAACAGAAATAGTATCTCTAAAAAGCCTATAACATAAAGAGTATCTAGCAGAAAATGCATCTAAGGAGCCTCTAGCAGACAAAAGTTCCCCTAAAGAGCATCTAACAGATAAAGTGTCTCTTAAGAGCCTCTAACAGAAAACCTGTCTCTAAAGAGCCTATAACAGAAACAGTACCTCTAAAGAGCATCTAACAGAAACAGTGCCCCTAAAGAGCCTCTAACAGAAACAGTGACCCTAAAGAGCCTCTAACGGAAAACGTGCCTCTAAAGAGCCTCTAACAGAAAAAGTGCCCATAAAGAGCCTCTGACAGATATAAGTGCCTCTAAAGAGCCTCTAACTGCAACAATGCCTCTAAAGAGCCTCTAACAGAAACAGTGTCTCTAAAGAGCCTCTAACAGAAAATGTGCCTCTAAAGAGTCTCTAACTGCAACAGTGTCTCTAAAGAGCCTCTATTTGAAACAGTGACCCTAAAGAGCCTCTAACAGAAAACGAGCATCTAAAGAGTCTCTAACAGAAAAAGTGCCCATAAAGAGCCTCTCACAGAAACAGTGCCTCTAAAGAGCCTTTAACAGAAAAAGTGCCCATAAAGAGCCTCTAACAGAAACAGTGCCCCTAAAGAGCCTATAACAGAAAACGTGCCTCTTAAGAGCCTCTAACAGAAAAAGTGCCTCTAAAGAGTCTGTAACTGCAACAGTGCCTCTAAAGAGCCTGTAATAGAAACAGTGCCTCTAAAGAGCATCTAACACAAAACGTGTCTTCTAACACTTAATAGCTTCTAACAGTTAAAGACAAAAACTTATTTTGCTGGTGAGACCGTTGATAAAAATCATCTGTGAAACAAACAGAGCAGGGTGCAAAGGGGTCATTTGATCTGCATCTACTCTGTTTGTCTAAGGTGGAGCTTTGGTATATATCTACACTGTTTGTCTATGTGCTTCTTTGGTCTGTATCTACACTGTCTATGGGGCTTCTTTGGTCTGTATCTTCACTGTTTGTCTATGGGGCTTCTTTGGTCTGTATCTACACTGTTTGTCTATGCGGGGTCCTTTGGTCTGTATCTACACTGTTTGTCTATGCGGGGTCCTTTGGTCTGTATCTTCACTGTTTGTCTATGCTGGGTCCTTTGGTCTGTATCTACACTGTTTGTCTATGCGGGGTCCTTTGGTCTGTATCTACACTGTTTGTCTATGCGGGGTCCTTTGGTCTGTATCTACACTGTTTGTCTATGCGGGGTCCTTTGGTCTGAATCTTCACTGTTTGCCTTTGGGGGTCCTTTGGTATGTATCCCCTGTTTGTCTATGGAGTGTCTTTAGCCTATGTCTACACAATTTGTCTTTGCACCTGTAAACCTGTAGCGTGATGAGAAAATTATTTTTAAATAATTCTTTACTAATAACGTTTTCAAAATTCAAGGTATAATCAGTTTGAACAGGATCGCGAACAGTTTGGATCCTGATGAGACGCCGAGTTATTCAAACTTTTTGCAAAGGCAATCACTGATCCACCGGCAGCAAGCTAAAGGTTGAAGGACCTTGCACAAATGGTTACTTCTGCATGCAGAATCGTAACGTCGGTGGACAAACTAATATCCCCTATGGCATAGGATATCTAACTAATAGATGGAGATGGAGGGACAAAACAAAAGGAATATTGGCCCTTTCAACAGTAAGCAGATCTTCTCTGCAGAACCATTTATTGACTTCTATCATACTAAAAGAATTTATCTCATTTGTTTGTTTTTTTCCAGAAAAATGCAGAGTCTTGTTGTCAAACAGTTTAGATTCTGCCGAGATGTCGAGTTACTCGGTGTCTCATCTGCTTCCAAACTGTTTGCAAATATCAAGACAAAGTAGCCCTTAGTGTCGAAAGGGTTAACCCTGTCATAGCTTAATTGTTAAACTAACCATTCGAAACAGGTCAATCTTACCGTGAATATATAGGATACTTTTTAAAGAATGGTTTAAAATTACAAACAGTGCAGACCCTGATGAGAGGGCTCCTCTAGGAGCCCTTTCATCTGGGTCTACACTGTTTGCAAATGACATTAGTGACTGGTTTCCCGCACTAAAGGGACATGGTCAGTAATCTGATGCTGGGTACCTGTAAACCCAAAGGTATAATTCAGCCATTGCTTTAGGTGTAAAATGCCTGGGAACAATGGAAAGCTAATTCCGTCAATAAATGTATAATATCACTGGTTACATTGAGCTTATTATCACATTATTTAATAATTCATTGTATCAATTTGTGCTACTTGTCGAATGCGAGGAGAACCATATGATTCACTGTCCCCCAACGAGTCTGTAAATCATGCATACAGTAAAACCTGCCCTAAACGGCTATCCATTTTTGAACATAGGAGTCTTAAAAAGCAGGTACATGTAGTTGCTTAATGCAGAGCAAAAGTAATGCAGAAAGCTCCTAAAGGAGCTGTCTGCATTACTTTTGACCTGAATTAAGCTACCACCTGTCTTACAGACCGTAATAAGACCCCTGCTTGATGGCCGCTTAAGACAGTAGCTATACTGTATAACAAAACATGTCGAAATATGCTCGTGTAATTTGGATGACTGCATCAATGGCAAGAAGAACTGGACAAGAAGACAAAAATGTAGTTTTCGGTTTTATTCAAATAAATGTGCATGAATCCTGTTATTTGCAGGTAAAGTAAGAACTCATGAAAACAAGCCGGATGGACAACAACGATCAATGCGTGAAATATGTTTGGAAGCAAAAAAGTAAATGTTGGCACTTTTTTTCAGATTTGGGATCGCTTTTGTTCTGATTGGACGAATAAGAGCGTGGGTAATTTTCAAATGAATATGGCATGCATTCAAATAATCTTATTCTGACTTCCTTTTTGGGAAGGTATTTATGATGAGTTTAAATGCAAAACGTCTTAATCCTTCTCTTGCTGAATTTTAAAATACATTTCTCCTTCTTTACCTATGCCCTGTTGTATAATTACATATATATTCACTGTGTACAAGTATTTCGCTGTGCAATCACTGCTGTGGAGTGCACTGGTTGCACAATCAACTTGTAAATAGTACAGACCCTGATGAGACAGCTCCTGCAGGAGCTGTCTCATCTGGGTCTTCACTATTTACAGGTAGGTATATTGACGTGAATAGCAAGCGAAGGGTTAATCGCAAATGAGTTTCTTTGCAATTAGATGTTTTATATCTAAAATAGCTTTACAATTTTGAACAATAGAATAATTTGTTCAATATAGGCAAATGAGTAATTCTGTAACTATTGTGGTAAAATCGTGGTAGAAGACGAGTATCACTTTATTTTGGAATGCCATGTTTTCGACAGCGTTAAGTTGGATACCAGTTCGCGAATAACGAAATAGTTCGCCGTTCGTGATGGTAACGACAAAACATAGAATGCATAAAAAATATACAAAAAATATTATTTTGGAAATATTGTCTACGCCAATTAAATAATATGTCTTATCTGATACGTAAACCTCCGAATAACGAAATGGTCAGAATAAGTTATAAATGAGCTGAGATGATATTCTAGACAATACAGATCCCAATCATAGTACATGTATATTCAAAGTTCTATACATGTATATTCTTAGGTATTTCACCGTTCGTTATTCGAATAACGAAATAATTTCGCAGTTCCGTCATTTGTATAACGAACTAGTTCTTAGTTCAACATCAAAATAACGAAATGATAAAAAAACAAGTCAGAAATTAGCAGGGACGATAATGTAGATACTGTTGAGCACCATCATAGTAGACTCAAAGATTATGTATAAAATCCGGACGCATTCTGAAGTTCGTTATATGAATTACGAAATAAATCGTAGTTCAGCTTCCGAATAACGAAGAGGCCAGAATAAGTTGAAACTGCGTTGTGACGATATTGTAGAAACTATAGACCCAAATTATCATGGACTCAATGCTTATACATGTATATAAAATCTGGAGTGATTTCTCAGTTCAACATTCGAATAACGAAATATCTCGCAGTTCGTCATTTGAATAATAAACTAGTTCGCACTTCAAGATCCGAACAACATCCGAATAACGAAATGGTCAAAATAAGTTATAAATGAGCATAGACGATATTCTAGACACTGTAGATCCCAAAAGTCATTTCGCAGTTCGTTATTCGAATCAAAGGTGCTCGACTCATGCTTGGACTCACCCATGGAACCCCCCCCCCCCAAAAAAAAAAAAAAAAAAAAAAAAAATTGTGATCGAAGTATGTTAAACTAGCCTAAAACTATCTATTTGAACCTTAAACCACTCCGAAAAACAAGAAAAGCACGACCTGGAAAACAAATTCCTATCGGGTCTATATATGTATTGAAAGGTATCTAACTACGACAGATCAGCTGCGGAAAATACAACAGTCATGTTTTTCAAAGTCTTACAGCAAAGCCAATTCAGCACCGATTTTAATCATTTTGGTCTTGATCCGTTCTAAATTCCATATGCTAAGCGGCACTGTTAGTGCTTTCCTGAAATATTGCCCCGTCTTGTCGCTGCAAGACCGCGAATTTGAAAATAAGCTAGAGCGAAACGATGTGACTCCCGCCAGGATGCATAGAAGTATATAGGGGGATCTGTATTCGTTAAACTTTTCAGCAAAAACGCGAATTATGGTTAAACACATTCGAAAAACATTCAACTTACCGCAGTTAAAACGGTGCTGGCTATTTGTATTCTGCTATGAGACGCCAGTTTTCTTTCTCCTACTTTCGTTTTGAACGGAGGTGGCCAAATCGCTGTGGCCCGGATATTTGCATATCGAATAGTTTATGAGCCGGGTCACAGCAAAATGGTCGCATCCGTTCAAAAGGAAAGTTGGAGAAAGAAAGCTGGCGCCTCGTAGCTGACTGGAAATAGTAAGCACCGTTTTAATTGCGGCGAGTTTAATGTTTTTAGATAGTGTTTAACCATAATTCGCGTTTTTGCTGAAAAGATTAACGAATACAGATCCCCCTATATACGTCTATGCATCCTGGCGGGAGTCACATCGTTTCGCTCTAGCGTTTTTTCAAATTCGCGGTCTTGCAGCGACAAGACGGAGCAATATTTAAGGAAAGCACTAATTGTGCCGCTTAGCATATGGAATTTGGAACGGATCAAGACCAAACTGATTGAAATCGGTGTTGAATTGGCTTTGCTGTAAGACTTTGAAAAACATGACTGTTGTATTTTCCGCCGCTGATCTGTCATAGTTAGATATATAGACCCGCTGGAAATTTTTTCTGGGTCGTGTTTTTCTCGTTTTTCGGAGTGGTTTTAGGTTTAAATAGATAGTTTTAGGCCAGTTTAACATGCTTCGATCACATTTTTTTTTTGGGGTGGGGGGGGGGGGGGTGGGGGGGGGGGGGGGGGGTCCATGGATGAGTCCAAGCATGAGTCGGGCACCTTTGATTCGAATAACGATATATTTCGCAGTTCAACCTCCGAATAACGAAATGGTCAAAATAGTTATAAATGCGCAATGATAATATTTTAAACACTGTCGACCCACATCATAGTGTATTCAAAGCGTATATATATATAATACGGGGCCATTTCGCAGTTCGACATTCGGAAAACGAAATATTTCGCTCATATACATCTCCTTGGTCATTCATTATATGGTCGCCATAGCAGCATTAAAATGTATTTGAAATTCATTCTGTGAAGTTTCAAATAAAGAAACAAAGAGCGTGACAACATGACCTTTGAATAAAGACGATGTCACCAAACACGTGCGTGCAGTCAAACCTCTCCAAAAGCGACCACTTATTGAATATACACGGGAGTTATTAAAGGTAGGTGATTGCTTAATGAAGAACGGAAGTAATGCAGAACGCTCCTATTGGAGTAGTTTTCTGCATACTTTTCGGCATGCATTAAGCTACGGCCTGGTTTAACCCATTTCCTCATATTGACGACTTTTGACGACTCTGTAAAAATCACTTTATGAAACCATTGTGATAAATAGAGCATTTGCTCCTATAGGAGCAAATGCTCTATTTATCACAATGATTTCAAACTACAAAATTCTAAAACAAATCCTTTTCTCTAATTAATGCTCCTTTTTGGTAGATTTATTCAAAGAGCTTGGGTCTAAAAATAGATATGTTTGTTTCAGTGTTTGCTGTACATAGTCGTTACTGTATAAAAAGTTTTATTATGTATCACCCTAATAATCTTAATTCTGGTAAGATAAATGTCATTGTATGCTGCAGTAAATTCTAACATAACCCTTTGTCGTCGAGAAACTAGCATTATTATATTTGAACAATGAGACTCTTCAAATAACAATAAGGACAGTTGTCCTTATTATGTGATTTATTGTTTAGTGATATAGACAATATTCGTGCATTTTGCAATCGAAATGTAAACAGTCAAAACAGGACCTCCGATGGCTTGGTGCAAAACTATTGTAACTCCTTCACTTTGTGAAGGAGTTACAATAGTTTTGCACCAAGCCCTAGAGCCAGGCTACCGTGGAATCTCTACAACTGCCACTCAAAAGAGATCTAATTCGGACAGGATTTAAACCTTTGTTCTATGTTAATTCAAAATTTCAATACCTAATGAACATTCCTGGACAAAATAGTTATATAATGAAACATGGAAGGTGGAACATAGTAGCAATTTTAGAAAGTAAAGAAACGGATATTTCGAGTTCCATTAGCAAACAGAGCAGACCCTGATCAGACGGCTCCTATAGGAGCCGTCTTATCTGAGTGTACTCTGTTTGCAAACACATGAAAACACGTTTATATGAGGGAAAGGGTTAAGCTACCACCAGCTTTAAAAATCCAGAATTAGACTACTTCTGTTTTTCGTATTAGCGAGATTAACTACGGGTATGCCAAGTTTGGTCACAATAAGTACTTCCTAATTATAATTGCATTCTGAAAACCGGATTACTAGTATAAACAACTGTGACATTGACCTTGACCCGACCCTACCCTCCCAAAATACAATTCACTTCTTGTTCTTATGCTTTGTATCTATACACCAAATTTGGTCACAATATGGTTTTCTAACTTAAGTTATTGTTTGGATACCACTTTGCTATTCTTTGTCACAATGACATTGACCTTGATTCCAAATATATCTTAACCATTCCTATACAATCTCGTCCTTTGCCTTCATCTAAACTATATTTACAGCAAATTCGGCCCTTATATCCTATTCCTAACTAAATGCATCAAATGGAAAACGGTTTTCTGTTTCAAATAACAGTGACCTTGACCCCAGACATCCCAAATATATTCATTGTTTTATCTATACTATGTAAAAGCTATATGTACATAATTGACGTGTTACAAATGTGATTGTCTTATTCCTAACTTAAGTCATTCCTCTGAAACGACGGTTTGAGCACTAACTCTCTCCCACACGCCCGCAGACATGCCAAACTAAATGCTTGTTTTCTATTAACCAGGGTGTTTCTGTAACTCTTTCTCCCCTAGACTATTTGTAGACCCAACCTTTTTGAATAAATCTACCGAAAAGGAGTATTTACAATAGAAAAAGGAACATGTTAGAATTATGTTTCTTTCTTTCTTCCAATACTGTCCTCGATCAAGACTGACCATCACGACAGGTGGTGGCATATAGCGGTTAAAAGATTTAGCACTCAAATTAAATTTAGTAACTGGCTTAAGACCAACAAAACGAAGTAATTTGTAACTCACTGGCTAAACCATAAAACTATATACAAGGTTGACTAATATAGTTGTACACATGTACATCTCTATTGATATAAGCTCGACTTGAATGACTCAATGGTTTCCATAGAAACCACTGAGTTGGGGAGTCTATTCCATAAGAGAATGACTCTAGGAAAGAATGAAAATTTAAAAGAATTTGTATAGGCCATAGGTCTGATGTATTGGAATGGATGAGTTGCCCTAGAAATGTGGGCAGTATGCGTGTTGGGGAGGAGGTACATCTCATTATCTATACTGACTAAGTGATGATGAATCTTAAAGAAAAATACAAGGCTTGCATGTTCTCGTCTTTGTTCAAGAGTTGGCCATTGCAGGTCTTGTAGCATCTCGCCTACGTGACTGGTGTTATGCCATCTTCTACAGGACCACCTTGCTGCAGTTCTCTGCACCATTTCATTTTTTTACATGGGTCTTAGAATGTGGGTTCCAGATAGAAGAAGCAAACTCCAGTTGTGGACGTACAAGTGTTTTATAAGCATTAACTTTAGTCTGCCTGGGTGCTAATGAAAGGTTCCTGCGCAGAAAACCAAGTGTTTTTGTTGCTTTAGATGTTATAGAGTCTATATGTTGCGCCCAGTCTAAAGTCTCTGTTAATGTTAAACCGAGGTATTTAGCAGAAGCTACATTTTCCAAGGTATGTCCATGAAGTGAATAATTGTGTATAATCTGATTCTTCTGATTGTGTCTAGTTATCCTCATAGAGTGGCACTTAGATACATTAAATTTCATAAGCCATGTTTGTTCCCATTGCTCAAGTTTGTTTAAATCTTGTTGCAATATGTCACAGTCACGGTCTGTGTAAATGTTTCTGTACAGAACACAATCATCTGCAAATAAAAGTACAGATGAGTTAAGTCCATCAGGGAGGTCATTAATAAATGTCAAGAACAAAATAGGTCCCAGAACAGACCCCCGAGGGACACCTGATACTACTGGGGCTGCATCTGAGGATATGCTATCAAGGACTACTTCCTGAGATCTGTCTGATAACCATGGCCCTATCCACTTGTTAGTTGTTCCACTAATACCATAATAATGCAGTTTATGTATAAGTCTATTGTGAGGGACCTTGTCAAATGCTTTGGCAAAGTCTATCACAATGACATCTGTCTGTTTCTGCTTTCTATTATTACAAGCACGGTCCAAGTTTGATGACAAGTCATGAATAAATTGAACTAACTGTGTTTCACAGGATCTACCGCTATTGAACCCATGTTGACTTTCTACTAAGATGTCATATCCATGTAAATGGTTTCATGATGTTGCTTACTAGTATATGTTCTAAAACCTTACAGCATATGCTTGTGAGCGAAACTGGTCTATAATTTATGGGATCATACTTGTCACCTTCCTTGTATATTGGTGTAACATTAGCTTTACGCCAATCTTCCGGGACTTGGCCAAGCTTAAGAGACTGATTGAAGATGGCTGTAAGGATGTCCGAAATATCATCACTACACTCTCTTAGAATTCGAGAGCTGAGGTTGTCAGGTCCTGAAGCTTTATGGATGTTCAGTTTATTAAGAAGATTTTTAACTCCACATGAACTGAAACGAATGTCATTCATTTTTGGAAAGGGGCTGTTACCTTTATCTGGCAAGTTCCCTGGCTGTTCATGGGTAAATACAGAATGAAACTGTCTGTTGAATATACTAGCCTTATCCCTACTATCAGTTTTCAGAATGCCGTTATCACGGAGACAAGATATATAACTGTTACTCCCATTCTTTAAATTGTTTACATATGACAAGAATTTCTTAACCCCCCCTTTACTGACGTCACTACCTTCATTTTCCTTACATTCAAAGATATCTGAAACATACTGTCTGTGAGCAGTTCTAATGGCCTTCTGTACATAGGCTCTAAACCTTTTATATTTATTAATTTGATCGAAATCGTTAGACCTTTTAGCCTTGTGATATAAATTTTTCTCTTTTATGTATGAGTTTCTTGAGATGGGAATCAATCCATGTAGTTTTGAAACCATCGTGATAAATAAAGCATTTGCTCCTTAGGAGCAAATGCTCTATTTATCACAATGGTTTAAAACAAACCAGACTTTTACATAGGTGTCAAACGGAGTCAGTAGGAGGGAATGGGTTAAGATAGCTAATAATCACACGCGTTATTCCATATGACAGTTTTGATACAGTTTACATAAATGGCCATACCAATTACCAGCAGTGCTGAGTCAGTGACTGAGTATAACCTTATGTACTCTGAGTAATTTTCGTCTGCAAACATCGTTATCTGCTTCAATTGTTTAATTAGATTTTCTTCAATCTCTTTTTTTGACTATTTTTTAGACTCAGCCTCTTTGAATAGATCTACCGAAAAGGCATTTGCTAAAGGATTGTTTTAAAATTGTGTTCTTTTAAAACCATTGTGATAAATAGAGCATTTGCTCCTATGGTGCAGATGCTCTATTAATCACAATGGTTTCAAAAAGTGACCTCTACTTGGGCGTCAAAAGGCGTCGATATGAGGGAACGGGTTAACCCATTACCTCATAGGCTATTTTTAGATACAACCTCTTTGAATAATTCTACCGAAAAGGAGCATTAACTAGAGAAAAAGGAACATTTTAGAATTTTGTAGCTATAGGAGCAAATGCTCTATTTATCACAATGGTTTCACAAAGTAACTTTTACAGAGTCGTCAAAAGTCGTCAATATGAGGGAATGGGTTAAACGGTGTCAGGTTGTCATACAGTTTGGATGCTGGTGAGACGCAGAGCTGTTCAACGTCTCATCAGGATCCCAACTTTTTGCAAAGTTTATCACAAATGTGCCAATAGAGCGTCGTAGTTCAAACTAAAAGCAGACGACATTGTTTGCGATATTTGTTTTACACGCTCATTAAATGAGAACGTGGTGACATCTGTATTTTATTCATAAATATTTATTAAACTCGACGTGAACGAAGTGAATAAAACAAACAGTATTGCTCCAGATCATATCCTGAATAAGTCTGAGCAATTCTGAATAACGCTCATGGGACGGCATTCGATCTATAGTTCCTTAGAAGCTTTGAGTGGATCGGTTAAAGTTTAGAACTAAGACAGACAATATGATACGTACGATCAGACGATAATATCTATAGCATTTTAATAGTTGATAACTACAGCGCAATCTTATTATGGCGACAAACACAAAAGACGTGTATTTGCGGATACATGTACCCAAAGAGGATGACAACTTGATGCAGGACGAAATGGTGCAGAAAGCTGTGGGAGCTTTCTGCATAACTTTGTTTCTGTATTTAGCTACCATCTACATGTACATATAACGATATCCATGTTTATTACTTGAGTGGTCGCTTTAGAGTTATACTACTGTATATCTGTGTATTGACAAACCGTTACTGGGACAACTTTACCTGAGGCTATTTACAACAGCTTTTATCATATTTGTTATTGAATCGGATTTTCCCAACTGTTAGGATCCAGATAATACGCAAAAGCTCGACAAGCAATCAGCGTAAAATTTATTTTTAGCATGTTGATCATATTGCATGTTTAAGGGAACGTGTTTAAAACAATTGACGTCATCTCTATGGTCAGACTTTTGAAGCGCGTGTTTTCTGACTCATTAAAGGACAACACATGTAGTATATTGGATTTTACTCATGAATATTGATGCATAAGCGCACGACGCATTTAGCATCTGTTTCTTCTTTGTACTTTTGTTCTAGTGTGTGGTCAAAACATCCCGGATGTAATGTTATACTATAAATAGTGCTTAGTTTTGATTTTGTGATACAGCGAATATACAATCAAAACGGGATTGACATGCATTACACGAACTGTCTTAAGATGTAGACATGGTTGGACTCTATATATTTCGTTTCATAGATTGAGGAAGAAAATAGTTTGATAAGCTTAACCATTTACCTCATCAATATTCATGTGAGAAATAATGACATCTTGAATGTCAATTAACGGAATTTTTTATAATAACATATTAATACAGGAATTGTTTTGTCATACCATACACTGTAGAGTCCAAACATGCAAACAGAATAGTTTAGGAGCCGTCTGATCTGGGTCTACTCTGTTTGCAAATGCGTAGAGAGGCGTATTTATGGAGTAGAGTGTTCATATGATACAAATGCTTTCCAAACATTTGCAAACAGAGTAAATCAGAACATGCGGCTCTTGTAGGAGCCATTTGATCACGGTCTGCTCTGTTTGCTTATGAAATTATGATAGACCTGATTAGGAGCAAAGTTGTAGCCATGTATCAATTTCTGATAAGACACTCTTGAGTTTTCTTATCATGTTTGTGTAGTTGGCGACACCGTGAAAAACAAGAAATCCACAGGTTGTGCAAACAGATAAAATAGTCAGTTTGAAAAGGGTTGTAAATACAGCAATCTGCCGTGTGAAAACAAACCAGCTGATAATTTGTTGCAAGTCGATGGATTATCAAAAACGTGGAAATGCCAATCACGTGACCGATATGAAACGGATGTTATCGAAAATACCCGACTGTTATCGGGAAAGGCATTTTCGAGAAGTGTATTTCGCCGTCACGTTGGGGCAATAGTTGTACAGGTGCACGAACAAGTATTCATTGTACCCGAAATAAGGAGCTATCATATATATCTGTAAGTATATTATAGTCTTTCAAGTGATAATTTACAGGTGGTAGAAAAAATAAATACTTATATTTGCGTAACATTTTTTATATAAAAGAAAAAAAATCTGAATGAAAGTCTCCATTTTTAAAAAAGCATAAAAGATACATCATACTTTAACTTTTTATATACAGTAAATTCCCTCTAATGCGACCAAAAAAGAAGTCTAAGTTTGGGTAATATAGGTAGATGGTAGCTTAATGCTGGACGGAATTAATGCAGAAAAGCCCCCACCCCCTGCATTAAGCAGCCATGTGCTGTTAAAGACAGCCATGTTTACTAATTTTGTATTTATGTTAATTCCTGCTTGCTATAAGCATCTTGTAGATGTTTCATGCAATAAAATATTGAATTGAATTGTTTAATCATGGAGTTCTACCGTATAAAGGGAATAAGCCTGTGTGGTGTTTTTAAAACCCTTTCCTTCACATAAATGTTCACACATTTACTAACATAGTAGACCCATATCAAAAGGCTCCTATACGAGCCGTCTGATCAGGATCTGCTCAGTTTGCTAATGGGATTTGATAGATCTGTTTCTTTATTAATTAAAATGGCTACAATGTCCCACCTTCTATATTTCATTATAACTACTTTCTCCATGAATATTTAGTAGGTACTGAAATTTGAAATAAACATAGACGAGGGAAAGGGTTTACCCTTCAGCTGATGAATAGTCATGCAAGCCATAATAACCAAACTGATATTAGCTGATACAGACCTGGGTCCATGTTTATAAAACGTTTAGTTGAATCTGAGTTCGTTCTCAAGTTTTTGATTGGTCAGAGGCTCAAATCTGACCAATCAAAAGCTTGAGAGCTCAAATCTGACCAATCAAAAGCTTGAGAACGAAACTCAGACTCAACTAAAAGCGTTATAAGCATGGCCCCTGATTCTGCAGCTTGTGCAGTGGTAAAAAATAGCTAATTAATATTGTTAAAACGTGCAGAATGCATAGCAAATGTTACTTCTTAGGTTTCTTTATATATTTAAATTGCTATTTATATATCAGATTGTGTTTGAATCAGTATTTATTAGCTCAATCTTATGTTAATTATTTCACTACATTGATGTAGGTATTAGCGTAATGCATTTGCAATCTTTATATTGTATTATCTACCTGGTCAAAAGTATTGTATATGCTGATATTTCCAATAGAATTTGAATTGAAAAAAAATCATACAATCATTGTTTCTTACCATTACAAACATTCAGTTAATAAATATTCATGAAGTCATGAATCCTTATATGAATATTAATGAGGTAAAGACTTAAATGTCTTGACATTATCAAGTTTCTAAAAATCATTTCAGTACTAAGCTACCTTTTTGTCTGCATAAATATTTTGTCTGCTTTAATACTCAAATTTTCTGCAATATCTCTCAAAGGTAATTAATCATCTCCCTCATCTAAAAGCTTTGAAAACAATGTACACCCAGATCAGACGGCTCCTAAAGCTTTGAAGACAGTGTACACCCAGATCAGACGGCTCCTAAAGCAGCTCACGAATCGGGTTCTGTTCTGTTTACTTATGGAATCTTATTTTCGATCCAAACTCCAACACGCCCGGACATTCTATAGATATAGTTTAACATTGCAGTTACAATAACATTTCACCTTTTTGCAACATTAGACAGAGTCGTGAAAAACTTTATAAAAATATTGCACACAGCGTAGACTCAGATCATCCGATCGCTGTAAAAGCCCTCGAGTAATGGTTTGCACGGTTTGCTTATGGAATAATATAGATTATATTCTACAACTCCTTTGTTTATATTCCAGACATTCAGGTGATAAATATTCATAAAGCTGTGAACATGCCACCCGGTATCTGAGTTCGTTCTCAAGCTTTTGATTGGTCAGATTTGAGTTCTCAAGCTTTTGATTGGTCAGATTTGAGCCATAGGCTCAAATCTGACCAATCAAAAACTTGAGAACGAACTCAGACTCAACTAAAAATTTTATAAGCATGGACCCAGGTTTCAGAGAAGAGTTACTCCATAAATAGACCTTTCTATATCGCCTTTGCAAACAGAGTAGACCCATATCAGACGGCTGACCCTGACCCTATAGGAGCCGTCTGATCGGGGTCTGCTCTGTTTGGTTATATAATAATATAGGCAGGATTGTACACTTTCTGACATGGCCAATTCTTCCCGTGTTTGTGTGTCAATGTGAAAATTAAACGAATTGATATGTATAATTATTTCTTGCATGAATATTCATGGAATAAAGGGTTAAGCAAACAGTTCAGGCAACGGGTATGATGACATTAAGGGATTGACTGAATGAGAGATTGATTGATATCAACTTCTACCCCCTGCATGCATTAGATATTTTCGGCATGCCTTGTCATGTGAAAGCATGTTTGACAGAGGTCATTACGAAATCACTGCGTGTGGTAGGAGATAACTATAAACCTCATGATTTGTTTTTGTTTGTTTGTTTATATTGAGGTTTTACGTCGCTTTGACATTATTTAAGTCATACCGGGACGGCAAACGTATATACCCTTTTATAGATGAAGGATTTCCGTGCTTGGAACACTGAATTGTTTCGTGTACAGAAGGGAATCCGGGTGAAACTACCACCCTACCACAAGCCAGCTGGAAGGCTTCCTCACACGAAAAATGCAAATGTACACGCCGGGAATCGAACCACAACGGCGACGGGCTACGTTTACCTAATGAAAGAAATACTGACATGGGTCTTTGTCAGCTGAGTGTTTATGAAGGCGTATGAACACAAAATAACCCCGAAATAACCTGTAGAATAAGATCTATATAACTCTTTGCACGCTAAGTAAATTTTCGTCTGCAACAATTGTCGTCTGCTTCAATTCTTAAAATAAACCTTCTCTATTTTTTTTTGCAAAAATATGGTCATGACGACAAACAGTTTGGATCCTGATGAGACGCCGCATCTGGATCCAAACTGTTTGCATAGGTAATCACAGTTTCGCCGCTAGCGTGCAAAGAGATAATTCCACCAGCAAACAGAGCAGATCCTAACCAGACGACTGCTACACGCTCTATTAGCAGAGGCGTCAAAAGATGTCTGTATTAGATAAAGGGCTCAACTCTTTCCCTGTTCTATATTTAGTCCTTATTTCAATACCTACTGAATATTCATTAACAGAATAGGTTTAAAGGAGAGGAGCCGTCTGATCTGGGTCTACTCTGTTTGCAAATGCATGAAAACACGTTTATATGAGGGAAAGAGTTAAAACAAATGAAAAGCTGTAGACTGACACAATCATTAGTGTCACTGCTTCTGATTTTCTATAGTACAGTAAAACCTCTCTAAACCGGAATTCTAGTTAAGAAGAAATCAGATACTTTGAGGCAGGTGGCTACTTAATGCAGTATGAAAGTCATGCAGAAAGCTCCCAGAGGAGCTTTCTGCATGATTTTCATCCTGCATTAAGCTACCACCTGTCTCCAAGACCGATATTTATACTAAATTGAACGTCCATTATAGAGAGGTTGTACTGTAATGCCATTATCCCTGTACTTCAATGAACACGCATTTTAACGCCTTTGAAAACAGAGTAGATCCTGATCAGACGGTTTTCGTAGGAGCTGTCTGATCGGGGTCTGTCCTGTTTGTTTATGCAGTTACATAGACCTGATTCTAAACTTTCAGTCATGATAAAGAATTATCATGTTCACAGGCATGATTATAAAAACAAGCTCATTAATATTCATTGATTCATTATTTCCTACATGAATACCGGTATCCATGAAGTATAGTTAAATAACAGTAAAACCGCTCTATAACGGCCACTAAATTACATCAAGTATTTTGTGTTAAAAGCGGATGACTGCTTAAAGCAAGGCGAAAGTAAAACAGAACGCTCCTATAGGAGCGTTCTGTTTTACTTTCACCTTGCTTTAAGCAAGCACCTGCCCTAGATACCAACTAATTAACTCAATTTAGTGGCCGTTATAGAGAGGTTTTACTCTACGTATCATGAATACTCCACTTTTATCCTGTAGGAGCCGTCTGAACAGGGTATAAATATATTGACTGCAATTATGATAGACCTGAAACACGGAGCAGGGAAAGGGTTAACAATATTTTTGATTTGGGTCTAAAATATCATCAATGGAGAATAAATTTATACCACACTGGGTGACAGATATGCACGTTTTCTTGGAAGGATCGATTTTTCTGTAAATCACCTGCGCGGTAGCTATAAATGATGATATTTACGACCACTTGAGGGCAGATGTACATGGCGCAGTTGAACCTCTTTAAACAAACCACTCCATGAATATTCATGTGAAAAATAATGACATCATCAATATTGATTAGCTGCATTTTTCATAATGGCATATGTACATAGGATGTTTTGGTATTGGTAGAAACTGTGGAGTCAGATCTATCATAATTCCATAAGCAAACAGAGCAGATCCTGATCAGACAGCTCCTATAGGAGCTGTCTGATCTGGGTCTACTCTGTTTGCAAAGGCGTATAAAGGCATATTCATGGAGTAAAGGTTTAAACCCACAACTCTGTACTTACACACGGGAGTGGGGTTGATAACCCTTTACTCCATAAATACCCCATTCTACGCCTTTCCAAACAAAGTAGACCCAGATCATCAGACGACACCTATGGCAGCCGTCTGATCAGGGTCTGCTCTGTTTGCTTATGATATACGAGACATGTAATATGTATACATGATTCTACAGTTTATGTGTCCATGTGTTCGAGATAACAGAAGTTCGAGTTATCCGATTTCCGATCTGGACAATTCCTTAAGTTCAAAGCTTAAAACAGGTCCAAAGTAATGCTGAACGTTCCTGTAGGAGAGTTCAGCATTAATTTAGACTTGAATTAAGCTGTCACATGTATTTCTAGATACATTTGTATGCGTAGTGATACATTTCAGTGCGATTCTGTATTGTAAATTTTAGTTCGAGTTATCTCGAAAATCGAGCTACCCGAGTTCGAAATATCGAAGTTCAACTGAACTTTGAAAGAGGATTTTCGAATAGCCAATAGAGCAGATCCTGATCAGATGGCACCAGTAGGAGCTCTCTGATCTTGGTCTACATTGTTTGCAAATGCTACTGATATCGTTTCCCGCATTCAAATAATTGAAATAGGCAGCTGCTAGATACAAGGCAAAGGCAATGCAGAAAGCTTCTTTGAAAGCTTTCTGTCTTTCTGCATTAACCCATTACCTCATAGGTTATTTGTTAGATACAACCTCTTTGAATAAGTCTACCTAAAAGGAGCATTAACTAGAGAAAAGGATTTTTTTTAGAATTTTGTAGTTTGAAACCATGGTGATAAATAGAGCATTTGCTCCTATAGGAGCCGTATGATCTGGGTCTACTCTGTTTGCAGATGCGTCAACATGCGTTTACATAATAGGAAAAGGGTTAATTCCTTTGCCAATAGGGTAGACCCAGATCTGATGCCTGATCAGGGTTGGCTCTGTTTGCTTTTAGAATTATATAGATATAATTCTACAATTTCAGCTATGACCCAAGCTTCCTGTTTACATGCAGTAGAACCTGTCCTAAGCGGCCATTCTTTTATTGAACATAGGAGGCTGAAAAGCAAGCGGTTGCTTAATGCAGGGCAAACGCAATGCGGAAAGCTTCTACGGGAGTTTTCCGCATAATTTTTGACCTGCATTAAGCTACCAGCTGTCATTTAAGACCCATAATTAGAACTCTTTTTGATGACCGTTTAACACATTCCCTCTTATTGCGCCTTTTGATGCCTCTGTAAAAGTCACTTTTCGAAACCATTGTGATAAATGCTCTATTTCTCACAATGGTTTCAAAACTACACAATTTTAATTTTGCCCTTTTCTGTACTAAATGCTCCTTTTCGATAGATTTATTCAAAGAGATTGGGTCTAAAAATAGCCATGAGGAATCAGTTAAGACAGGTTCTGCTATATACCATTATACAAGTCAGCAAATAGATAGTCAATATGCCATATTATTTATTTCTTACATAAATATTCAGTAGTAAAAGGCTTAACGAAATGCTAAAATTTATTTTGTTGGAGTTCAGAGCACCGTTTCATTCATTACGACCAGAAAGACCAACGTACTGAATGCAATTATTTTAGAAAAGACGTGCACGGTTGGTTGCCTAGAAACTGTCAAGAAGTTGATACCAAAAACGATTGCTAACAATTAATGACAGAAACCCGCTTTATTAGGTTCAGTGATATATCTGCTGGATAAAAGCAGCCATTGTAAGTTCGGTCGTTTTCGTGGGTTTGTAGCACTAATAAAGTTCAACACTCACTTACAGTAAACGGTCTCTATAGTGACCACTCACAATAAGTTGAACTTCAACTTCTTGAACTTCATGGGACCATACAAAACACTTCGAGATAACAGAAGTTCGAGTCATCCGATTTGTAATCTGGGCAATTTCTCAAGTTCACAGCTTAATGCATGCTTAAAGTTATTTCAACCTGTATTAACCCATTACCTCATAGGCTATTTTTAGACCCAACCTCTTTGAATAAACCTACCGAAAAGGAGCATTAGCTAGAGAAAAGGAAACTTTTAGAATTTTTGTAGTTTGGAACCATTGTGATAAATAGAGCATTTGCTCCTATAGGAGCAAATGCTCTATTTATCACAATGGTTTCACAAAGTGACTTTTACAGAGTCGTCAAAAGTGGTCAACATGAGGGAATGGGTTAAGCTGCCATATGTGTTTCTAGATATATGTAGTCCAAACAAAGCAGACACTGATCAGACGGATCATACAGGAGCTGATTGATCTTGGTCTTCTCTGTTTTCAATGGGACGAAAAGCGTTAACATGGGGAGGGGGTAATAAATGTTTAGCTTTATGTCACGACAAACGTGTACAAAGTGCGAAAGGCGAAAATGATAAATTCTTCCTAATGGTGTTCTAATATTTCACTGAGATTCTGATATATTTGAAGGATTTTTGTGTGGAAATAACGAGCGAGTTAGCCTATTTATAAATGTCTCCTGGCTCTTTGTATATACCACAAACACTTTAACACTTTCAACGATGAATTTTAAAATACATTTCCCCTTCTTTACCCATGCCCTGTTGTATAATTACAGATATCTTCACTGTGTACAAGTATTTCCCTGTGCAATCACTGCTGTGGAGTACACTGGTTGCACAATCAACTTGTAAATAGTGCAGACCCTGATGAGACAGTTCCTGCAGGAGCTGTCTCATCTGGGTCTTCACTATTTACAGGTATGTATATTGACGTGAATAGCAAGCGAAGGGTTAACACTTTCAACGATGAATTTTCAAAGAGGAATAGCCCATCAGTGTATAGTTATAGAGTCCACTTAGTATGAATGGCTAAAACATGCTATAGGATTTTGAATGACAAACAGTGCAGATCCTAATCAGAGGGCTCCCCAAGGAATCCCCTTATCTGGATCTACGCTGTTTGCGAATGCCACACGTGTTTAAACAAAATAGTTATAATGAAATATGGACGGTGGAACGTTGTAGCCATTTTAGAAAGTATAGAAACAGAACTATCGAATTCCGTTGGCAAACAGAGCAGACCCTGATCAGGAGCCGTCTGATCTGTGCCTAATCTGTTTGCAAATTTGTGAAAACACGTTTATATGAATGAAAGGATTAAGTCTTAGGTGAATCTATGATCTCCTTTTCAAACTGGACCCAGAAGAAATATTATTCGGCTTCTCTTCTGGATCCAAGCTGTTTACAAAGGTGTTCTTTAACCCTTTCACCGCCGCAGTCGCATAAATGCACCACGACAAATAGTGCAGTCCCAGATCAGACACCGCATTTTCAAGGCGGCGTCTGATCAGGGACTTCACTATTTGTCTCAATCTCTATTACAATATATGTGCTTTATTCCTTTGAAATTTGCATTTATTTATCTCATGTCCTTATTTTACTGAATGATTTAATAAACTTGGATTGCAGACGACAATTAGAAATTTAGCACCGAAAGGGTTAAAAATCCACCAAGAGCGCAACACAGGTAACTAACCACACGTGTTTAAACACGTATTGATTCGCGCATGTGTAAACTATTGATATTCAAACGTCTGTAAATTTTCCTCTACTTTCATTTTATCTTTCTTAGAAAGAGGAACAACCTTCATTTCTGGTAACGTGACATCACTTAGCCACCCATTTGACAGAGACAGACTTTCCAAACAGACTTGATCAGATCAGACGGCTCCCATACGCTTTTCTACGCCTCTGTAAACAGAGAAGACCTAGATCAGACGACTCCTAGAGGAGCCGTCTGATCAGGGTCTACTCTGTTTGCTCATGTGTTACAGAGTTTCTACTGTTCGCTTGGTAATACTGTCCCTTATGTTGTACTTTTATACAATTAAATTAATTAAAATTCAAAATGGATGAAATCTTACACGAATTAATCAGAAAAAGCGTTAAGAGACAAAGACACCTTTAACCCTTTCCCTGATATTGACGACTTTTGACGACTCTGTAAAAGGCACTTTGTGAAACCATTGTGATAAATAGAGCATTTGCTCCTATAGGAGCAAATGCTCTATTTATCACAATGGTTTCAAACTACACAATTCTAACATTTTCCTTTTCTCCAATTAATGCTCCTTTTCGGTAGATTTATTCAAAGAGGCTGAATCTAAAAATAGCCTATAAGGTAATGGGTTAAAGAAAGCATTATTCAAGACCCAACACAACCGACAATTTATCTATAGCACGTTTCCTGGCCTTCGGGTCGAAAGAAAGCAGGATCGAATCCGTCACATTTATGGTCTGCTTTGTTTGTTTATGGAATAATATAGATAATATACTACAGTTTCTTACATGGCCAAAACTCATGTGTTCTTATACCATTAAACAACTTCATCTAATAAATATTCATAATGTCATTATTTCTTATATAGATATGAATATTCACCAGGTTAAAGGTTAAATTGTCTCGCTCACTGAGTGTACATGTAACTCTAAATAGCCGCATGAACGTAAACGTGTGCACACATATATATATTTGTCCCATCAGAATCCGATCAATATTTAATTAGAAACAGTTTGCCTTTGGCAAGGACGTATCATATTTGAAATATTTTATAGCATTTGATTCATCCTCCTTTCATTACTGTTATAAGATGACTCAATTAAGCTTACCATTATTCCACAATTAGCTACCTGATTCGCATCTGCAAACAGATTGGATCCAGATGAGACGCCGAGAAACTCGGCATCTCATCGGGATCCAAGCTGTTTAATACTAGGTCGATTGTTTTCCCAAAAAAGCTTCAGAGAATCGGAATGAATCAAATTTGCCTTAACCCATTTGCTCCCAGTGGATTCTTCCATGCTTATATATTGGATTAGTCTATCTTTTATCTAAGGGATGTCTGGTCTAAATATTCACTTTTTGTTTTGTTTTATATTGAATTTCCTACCAGCAAACACTGTAGACTCTGATCAGACGCCGCATTATGCGGCGTCTGATCGGAGTCTACACTGTTTGCCTATGTCCCATATATTGGATCGTGGGAGCAAATGGGTTAATAGATCCAAAATTAAGGGACATTACTTTTATTGGAAATATTGAAGACCCAGTCAGGGGCTCCTGGAAAAACACTCTGATCTTGACACGAATATGATTTTAGATCCTGGCCAAACGACATATCTCTGATTGCATATCCAGATCTAAAGACAAGTCTCTGATTTAGATCCTACAGGACCAGTCTGATCTATGTCTACTCTGTTTGCACATGCGCTAAAAGGCGTATCTATAGCATAAAAAGATAAATAGAAACAGGTGATTGCTTAAGGACGAAAGAAAGTAATAACAACCATTCTCAGTGATGTTACCAACTGTCGCAACTCTTTATCTGAGGAATGTTCATGTACGAAATACAGTAAAACCTCTCTATAACGGCCACTAAACAGTATTACATCAAGTATTTTGTGTTAAAGGCAGGTGACTGCTTAAAGCAATGTGAAAGTAAAACAGAACGCTCCTACAGGAGCGTTCTGTTTTACTTTCACCTTGCTTTATGCAGCCACCTGCCCTTAATACAAACTAATTAACACAATTTAGTGTCCGTTATTGAGAGGTTTTACTGTAATAAAACATATCAGTAGCTGAATTTTATAATGGTATATGAACACATGATGTTTTGGATATTACATAATCTTTAGAACCAGACCTATATAATTCTATAAGCAAATAGCGCAGACCCTGATGAGCCGTCTGATCTGGGTCAGCTCTGTTTGCAAATATAACAAAACTTGAAAAGGGGGTCTCTAACAAGTAAAAGGTCAATGACACAGCATTAGATTGTTTCAGAGAGGTCTTACTTTATAACGCCTGTTTTGTCAAAGTATTTCCGTGTCGATGTTTAAATTCTCTTGCCCATATTTATAAAATGTACTTAACGCTTAGCACGTGATTGTCGTCTGCACAAACAAAGCACATTTCTCACCTTTGTATTTTCTTCATTGTTTTTTTCTCAGGAACATACTCGATGTTTCAAACAGTTCAGATTTTGATGAGACGCCGAGTTATTTGGCATCTAATCTGGATCTAAACTGTTTGCAAATGTTTCCACAGGTTCGCCATTGGCATTGTTAGGGTAACCTCTTAGCATGCTAAATGACTGTCGTCTGCAATATAATGTCGTCTGCAATATAATGTAGTCTGCTTCATTCTCATGATTGCATTTTCTGTACATATAGTTGTTTGCTTTCAAGAATATGATAGACATTTCAAACAGTTCGGATTCTCGCGAGACTTCACGTTATTTTGCGCCTCATCTGGACCCAAACTCTTTGATCAGGTTATCGCAAAATGGCCGCCAGCCTGCAAAGAGTTAACTATCCCATGCACTTTAACTCTTTCAACGCTGGCTTTTCTAACGGACTGTTCCAAACTTCAAAAAGACCAAGCTTGCCGTGAATATCCGGGGATTTTTTAAAAGAAAAGTGTAACATCACAAACAGTGCAGACCCTGATGAGAGGGCTCCTATAGGAGCCCTCTCATTTGGGTCTACACTGTTTGCAAAAGACATAAGTGATTCTTTTCCCACAGTGAAATGGTTAATTCTTTGTATGTTATCGGCGTGTTCGAGACAGCCTTTGCAAAAGGTTTGGATCAATATGAGATACCGAGTAACTCGGCATCTTATCAGAATCCAAACTGTTTGATCCACTGAATTAATATTTGAAAAGGAATGGACAAATACGCCGCAGAATATACAGCAGACGACTTTGCAGACGATACTTATTCAGCAGGAAAAGAGTTGAACGGGTGCAAATTGCAAAATGCATTGGTATTCGGATTGGCCTCTAGTCCCATCAATATTTATGACCGTAACAGGGAAGAAGTAGTATATTATATATACTTCAAGACATCAAACTGTGCCAATGACAAATACAATAAAGTCTCGCTAAACCAATACTTAATTTATCAATAAAGGAATCTATAAAAGCAGGTGGTTGCTTAGTACAGTACAAAAGGTTATAACGTTGCTTAATACAGGACAAAAAGTAATACAGAAAGCTCCCATAGGAGCTTTCTGCATAACGTTTGTCCCGTATTAAGCAACCCCCTGTTTTAAAAGTTCCTGAAATATACTTCTTTTCGTATTAGCGAGACTTTTCTGTACTTCTAGAAATCGACTTTTCATGTACGACAAATAACATCAAGTCAAAGAAAATAGAATAGAACATTTTATTTTGACATAAACTGATACAGTTTCTAGTCATACAAATATACATGATAACATGCGAAAGATTAAAAAGACGACGATCAGTGGGGACATTGTGACTTGTTTAAATGCAGTAGATAGTCTCTACCATGAACAATTAACAAATAAGCAAACAAACAAACACAAATGGCTATAAAAACAAATGGATGCTTAACCCTTTCGCTGCCAATGCCGGATCTGTAATTACCTATGCAAACAGTTTGGATCCAGATGAGACGCCGAGTAACTCGGCGTCTCATCAGGATACAAACTGTTTGTTAATGTTACTATGTTTTTGAAACAAAAATGAAGAAAATCAAAAGAATGAAAATTTGTAGCAGACGACAGAGTTTGGCAGCGAAAGGATTAACTATGTTTATTCCAAATTTCTGGAATATACCTACTGAATATTGATGGACAAAATAGTTATAATGAAATATGGAAAGTGGAAAAATTGTAAGCTATTTTGGAAAGTAAATGAACAGTTCTATCAAATTCCATTAGCAAACAGAACAGATAGGAGCTGTCTGATCTGGGTCTACTCTGTTTGTAAATGCGTAAAAAAGGCGTTTATATTAAGGAAAGGGTTAATTCGGAACGAAAATAGTGCAGAAATTTCTTGTGGGAGCTTTCTGCACAATTTTCGTTACTCCATAAATAGGCCTTTCTACGACTTTGTAAACAGAATAGACCCATATCAGATCAGACGGCTTCTATAGGAGCCGTCTGACCAGGGTCTGCTCTGTTTGCTTCTGATATAATATAGATATGAGTTTATAGTTTCTACAATGCCCAAAAGTCATTGTCCATTTGCTATTATAACAAATAATCACATTAAATATTCATTATGCCATTATTTCTTACATAAATATTCATGGAGTAAAGGGTTATTTATTAATAATCATACCTGGTTTTTGTGGTCGTTATATGGAAGTTTTACTGTAAAGTCACATCATGTATTTTTGTTTTTCCAACACTTTTGGTGCAAAAAACAATTTTATTCTGCTCACGGGGTCGCTCACTGTCAGAGAAAATTTTCTTTCAATTTCTTCTCCAAACATAAGTGGAGTGCCAGATAGTTTTGATCCCGATGTGACGAAGAGTTACTCGACGTCTCATCTGGATCCAAACTGCGTGCAAAGTTAATCACAGAATCGAGTACTATAGCAAGCTCTATGAGTCGTTTTCCTGCGATCGTTTGTCATCTTGGACTGGTTAATTTTCTCGGGGAGGGATTGTCGGACACAGAGGAACCATAGATTGGTTCTGTGGTTATTTGTGACCATTGTAAACATAACCATTCGCTTCATGAATATACATGTAAGATATACTTATATAATGAATAATTAATGTTTATGCAAGAAATAATGTCATGATGAATCTCAATCTGACGAAAACATGTTACAACAAAAACACCTCAAAACCGGAATTTAAATGGACAGGTGGCAGCTTAATGCAGGGTGAAAGTCATGCAGAAAGCTCCTATAGGAGCTTTCTGCATGACTTTCACCCTGCATTAAGCAGCCATCTGCCTATTAGTATCTTAATTATTCTCAACTAGAATTCCGGTTTAGAGAGGTTTTACTGTATATAACAGCATTTTTCCACGGCAGAAATTGTTGAATCAGTTCCTGTTATTACATAAGTAAACAGAGCTCACACAGGAGCCTCTGATCTGGATCTGTTCTGTTTGCAAAAACGTCAAAATGCATGTCTATAAAATGAGAGGTTAAAATTAGATATACATGTACATCATATATTATTGATTTTTACCACTCGGATTCAAAAGCAAAACCTCTTGTATGATAACAAAATAAAAACTACGAAAACACTTCCAATGAAAATCATGTTTACCGTTTCCTAAAGAAACAAAAAATCCCCAGATAAAATGACAGAATAACAGTCTGGTGGTGCACTTATTTGATAAAAATGTTGATAAACAAACACTCGTGTAAGATCCTCTATCGTTACAATCGCATTGTTTTTTGCTTAACCCTTTACCTGTTGAAACAATGACATGATTAAAAATAATATTAATTTTCATAGTGGCATATGAACACAAGTCATTTTGGCTCAAGCAGAAATTAAAGAACCAGAGCCATGTTATACTATAAGCAAACAGAGCAGAACCTGACTCATATAGGAGCCGTCTGATCTGGGTCTTCTATGGTTGCAGAGGGTTAACAGTGATGTATGAACACAATAATCTTTCTAAAGTGATCACCAAACAGAGGTCTAATTCTGGGTTGTAAAGGCACGCGGTATCTTAATACAGGACGAAAGATATACAGAAAGTTTCCGTAGGAGCTTCCTGCATTACGCTCGTCCTGCATTAAGCAACCACATGCTCTTACAGAACTCCAATATGTACTTACGAATTGGTCGCTATATAGAGGTTTTTAATGTACAGCAGATCCTGTCTTAAACGACCATTAAAAAGGTCTCTTTAATGGTCTGTAAGGCAGGTGGTAGCTGAACTCATTCTCTCCTAGGTTATTTTTTTAGACCCAACCTTTTTTTAATTAATCTACCGAAAAGGAGCATTAATTAGAGAAAAGGAAACGTTTAGAATTTTTAGTTTGACACCATTGTGATAAATGGAGCATTTGCTCCTATAGGAGCAAATGCTCTATTTATCACAATGGTTTCACAATGTGAATTTGATAGAGGCGCAAAAATGCGTCACTAGAGGATAATGCGGTAATGTAGGTCAAAAGTAATGCAGAAAGCTCCTATAGCATTAATTTTGCCCTACATTAAGCAACCATCTGCTTTTTAAGATTCCTGTGTCCAATTAATATAAGGTCGCTTAAGACAGGCTCTATTGTACTTCTATTTTGATATCAGTGACCCACTGTGTATCTTAGCAAAGGTGAACGTTCCCTTAACCATGTGTTGTAAAATGGTTTGCATCTAAATAAGATTCATAAAGGACCAAAGGGCACACGTAATTAGAATAAAATATGCATGTAGAACAGAATACATTTACGTCTGAACAAGGCCCCGAGTAAATGGCAATTTGCTCCCTATTGTAGTGAAGTTAATAGGTGTATTTACATGTAAATTGGGATTATCTAGAACAGATAGGTATAACCTTCACCACGCCAAGCTTTTGTTTTATTTGCATACAACTGCCGTCAACTTCATTTTCAAAATACTATAATTATATAAATCAAATAAAACAAAAACATTGTCAGATAGTCAAACAGCTTGGATCCTGATGAGACACCTGGTTAATCAGCGTCTCATCTGGATACAAACTGTTTGCAAATGCAATCAGTAATTCGCCTGACGCGT
>OY755248.1:55200890-55577682 GCA_963576725.1 Azorinus chamasolen
TCTTAAAGACCGACATAACCCTTTCACCGCCGATGTCACATAAACGCGCCACGACAAATAGTGCAGCCCCAGATCAGACGCCGCCTTTTGAAGGCGGCGTCTGATCAGGGACTTCACTATTTGTCTCAAACTATTTTTCTATATATGTGCTTTATTCCTTTGAAGTTTGCATTTATTTATCTTATTTCCTTATTTTACCGAATGATTTAACAAAATTGGATTGCAGACGACAATTAGAACTTTTGGCGCCGAAAGGGTTAAACCTAATTTAAACGTCCGGTTCTATGCTCCTATACAAGAACCGTCTTATCTGGGTCTTCTCTGTTTGCAAAGGCGTTATATCTTATTATATATTTTATCCTAAAACCAACAACACAGACCCTGATCAGATGACTCCTATGGTCTGGTATTCGTCTTTTCTATTTGCAAACACATTAAAAGGCATCTACAGTATAACCTCTATAACGGTCACTAAATTACATCAAGTATTTTGTGTTAAAGGCAGGTGGTTGCTTAAAGCAAGGTGAAAGTAAAACAGAACGCTCCTATAGGAGCGTTCTGTTCTACTTTCACCTTGCTTTAAGCAGCCACCTGCCACAACTATCAACTAATTAACACAATTTAGTGGCCGTTATAGAGAGATTTTACTGCATATTGTGGAAAGGGGTAAATACTTGACAGCTAAGCAACAGTCGCCTGCGAATAAAGTGTATTTTGTTGCAATTATAAACAACTTCAGTCATATTCAAAACTGCGACCATGGAGAGTATCAAACAATTCGTATGCATGAGTTACTCTGCGTCTGATTTGGATCCAAACTGTCCGCACAGTTCATCACAAATTAATCCCCTCCTTCATATAAACATGATTCCACGCATTTGCAAACAACATGTAGAGAAGATCCAGATCAGACGGTTCCTATAGGAGCTGTCTGATCAGGGTCTGCTCTGGTTGCTAATTAACTTTTCATTAATTTCTAAAATGGCAACAATTTCCCACCTTCCATAGTTCATTTTAGATAGTTTGTCCATAAATATTCAGTAGGTATTGAAATTTGGAATAAACATAGAACAGGAAAAGGGATACACACAAGCGTACTACATCTACAATGGTGTCTTCTGAAAACATCACGAGTCCGCTCAATATCTGATCTGCTGGAAGTGTTTGTACAATCGTTTGTATTTGAGAAACAACCGACCGGCTGTTAAATAGCTAGGATCCTGATGAGACGCCGAGTTACTCAGCGTCTCTTCTGGATTTTTAAAAGCTGATTGGAAATGACAGTCAGGTCGCGTGTAGCGCCATTTACAGTAAAACCTCTCTAAACCGTACGTTAAATTTGATATAATTATTGGTCTTGGAAAGACGTGACAGCTTAATGCAGGGTGAAAGTCATGCAGAAAGCTCCCATAGAAGCTTACTGCATGGCTTTCATCCTGCATTAAGCTGCCACCTGTCTAAAAGTATCTAAATTCGTCTCTACTAGATTTCCGGTTTAGAGGGGGTTTATTGTACTTGACAGATACGCCTTTTGACACATTTGCAAACACTGCCAAACAGGGTAGACCCAGATCAGACCACTCTTGTAGGAGTCATTTGATCAGCGTCTGTCCTGTTTGCTGATAAGATATCGTAGATAGGAATTTCTACTATTCAATATATCAAGATGTTCACTAGTTTTATACGAGTATAACAATATACGAGAAGTAACTTAATGCTCATAATAGGTGGAGTGTGCTATGAATCTTCACAGAGTACAGGATAATTCAGAAGGAAAATAACACAGAAAGCTCTTGGAGAAATTTTCTGCATAACGTTGGTCCTGCATTGGGCTTCAAATGTCTTTGAAATATATGCACGTCTAGAATCAGAATTGTTTTGAGCGGCCGCTTAAGAGAGAGTTTACTGTGTCATGCGGTTCTTCCAATTTGTGACAATCAAATTATCAAAAATAGTTAATTTGGAATAGTCAATTATTATATCTACAGTGGTCTGGTATGTTTATAATTGTGTTAAGTGTAGTTTCTTCACCGAACGCAAATTTAAGAAATGCATAAAGAAAGCAAACAATGGTCTTTCAAAAACTTTTCAAATAAATGATAAAAACGATCTTTCCAATACGCACGACTGTCTCAAAGAGCCCACATTTTGCTTTGTTATGAAATAACTGAATTTCAATTGTGGTCCGAAAATAGCTTTTTACTGGCTATTTTACTGCTTATTTGCAATCGAATCATTCCATATTAAATCACATCAGGAGAGTGAAAAAAATATGTGTGTGTATGTGTGTGTGTATGTGTGTGAGAGAGATAGAGAGGGAGAGAGAGAGAGAGAGAGAGAGAGAGGGAGAGAGAGAGAGAGAGGGAGAGAGGGGCAGACATAGAGAGGCAGACAGAGAGAAACTCATACACATAGAAAGAGAGAGACACAGAGAGACACAGAGAGAGAGAGACACACACACACAGAGAGAGAGAGAGAGAGGTATACAGAGATAGATAGATAGATAGATAGATAGATAGATAGATAGATAGATAGATAGATAGATAGATAGATAGATAGATAGATAGATAGATAGATAGATAGATAGATAGATAGATAGATAGATAGATAGATAGATAGATAGATAGATAGATAGATAGATAGATAGATAGATAGATAGATAGATAGATAGATAGATAGATAGATAGATAGATAGATAGATAGATAGATAGATAGATAGATAGATAGATAGATAGATAGATAGATAGATAGATAGATAGATAGATAGATAGATAGATAGATAGATAGATAGATAGATAAATAGAGAAAGAGAGAGTAAAGAAACAAAACACACAAGGAGAAAGAATAGAGGAAAAGAAACAGAGTCCTTGCTTAAGCAATCAATTGCCATTTTAGACCCCGTATGTGTTATTCATTATATGATCGGTATATGCAGGCTCAACTGTACTCCATACCACCTGCAATTTACGTGTTACAGTAAAACCTCTCAATAACGGCCATTAAATTACATCAATTATTTTGTGTTAATAGCAGGTGGCTGCTTAAAGCAAGGTGAAAGTAAAACAGAACGCTCCTATAGGAGCGTTCTGTTTTACTTTCACCTTGCTTTAGGAAGCAACCTGCCCTAAATACCAACTAATTAACACAATTTAGTGGCCGTTATAGAGAGGTTTTACTGTATGTAGATATTAATCTACAGTCGGGAATATGCAAACAGTATAGACCCCGACTACAGAAACTGTGTTTGTCCATGGTCCACGCTATTTAGCCCTTTATCTAATAGAGACGCGTTTTACGCATTTGCAAACAGAGTTGACCCAGATCAAACATACAGAAGTTGTCTGATCAGGGTCTGCTGTTTGTTCCTGAAATAATACAGATCTGATTCTACACTTTCTGCAACGTTCAAAAATGTTTTACTACAGAAAAAAAATAATGAATATACAAACAGTCATTATGCTTACATGAATATGCAAGTGACGACATTAGTGTTCTGCGGATTACGACTATGTCATATTTGGGCTCAAACTATTCCCAATGTTTATTTCGATTTTACCTTAAGCATGCTATCAGTTTGTAAAGAATCTGTATATTTGTGTTTCTATTTGACAGAGTATTAGAGGCGTAACAGCTTGTACGCCTTTCAGTCAGTTTGTATGCATGACTCGTTAAGACACTGAATGCGGAGAACAGTTTACTGTCATTTGCAAACAGCGTAGACCCAGATCAGAGGGCTCCTAGAGGAGCCCTCTGATCAGGGTCTACACTTTTTGTTAATCAAATCATTTCTCAAAATTGACATGTTCCCTTTCAGGCTGAATTGACTATATTAATAAACACATGTGGAGCATTCCACTTCGAATGTTCGCCAGTCAAAGGTTGTGACTTGCAAAGATTAGTTATTTCAATTCGGAAGCCGAATCCATTACGAAACATGTAGAAGGGACATACTGACATCTCCAGGGTCCATGCTTATAAAGCTTTTAGTTGAGTCTGAGAACGTTCTCAAGCATTTGATTGGTCAGATTTGAGCCTTTGGCTCAAATCTGACCAATCAAAAGCTTGAGAACTCAAATCTGACCAATCAAAAGCCTGAGAACGAAACTCAGACTCAACTAAAAGCTTTATAAGCATGGACCCTGATTATGATCAAATATGTATATTGCTTCAAAACTTTCGTCTATGTATTCAGACCAATCAGTTACTTGATAAAGATCTCAGACTCAGAAGTTTTATAACCTTAGACCCAGTTCTAAATTACTTGATTTATAGGGCCTACGTGTAATTAGTAGGCCTAAGTCAGTCGTAGAATCTACTTTTCAAATCTGCAATACATGGACTGATTGAGGTCAGTAAGGCCCGGTTTGAATTAGGCATCGGTGTTGAAAACCGGACCCAAATTCATGTAGTACACTCGATCATCGGCACATGTTCGCGATCGATCATCGATTAACACTCACGATTAAATTATAATAGATTCTATTAAAGCGGATTTATTTGAGTTAGGGTGAAGGCCAAACATGGGTTGGATGTTTGCAATCGATGTCACGGTTGCCACAAACCTGAGAAAACAAAATTCCCTGATATCTCCCTGACATAATTTCAAAATAGCCTACCCTGACATTATGTAATAGGCTAATGCGACATTTGACATTTCTTTCGTAATTTAGATAGAGGTCTAGATCTTGATCTGACATTTTTGAAGAATTTTAAAACATATGGCATTTAATCTCATCTTTTTTAAAAAAAATCCCGACACTTCCCCGACATTTGCCTGTATTTTCAAATTTCTCTGACAGTTCTCAAAATCCCATGACAATTCCCTGATCTTGAAAAAAATCCACTTTCCCTGACGTGTGGAAACCCTGAGTGTATATCCAGACCAATCTCTTTGTCTAAAACATGACATTTGATAAGAATAAACTCGGGTTTTAAATCTTAGATTACAAATTGATTCTGACAATTGACAAACAATGTGTAAAACCCAAATCAGATGTTTGGCATTGCCTGGCTTTTATAGTCTGGTATGGGTTATCGGCCCTGACAAATCGTACTGTTGAAGTGCGGCGGAGAAATCTCCAACACAGTAATCTCCCCTAATCGCTACGCTGAAGTGGCAAGGGAGATCACTATGAGGGGTTTGTTGGAAAATTAGAACAACCATTTCCAGATACCCAATCGAAATCTTCCTTTGAATCACGTGATGTCAGCCATTGTTTTTTTGTTTTCATGCCGGGAAATCATGAAATTGTAAAGTCTCGTGGGGTGATTAATCTTTTGTTTGACCCAGTTCACATGACATTATGTTTATTATAATCGTTTGAACATAATTTGAATTCAGGAAGTCCAGACACATATTTATTACAGAGAAGCTGAAACTGACTTTCCTTGTGTCATATGGTTCCTTAATCTAGAAATTCAGATGACACATGGATAACCAAATAACCACCACCATTTGTGTAGATACAGCAGGTCTATCTGTATGGCTGCCTGCCTGCCTGCCTGCCTGCCTGCCTGTGTGTCTGTCTGTCTATGTGTCTGTGCGTATATGTTTATGTGTAATTCTGTCTATCTGCCTGTGTTCCTGCAGTGTCTTTATCTGTTCCTTTTTCTGGGCTTGGCTATATGTCTCTCTCACTCTCTGTTCAGATGACAAGCATTTGGACAAATCCCCATTATTGTATGTCTATGCTTCTGTCTGTCTACCTTTTTAATGTCTATGTCTGTCTATAGAGGTTCTGGTGTGTGGATCTCGTATATAGCAGTCTGGGTAGCTCAGTTGGTAGAGCACTCGCCCTGTAAAAAAGGGGTTCATGGTTTGAGTCCCTCTCTAGGCGGCACTTTTCCTCCTGTTCCTTTATGTCTGTCTCTGTTTATTTGTCCGTCTGTGTGCCTGTCTGTCTTTGTGTCTGTGTGCCTATCTATGTGTCAGTGTCTGAATGTGCCTCTGTCTTGATGTTTTTTTCTGTTTGGCTATCAGTCTCCCTCCTCCCATTCTCTCTGTTTCTTAAACGCAGGTGGTTGCTTAAAGCAAGGTGGAAGTAAAACAGAACACTCCTATAGAAGCATTCTGTTTTACTTTCACCATGCTTTAAGCAGCTACCTGCCCCAAATACCAACTAATTAACACAATTTAGTGGCCGTTATAGAGAGGTTTTTACTGTAATACAGACTGCCTGGCAAAAAAATCCTGTGTCCATGTGTCATAACAATTAATCTAATTAATATTCATGATGTCATTATTACTTTACATAGACATTAATCGAGAAAAGGGTTAATACATAGTGGGTGGAGTCTGCCATTCATATTCATGTTGCAAAGGATTAAGTTAATCATTTCCATTTTTCTGTATTTCAGCTATGTGCGAGTTTCGTGGAGCGTTGCTAATACTGGCTGTGGTCCTGGTATCTAGCACGCATGGGAGCACTATTACCCGCGACACCGTGGAGAAAGAGCTCAACGAACTCTCAGGCTATGTAGATGATTTGGACTTACTAAATTCAGAGGAGACTGAAGATTTTAATGGAGGTTTGAAAGCATTGTACTAACCCTAATACATTAGAACCTATCTTAACCCTTTCCCCCATATAAACATGTTTTCATGCATTTGCAAACAGAGTAGACCCAGATCAGACAGCTCCTAGAGGAGCCGTCTGGTCAGGGTCTACTCTGTTTGCTAATAGAATTTGATAGATCTGTTTCTTTGCTTTTTAAAATGTCTACAATACTCCACCTTCCATATTTCTTTATAACTATTTTGTTAATGAATATTCAGTAGGTACTGAAATTTGGAATAAAGATAGAACAGGGAAAGGGTTAAGCAAGTAAAGCAAAAGAGGTCTAAATCTGATCTTAATGCAGAACGAAAGGCATGTAGAAAACTCCTATTGGTGTTTCTGCATTACTTTTGCCCATCATTATACAATCACCTGCCTTGAAGACTCCATGTTCAATAAATGTACACTTTCTAGCATGCCTTTGCAAACAGAATAGACGAAGATCAGACGGTGTCTGTAGGAGTCGTCTGATCAGGGTTTACTTACGGAATATATGGAATCACGAATTTCATTTTACAGTTTCTGCCATTATCTTAATTTCCTTCTATACATAATGCCATTATAAAATTTATTTAATTAATGCTCATTATGTCATTATTTCTTACATGAAATGGTTAGTTTGTAGACAAATTATCTTGAATGATTTGCATGGCCAAGTCATACTCTTTAATCCTTTACTCCAAAAATACACCTTTCTGCGCCTTTGCAAACAGAGTAGACCCTGATCAGACGGCTCCTATAGTAGCCGTCTGATCAGGGTCTGCTCTGTTTGCTTATGTGAAATAATATAGATATGACACTATATAGTTTCTTCTATAGCCAGACTTTTTCGTTTTTATATGCCCAGTATAGACCCATATCAAATGGTTCCGGTAGGAGCCGTTTGATCAGGGTCTGCTGTGTGTGCTTATGGAATAATATAGATCTGATTCTACATATTCTGATATAGCCAATTGGTGTGTTCACGTGCAATTATAAGAAAATCAGCTAATTAATATTCATGATTTCATTATTGCATGAATATTCATGCAGTGAAGGGTAAAACGATCAACAGAAGACGTAAAATTGACACATAATGCATAGTACATCCTTTGATTAAACCCTTTCCTTCATATAAACCTGTTTTCAGGCATTTGCAAACAGAGTAGACCCTTAGTATATAATAGGAGCCGTCTGATCAGGGTCTGCTCTGTTTTCAAATGGAATTGGAAAGATCTGTGCCATTACTTTCTAAAATGGCCACAAATAATTAATTTCCACCTTTCATATTTCGTAATAACTTTATTTTGTCCATGAATATTCAGTAGGTATCGAAATTTCAAATAAACATAGAACAGGGAAAGGGTCAATGAATAGAGTAAAAGTAAACTTCCAGCAAACCAATGTAAGACTCGTCACCTGATGTAATTTTACAGCTGGATAATCTGAAATGTTGTACATATTTGTTGACATTTTTACAGCGGATCCTTTTCGAACTCCCGAGGGTAAGGCTCTAGAAAGTGTCTGTGAGGCCGCAATCCACCCTCTCCGTGTGCCTGACAACGCTTCCTTTAATGATGTCATTGGGAGGGAGCTGATATTCTGGAACAAATGTCTGGCGATGTGGAACTCTGAGATGAGCTACGCAAATTGGGATTACGAGACAGACTTGAGACCTGAAAACGAGGAGGCAGTATGGACACAAATCTATTATCCCTTCACTTAACACATTATCCCCTAGTGACGCATTTTTGCGCATCTATAAAAGTCACTTTATGAAACCATTGTGATAAATAGAGCATTTGCTCCTATAGGAGCAAATGCTCTATTTATCACAATGGTTTCAAACTACAAAATTTTTAATTTTTCCTTTCCTCTAGTTAATGCTTCTTTTCGGTAGATACATTCAAAGAGGTTGGGTCTAAAAATAACCTAGGAGAGAATGAGTTAATAAACATGCAATTGATGCTTTGGCTTGATAGGCTACTGCACTGTTTCATCCTTATGTCCCTTTCTTTTTCTTGGAAATATTCAGCAAAACAAATGACAGTATAATACTCACTATTTTTTTTTTTTTTGGCACCAAATAAATCTTATTTGTCTGCATCATGTTTCAAAGTGGCATTTTTTTCTTTTCAAAAATATAATTAATATTAAGCTGTTTGGATCCTAACTTGGCATCTCCTCTGGAGCCACACAGTTTACAAAAGTTATCAAAATAATGGAACAATTCTAATGACCTTTGCAAACAGTGCGAATTGAGATATGACAATGTTTGCAGATGAAAGTTATTTAACCCTCCATAAATACGCCATTCTACGCCTCTGTATAAGTCACCTGTTGAAACCATTTTGATAAATAGAGCATTTGCTCCTATAGGAGCAAATGCTCTATTTATCACAATGGTTTCAAATTACAAAGTTCTAAAAAAAATTCCTTTTCTCTAGTTTATGCTCCTTTTCGGTAGATGCATCCAAAGAGGTTGGATCTAGAAATAGCCTATGGAGGAAACAGTTAATATTGAAAGGGGTAAACCCTTACCACCTGCTCAGATTTGGGTCTAGTACAGTTTTGACTACCACTGATCCTGACTGAGCTTTAGAGAAAGTATTGATGTAGCGTCAGACAGCTTGGATTCTGATGAGACACCGATTTACTCTGTGTCTCATCTGGATCCAAGCTGTTGCACCTGACAGTCAGGGTCCATGCTTATAAAGCTTTTTAGTTGAGTCTGAGTTTGTTCTCAAGCTTTTGATTGGTCAGATTTAAGTTCTCAAGCTGTTGATTGGTTAGATTTGAGCCAAAGGCTCAAATCTGACCAATCAAAAACTTGAGAACGAACCCAGTCTCAACTAAAAGTTTTATAAGGTAAGTGAAAAACAGCATATCAGAGTTTGAGCAGTATTTTTGCGGCATGATTAATACAAATTACATGTATATTCATTTACAATCAGCTGTATCAGACAATGAAGGTGACACCTGCAAAGCACTTAACCCTTTCCCCGTTCTATGATAATGTTTATTCCAAATTTCAATACTTACTGAATATTCATGGACAGAATAATTATAACAAAATATTGAAGGTGGATAATTTTAGCAATTTTAGAAAGTTAAAGAAACAGATATTTCAATTCAATTAGCAAACAGAGCAGACCCTGATCAGATGGCTTCTCTAGGAGCCATCTAATCTAGGTCTTCTCTGTTTGCAGATGCGTGAGAAGGCATTTATATAAGGGAAAGGTTTAATACAAGTTATTTTCATTTCAATCAGCTGTACAATGCAGGTGACACTTCGATACCACTTAACATGCTATGGGAGAGAATGTGTAATATCATTTGCAAATACATTGAATCCAGATCAGGTGCCAAGTTAACCTGCAGTTTATGAGGGTCCATTTGTTTATTTAGATACTGAATATATGTACTAAGATTTCACTCACGTTAAAACGGGATATTTTGCCTAATTAATCCAGCTTAACCTTAATCACCTAACCATGACTTGATATTCCCAGAATTATTGGTGTCTCATCAGGATCCAAACTGTTTGACATTCTGTCAATAGTTTCTCAACAGTTCGAACCAGTCAATGTAATTTTTAAAGCTGTAGCAGGCAAGATTTTTAGCAGACATGATTTTATAAGCAGGATAAAGGTAAAGTAGACATGGGGTTGAGATACTGAGCATGTTAAAGGTTTATGACAGTACTATGTGAGAGATAATTAACTATTAGCTTGCAGAAAATGTATAAATTCATTATAAAAATCAGTGTTTTTCCTATAATTTCAAAAACTTGACCAGCGTGTCAAACAGTGAAGTCCTTAATCAGAGGGCTCCTTCTGAAGCCCTCTGGCTAGGGCCAAAATTGTTTGCCTGTGGTCCTATTGCAGGACACTAGACTGTAGACACCTGATGTCTAACCAATTTCTTGAAACAATTTTTGAAACAAATAGGGTAGGGAATATACATGTATTCAACAATGAAAATTCAAACAAGGGACAAATTTGCAGACAATAATTTAATGTCAGCGAGAATATGAATTAGATTACATGTAGACAGTAAAACCAGGATGAATGTATTGCAAAAAACTCCTAATTTAGCTTTCTGCATTACTTTCACTCTGCATTGATCAAACACCTGCTTTTATATACCAACATGCTCTTTTCCATTATGTGTTCACTATATGGAGATTTTACTGTACAATCTTTCGCCACCATAAAGGCAAATCCATGATAACCTTTGCAAACAGTTTTCATCAAGAGGAGACATAGAGTACCTCAGTGTCTCCTCAGGATCCAAACTGTTTGACACTGATTATATTTTTGTACAAGAAATTGAAGATATGAAATTAATTTGGCGCCAAAAGGGTTAATTGGTGTGTTTTCTCTGAATTACAGTTGAACAATGCCAATATGCGGTTTGCAGACTGGAAAAGTTCTCTGTCAAAGGCAGCTCGACAGTATATGAAATACCCCGGGTACAACACATCAGACCCTGACTCACAAAGGCAGCTTCGCTTGCTCGCTTTTAGCACGACAGCAAAAGACACCGAGACAACAAAGTAAGATTAATCCCAGTATCTCATGAATATTAAGTAAGAAATGGCAGGATGGTTATTTAATGGCATAATGAACAAGAGAATTTTTTACCATGGCAGAAACTGTGATTCATATCTTACATAAATTCATAAGATCATAGCTTGATGTCTCTTACAGGAGATATCTGATCTACTATATTTGCAAAGGCGTCAAAAAATTGTTTTTATGAGGTAAGGGGTTCACAGATATGTGATTTTAACATTGCAAAAAGAGGCATTTAAGCATGTATTCGATACAAACACATTATTTATGCATTTGCCAACGGAGTAGATCCACATCAGATGGCTCCTGTAGGAACGGTCTGATCTGGGTTGGCATGCCAAATAATTACAGTAAAATCCCTGTAATGCGACCAGTAAAAAAGGGCATAATTCACAGTGGCAAAGGCAGGTGGTACCGGTAGCTTAATGCAGGATGAAAGTTACGCAGAAAGCTCCTATAGGAGCTTTCTGCATAACTTCCGTCCTGCATTAAGAAATTTGCAAATATAAGCACTGCTTCTAAAGACAGCGATGTTTATTCATTAAGTGGTCGCTTTAGAGGTGTTTTACTGTATCTGCAAATTTGCTGTCGGTCACAAAATTTGTTTGTTCGTCCATTGTTATAACAAATAATTCAAATGTGTCAAACAGTTTGGATCTTGATGGGAGGCGAAGTTACTTGGCATCTCACCTGGATCCAAACTGTTTGCATAGACGAACTTCATCACAGATATGATACTAGCATGTTAAAAATTGGTATTTCTGTTGCCTTGAATAGGGACCTGATAGAAGTAGGCACAAAGTTGACAAACATCTACGGCACGGCAAAGGTCGCAAACTTAAGCTTGGAACCAGACCTTACAAAACAAATGGCAGAGGGTCGGGATCCAGACTTATTGTTAGCAGCCTGGTGGGGATGGAGAAATGCAACAGGACCTAGAATGAGAGACTACTATGCGAAGATGGTTGACCTGCTGAACTCAGGAGCAAGGGATAACGGTAGAAATTTTACTGAAAAATGGTGTTATATCACGTCAGCCCTGAGACATACTGAAACCTCTTTCATGATAAGCACAGCAGAATTTGCAAGCAGTTTGGGTCCAGGAGACAGATCAGAGTTGAATACTCTCAAATTAATTTATGTCCTTTGCTATATATGTCATTCAGAGTGTAAGTGTTCTGAAATGATAACTTAAAGCTATATACTTTCAGAACAAAATTTGAAGAAATAAATATTTTATATAAAATAAATTGGACCTATTATTTAACCCTATCAATGCTGAATTTTCAGAGTGGGATATTCCATCATTGTTTATTGGTAGAATTTATACAGTATAAAAGGGTAAAATGTGTGAGAGGATTTTAACCCATTCCCTCATATTGACGACTTTTGACGACTCTGTAAAAGTCACTTTGTGAAACCATTGTAATAAATAGATCGAGCATTTGCTCCTATAGCAGCAAATGCTCTATTTATCACAATGGTTTCAAACTACAAAATTCTAAAAATTTCCTTTTCTCTAGTTAATGCTCCTTTTCGGTAGATTTTTCAAAGAGGTTGTATCTAAAAATAGCCTATGAGGTAATGGGTTAAGTGACAAAAAATGCAAACTCTGATCACAGTGCACTTGTTTCTTTCATTCAAAGGGTTAAACTGGTTCTATATGGAGTTCAGAATAATTTGAGGGCTTGGAGCAAAACTATTGTAACTCCTTCGAATAGTATTCAGCATGATTTTCCACATGAACAAACACCATAAAGTCAGTTCACTACTGCTATCTTTCACCATCACACTTGTCATCATCACCATCATTTGTTTCAGTCAGAATAGCATAACTTTGTGTCTATTCTGATCTTTTGTATGTTGTCTTACAGGGTATCCAAGTTATGTCGAAGCATGGCTCGAATCCCAGTTTGACGAGACCGATGACGTAGAATCAATGTCCGAGAAGTTGTGGGAAGAGATGAAACCTCTTTACCAAGAACTCCATGCATATGTTAGAGGTAGACTGGTGGGAAAATATGCAAGAAACACCGGCAAAATTCACGGTAGGAGATATACCTACACAGAAGATGATGCAGACAATGATTATTTTCATGATCAACTCGTTTCCATTTTCTCAACTGGTGGAATTCCAGCCCATCTCACAGGTTAATACCCATATGTTTTTTTTTATAGCACTGATTTTCATATTTCTGTTGCAGTACTTTGCTTCGTTCTAGAAATGTATTATTTAATTTCCATTCGTAACGAGAATCACTGCCAAATACTACAAAATCTCTCTTTAACGACCACTCAGAAGAAGTCTAACTCTGGATGTTCAACTCATTTTCTCCTAAGCTATTTTTAGATCCAACCTTTTTGAATTAATCTACCGAAAAGGAGCATTAACTAGAGAAAGGAAATTTTTAGAATTTGAAACTATTGTGATAAATAGAGCATTTGCTCCTATATGAGCAAATGCTCTATTTATCACAATGGTTTCACAATGTGAATTTACCGTTTACCTAATGAATATTCTTGTAAGAAATAATGATTGTATAAACAATAATTAGCTGTCAGAAATTTTAGAATGGTATCATATGAATAAGAAACTGTGAAATCAGCTCTATATTATTTCATAAGAAATAGAGGAGATCCTAGTCAGAAGCGGTCTGATTAGGATTTACTCTGTAAGCAAAGGGATGACAACGTGTTTTATTTGATAAAAAAGATCACTATGGAGAGGTTCTGTTATTAGTGTAAAAAAGCTTAGTACAAAGTGTTTTACCTCTAATTTTAATAACTTTCCTTCATTCAAATGCCTTTTAACACATTTGTTAACATAGTACGCCCATATCAGATGGCTTCTGTAGGTGTCATCTAATCGGGATCTACTCTGTTTGCTGATGAAATTGCAGTAAAACCTCTCTATAACGACCACTAAATTACATCAAGTATTTTATGTTAAAGGCAGATGGATTCTTAAAGCTTAAACCTTGCTTTAAGCAACCACATGCCCAAAATACCAACTAATGAACACAATTTAGTGGTTGTTTTAGAGAAGTTTTACTATATTCAGATATGATCCTAGAGTACTTATTGTCTAAGCCAACAATTCCTTTTACCTTATAAAAATTAAATTAACCCTTTCCCTCATATAAACATATTTTCACGCACCTGCAAACAGAGTAGACCCAGATCAGACGGCTCCTATAGGAGCCGTCTGATCAGGGTCTGCTCTGTTTGCTAATGGAATTGGATAGATCTGTTTCTATACTTCATAAAATGGCTACAATGTTCCACCTTCCTTACTTCATTCTAGTTATTTGTCCATGAATATTCATTAGGTATTGAAATTTGTAATAAATATAGAACATGAATTACTTCATGCATAAATGTCCATTAGGGAAAAGGTTAGGTATCTAGAGTCTGTTTCTATTTTCAAACTATTTACAGATTCATGTTTGTTGTCATACACATAATCAACGGACCATGTAGTAGTTCGAGGGCTTGGTGCAAAACTATTCTAACTCCTTCACACGGACCATATAGTAGTTCGAGGGCTTGGTGCAAAACTATTCTAACTCCTTCACTTTGTGAAGGAGTTAGAATAGTTTTGCACCAAGCCCTCGAAACTGTTATTCTAACAAAACACTGAGCTACACTTCAAACAGAGGATGTTTTTAACCTTTATCCCGCTGTGAAAAAATAATTTTTTGCTCAAATTTGGATCTGGTGCAAATTTGATTACTTCTGATTCAATTAAACTTTGAAGAAACTATTGAACAAGTGTCAAATAGCTAAGGTCCAGATGGGATGCCAATTTACTTGGCGTCTCATCTAGATCCAAGATGTTTGCAAATGCATGTCAAGTCGCAGAAAGCGGGATAAAAGTTGGTATATCACATAAACATTGAAATAATACAGTTTGGACAATCTTGTGAGGATTTCACTGAACAAATTACAGCATATTTGTTAAATTAAAAATAACGGGTTACTTCACCACTTGCATTTTCCTTTTCCAGAATAAGGTATTATTGAAGTATTGCAAACACACAGAACTAACACGCACATGAATTTTGTTTTATTTACCCAAAATTGTCATATAACAAACTACGTTTTTTTCTGACACGTCATTTGTTGACACATTGTCTTTAAAGTTACTGAAAGAAATAAAAAATGCTTTAAATACAGTAAAACTCCAAACTCTCGAACCCCGGAAAACTCGTTCACTACCCTTAATTCGAACTAATTCTGCAGTCCCAACTCCTTCCTTCTTAAATTCTATATGTTCGACCTCGGATAATTCGACCATGCGAAACTCTAACTCTCGAACTCATCTCCTGGTCCGCTGATTAATAAAACAGTGCAAAGTACCTTTGATAAGTCGAACCGTTGTCTTACCTGTATGGATGTGCGTCGAACCGAAGATTCACACCTCTCAGGTGACTATTTCAGATCGCCGATAATTACGTGATTGGTAGACAATGGGTGAATATGTGATCTTTGATCAAGGTGTTAAAATGCAAATGTGTGTGTTTGTGAAGGTTGTTTTGAGCTAACATTGACTGTCATATCGTAGGGCTATAACACGATCGAAATCTTCAAACTTCACCATTCACAATGGCAGAAATAACAGTTGAACGAATATATTTGTTCTCCTCTGTTTTTATCTGTGAATGTTAAACAATTGAGTTAAATTATGGCCCTATATGCGAATCCACATACGAAATCAAAAGGCATAGTTTTCCCCAAGACTGATCTGTTGCAACTGTTTAAATAATGTAATTTTACCAATTTTGTGTGTTTTCGTAGATACTTTCATGGTAGAATCACAAAATTTGGAACAATATAGAATTATGGGTTGCATTAGTATTTTCATTGTATTGCAAAGGCAGCAAAAACAGCGAGTTTTGTTATAGAAGTTCGTTTATTTATTTTCGACATGAAAATAATTTATTCTCAAACTCACGTTCGAACAGTTTCTGTACCATTTGCTACCAAACGAATATGAGACTCGGATCTTTCGAACCACCCTTAATTCGAACTAAAATTTATGGTCCCAAAGGTGTTCGAGAGATCGGGGTTTTACTGTATACCAATTTATCTGCAATTTAGCTCTTTCCTTGAAAGATATGCCTTTGGACCCTGTTGCACACAGAGTAGATTCAGATTAGGGTCTGCTCTAGTTGCTTATGGAGTAAATATGGACCTTGAATATTTCTTAATCTCATAAATTCAATACAGGTAAAGTTATTAAAGAGGAATACAGCTCTTTATCATCCCCCGCCCCCTTCCGAATCAATGGGCATATTGTTTTTGCCCTGTCTGTCTGTTGGGTTTTCCCCATTGCACTTACATACTTCAAACTTGGCATGCATTTGCAACTTATGGAGGCAAACATTTTTAGGGGTGACTTACTTAGGTCAGGGTCTTCTTATATCAAGGTCAAAGGTCAAATTACGGGTCATATTTATATTGGCGATAATCAGAGGCATAGGGTTTCACAAATACATCTTGTTTTAGAGAATATTCTAAGAGCCATAGAATGAAAATTTACTCTAAAGTTTTGCTCTAAAAATTACAGAAAATTTCTCCATAAGCTATTCAGAGGTTAAATACTCCCAAGGAGCTTTATGGATATGGACCATGATTCTAAAGTTTCTGATATGGACACAAGTTCCCTTATTTATGTATCTTTATAAAAATTACTGTCAATGAATATTCATGGATGAATACATTCTATCCATGAGGTAAAGTGCCTTGTAATGCCATCATAAAATTTCTGCTCATTGATATTCATAGATGTACAAACATGTATTATTTCTTTAACCCATTCCCTCATAGGCTATTTTAAGATCCAACCACTTTGAATAAATCTACCGCAAAGGAGCATTAACTAGAGAAAAGAATTTTTTTAGAATTTTTTAGTTTGAAACCATTGTGATAAATAGAGCATTTGCTCCTATAGGAGCAAATGCTCTATTTATCACAAATCGTTTCAACAGGTGATTTTTACAGAGGCGTAGAAAGGTGTATTTATGGAGGAAAGGGTTAATGAATATTCATGGAATAAAGGATCATTGTAGGAAATATGTGGGCACAGGACTGGTCCAACATCTATGACATCGTCAAACCGTTTAACCTGCCAGAAACAGACTACAATGAAGCCCTTAAAAAACAAGGGTATGATGTTGAAAAGCTATTCTCCACAGCTGAGGAATTCTACACATCTATAGGTCTGATGGAGATGACTCCGGAATTCAAACAGTTTTCAATGAAAGAGAGACCAGCCGATGGACGAGAAGTGGTTTGCCACGCTTCCGCTTCTGACTTTTACAATGGTAACGACTTCCGGTGAGTATTAACCCTTTACTTCATGAATATTTATATAAGAAATAATGGCAATAAGAATATTTATCAGCTAAGTTTTATTGTGGTCGATGAATACATGTACATTGTACATGATTATTTGGCCATGGTAGAATGTGTAGAATCAGATCTTTATTAACTAATATTAAAGCAGACTGACATCAGATGGCTCCTGCAAGAGCAGTCTGATCTGTGTCTACTCTGCTTGCAAAGGCATTAAAAGCAAAGAGCGAAAAAGCAAAATGTAGAGGTGTAATATTAAATTTTGTAGTGTTAAATTTGTAAAAGTATAACAATATTATTTTTTTCCAGTAAACATACCAATTAGGGCTGTTCCATTTAAACGTGTATGGGTGTGAAGGAAGGCACTTTCAAATTTGGCCACCCATCCATAGAAGTTTTTTTTACTAATGCACAACCAAATAGTACCATTTTTGCACCGAAACCCACCCATGTATAGCTGTTTTATAAAATGCCTTCCTGTCCACCCATACAAATGGAACAGTCCTTAGGAAAATATGATATCAATGGTGCTATAACACAAATTTGCTTCTGAAAACTTTTTTTTTCCCCAGGATTTTTAAATGCAGTGATATACCCATTTGATGCTGAAAACGAGCGTAGTGGCATTTGCAAAAAGTGTAGGCCTAAATCAAGATCTTATAGGAGCGTTCTGTTTAACTTTCACCTTGCTTTAAGCAGCCACCTGCCCTAGATACCAACTAATTAACACAATTTAGTGTTTGTTATAGAGAGGTTTTACTGTACTAAAATTTCGTAGTATCAAGTTTTTACTGTAATTTTCTTTGACAGAACTGATGTTCTTGTCCTGTCACATGTTCATTTAAAAGGCAAATAAGCACAACTGTCAAAAATTGGAGTAATGCATTTTGTTTTAGTTAATCAACTCTGTCTTCTTTTTTTCAAAGAATCAAGATGTGCACAGAGATTAACATGGACTCATTCGAGACAATCCACCATGAGATGGGACATATTGAATACTTCATGGCATATGCAGGGCTTCCAACAGTATACCGTGATGGTGCCAACTCCGGTTTCCATGAAGCCATAGGTGACACCATTAGCCTGTCAGTGCTGACGCCAACACATTTGCAGGACATTGGTCTCGCAATGCCGGAAGAGGATGAAAGAACAGCCTTCTCCAAAACATCGAAAAATGAATTGAGCGGAAAAGACAAACGTAAATAGACTAGAAAGTTATGCTGTGTCAAAGGTCATACAATGCATATTTATTTCTTGTATACAGTTCAACCTGCTTCAGGGGTCATATTGTATCAGCAGCCACAATGCTGTAAGCAGCCACTACAGCACCCTCCCAATGAAAAACTCTATACATGTATATAATACCTGGTATAAATGGTCACCTGCCTAATGCGTATATACACACTGATGTAAGTGGCCAGGTGTCTACAAATGTAAAGCTTGAAAACAATTTTCATGGCTATCTATCGGCAACAGCACATATTTTGTCATCTTTGAATGCATATCACAAACGGTCATGACCCATTTTCGACCCCTCATTCAATTATCAGTTTCTTTTGTTTGTTTACAAAACGTGACGGTCGTTCTCACCATAATAATTGGGGAATATCTGCCTCGGAAATCCCCCGGATTATAAATCATGTGTGAACTATCTGGTTCTTGACTTCCGCTATACAGGTACATGTATGAGAACAGAATATTTGAGTTATGATCATGTCAACCATGGCTACGTTGTTTACAAGTTTCCCATTAGGCAATTTCGATATGTACTTGGGGCACGTGTATTACTCAAATGAGAGAACTGATACTTATGGATAAGCGATAAAAATGTTAACGAACGTCAAACATGACAATTGATTCAATCTGGCTTGCAATTATTACAAGCAATTTAGGACAGAACAGTCTTAAATACCAGTCAGTATACATATAATACATGCCTCTATCATCATTACTCGAAAGTATGCTTGGTAACCTGCACATGGTTTAGGCGGTCACCTGCTGTAAGTGGCCAAAGTGGCCACTTCCTTTGACTGTCTGCATACAGCAGGTTGGACTGTATACAAAAGTTTTCAAATTAATTTCGATGATTTGGCACAAAAACATGTAACTATACCATATTTAGGACGAATTGTGTGATGACCTTTACAAGCAGTTATGATCCAGATGGTACAGTGTATAAGATCCCAGCTGTGGAATACACTGATCATGTTATTGACAAGAAATGGAAGAAAACTACTCTTTTTTATGCCCCCGTTGACGTTAGTCAGGGGGCATTATGTTTTGCACATGTCCGTCCGTCCGTCTGTCTGTTTGTCTGTCCGTGTGTCACGCTTTTAGGTGCAGTTGGATGTCACAGTTTTTCAAGTGTTATAAGTCAGTAATTTCTACACTTATACACATGAAACTTCACATACACATCAATTACCATCTGTGCTATCATTTGGCACCTCAACCATGCTGCCGGCAAGCCCAAGGTTTAGGTCAAATGACTTGGAAATTTTACGTGCAGTTGGTCGTAACATTTACGTGCAGTTTTTTGTCACAGTTTTTTCATTGTCTTATATCTCCCTAACCACTGTAGCTATTGCCATGGAATTGCATATACACATTAAAAACCATCCATACTTTCATTGCACACCCAGCCCATGCTGCCCGCAAGCCCAAGGTCAAGGTCAAATGACTTAGGAAATTTACATACAGCTAGGCAAGCACCCACACGGGGGCATCACTGTGTCTTACAGACACAATTTTCTAGTTTTATCATAACCCAGTTGTAAAGTTATAATTTCTGCTTAAATTTAGATCTACCATGGTGCAATTTTGACTGCTTCCAATTCAAACAAGTTTTTGAGAAACTATATTGATTGAGTATCAAACAGCTTGGATCCTGATGAGACGCCTAGTTACTCACCATCTCATCTGGATCCAAGCTGTTTGCAAAGGCGAATCAGGTCACGTCAAATGGGATAAGTGTAAAAGATTGGAAGTGATAAAGGTTAGAAGTACAGTGTTCCCTCTCTACAACGGCACTCTTTCGGATACGAATATTGCATGTGTTGTTCAGAGGGAGTCGTTATAGGGAGGGAAGATCAAACATAATTAGCTTGTTTGCAGATCCCCCGATCTGGTGTGTTTCGAGAACTAAAACCGTTATGCCTCAATCAAACCCTATGTTGTGACCACTCTTTAGAATCGTCACAAAGTGACGATTCTAAAGAGTGGTCACAACATAGGGTTTGATAGAGGCATAAAGAAAATACGATGAAACAAAGTTGTGTCTGGAGCCTTGTTGTTTCGGAAACAGTGACATTATTGACAGAGTTGTTATAAGGAGGGATTCGTTATTGAGAGGGCCGTTGTAGGGAGGGAGCACTGTATTCAGTCAAAGCATCATTTATAATAGCTTTACAACCACTTGAACTTGCAGGTGCTATTAATTATTTGATGAGGAAGGCATTGTTCAAAGTAGCCTTCTTGCCATTTGGCTATCTGATGGATAAGTGGAGATGGGATGTGTTTCGGGGGAATGTTGGCGAAAAAGACTACAACAACCACTGGTGGAAACTGCGGTAATAACCTTAATATTGTCTTAACCCATTCCCTCAACCTGACGCCTTTTGACAACTCTATAAAAGTCACTTTTTTGAAACCATTGTGATAAATAGAGCATTTGCTCCATAGGAGCAAATACTATATTTACACATTGCTACACAATTCTAAAATTGTCCTTTTTAGCTCGTCTGTTTTGAAACATCGAGCTTTTGTGATCACTGGATCGTAGGCGTTGTTATAAGCGTAGTTGTAGGCGTTGGTATGGCGTGTAGCTGATTATTCAAAAAGTATAAGAGGTAACAACATGAAACTTCATAGGCTGGTAGATCTCCTTGAGAAGAAGTGTATGCAGTGGACAAGCACCAAATTAGACGAATGTTGGTGCCGCACGCGGCTCTCGTTTCTAGTAAATGCTCCTTTTCGATAGATTTATTCAAAGAGGTTTGGTCTGAAAATAACCTAAGAGGTAATGGGTTAAGTATTCTAACAATCAATTTTCTTCACTTGTTTGTAAGGTTGATTAATTATACCCCCACAGCGAAGTGTTGGGATGGGGGGCGGGGTTATACTGGAATCACTCATCCGTCTGACTGTCTGTCTGTATGTAGACGGAAATTTGTACAGAGCTCTTCTCTGCGATCCTTAAACGGAACATTTTTGACTAAGCAGTATTATTGATCACCGTCTGAAACTGTGCACCTGCGAATACAGTTTTGATTCGTCATTTCATTAATGAGTTATCACCCTTTTCGTAATTTTAATAGACGGAATTTTGTCCGGAGCTGTACTCTGCCATCCTTCAAGGGAACATTTTTAGCTTGTCTGTTTCGAAGTAAAGTCGAGCTTTTGTGATCACTGGGTCGTAGTTGTCGTCGTCATTGTCATTGTCTTCGTCGGCGTGCAAAAACTTTAATGTAGCTCATTACATTACTTCAAAAGTATAAGAGGTACTTAACATGAAACTTCATAGATCTCATTGAGGGGAAGGCCCCGACGTAAGAACCATAACTCTTGATTTCAAAATTTTGGAGTTATTTTTTTAAAGTTTAGCTGGACAAGCACCAAATCAGACGAGCGTTGGCGCCGCATGTTTAATTATGCAGTATTGCTAAGTTATTTTGAGTAGTTTTTATTCTTCATTTCGTTATTGAATTACCTCTATTTTCCTATTTTTATGCCCCCAACTGCAGGCATATAGTAATTGCATTGTCCATCTATACGTCTGTCTGGCCTTCCGAATTTTGTGTCCCTTCTATAACTTTTTTTATCTGTGAATGGATTTTGAAACTACCTGGCTTAAAATGTTCAACACACAAAGACGATGTGTGATGTTCAACTCCCTGGTCCATGGGTCAAATGTCTAGGTTATCCTTCAGGGTCAAAGGTTGGCGGAAATAAACTATTAGTGTTTCACAAACACATCTTGTTAATATCTGAAATTTAGTCCTGAGCTTTACTCTGTCATGCCTCAACAGAAGTTCTTTAAATTTTACAGTATTTTTGAACACCATCTGAAAACTTTTGATTCATTGCTTCCTTCTTGAATTATCTCCCTTTTTGTAATTTTAACAAATGAAATATCCTCCGCAGCCATGCCATGCTTTACTCTGCCATGCCTCAATAGAATTTTTTTTTTAAATTGTGTAGTATTGTTGAACACCATCAGAAATTGTACACCTGCATTTGCAGTTTTGATTAGATTCTTTATTCATTTAATTATCTCCCTTTTCTTTAATTAATAAATAAAATTTTGTCCGCAGCTTTTCTCTGTTATACCTCAACAGAACTTTTTTAAATTTTGCAGTATTGTTGAACAGCATCTGAAGCTGCGCACCTGAGATGAAGGTTTTGATTTGTCACCTTGTGCATGAATGAATCATCTCCCTTCTCGTAATTTAACAAATGAAAATGTAGCAGTCCAGACCTTCACTCTATCATACCTCAACATTCTTAATTTTAATAAATGAAATTTTGTCTGGAGCTTTTCTCTGTCATACCTCAACAGAACGTTTTTAGATTTTGAAGTATTGTTGAACACCATCTGAAGTTGTGCACCTGCGATAAGGGTTTTTATTCTTCTCTTCTTTCGTGAATTATCTCTCTTTTTGTAAGTTAACAAACGAAAATGAAACACACACATACACATACAAATGTACTTCATGCTTATTGGTGGATCAATCATTATCACAAACATTAATGTTTATCCTTTCCCTCATATAAATGCTTTTTCACATCTTTGCAAACAGAGTGCAGGAGCTGTCTGATCTGGGTCTGCTCTGTTTGCTTATGGCATTGTATAGATATAATTGTACAGTTTAGAGCTGCCAAAATAGACAAAGCCTGTGTTCATGTTCCTTAACCCATTCCCGCATAGGCTAGTTTTAGAACCAACCACTTTGAATAAATCTACCGAAAAGGAGCATTAACTAGAGAAAAGGAAAATTTTAGAATTTTGTAGTTTGAAACCATTGTGATAAATAGAGCATTTGCTCCTATAGGAGCAAATGCTCTATTTATCACAATGGTTTCAACAGGTGAGTTTTGCAGAGGCGTCAAAAGGCGTCAATATGAGGGAATGGGTTAAGTCATTATATCTTACAAGAATATTCAAACAGGAAAGAATATTCAAACAGAGAAAATATTAAAGAGGCAGACATGATTGCTAAATCTTGCAAGATTACTTGATAAATTAAGTTAACTCGTTCCCTTCAAGACTATTTTTAGACCCAACCTCTTTGAGTAAATCTGACGAAAAGGAGCGTTAACTAGAGAAAAGGAAAACATTTGAATTGTGTAGTTTTGAAACCATAGTGATAAATAGAGCATTTGCTCCTATAGGAGCAAATGCTCTATTTAATTTTATCCCAATGGTTTCAACAGGTGATTTTTACAGAGGTGTAGAAAGGCGTATTTATGGAGGAAAGGGTTAAATATCCTTGTGGGCGAGAGTTTGTGCCGATGACATTTTCACACCAGGATCATAAAAGTAAACCTAGAGGTGAACACTGTTGTGAAATAAAACATCATTTTATACAAAATCTATCAGTACAGTAAAACGTTGATTATTCGAACACTAAAATATGTATTATTATCGATCTTTAAGACAGGTGGCAGCTTAATGCATGGTGAAAGTCATGCAGAAAGCTCCTCTAGGAGCTTTCTGCATGACTTTCACCATGCATTAAGCAGCCACCTGCCTAAAAGGGTCTAAATTCTTCTATACCAAAAATTCGAATAATCGATGTTTTACTGCAGTTTGTTTTATTTATTTAACAGTTTGGATTACCAGGGAATTGTTGCTCCAGTGCCCAGAAGTGAAGCTGACTTCGACCCAGGTTCAAAATATCATATTCCAGTGAATTCACCGTACATATGGTATGTTAGTTCGATACCTGTACCTGTACAGCCTACGTGTTATTCCCTTCTTTACATCATGCTTGTTGACCTACTTTGTTTTTATCCCAACACACCCATCTGAGTACTATTTCCATTATCATAGTCACTTTTTTGAAAGTTTGGAGCAGAACGCATGAGACAGAATGCTTTATTTATAATATCGTCTTGCTTACATTGACACTGTTTTAATGTATTAAATTATACTGATTTACAGTGCCGTATGCAAATTTTGTCATCTGTTTGTTTCATTTTCTCCCATTTTTAGCTCGTCTGTTTCGAAGAAATCACGAGCTATTGTCGTAACCCCGGCGTCCGCGTCGTCGTTGTTGTTGTCGTTGTTGTGGTCGTCGTTGTCTGAAATCTTAATATTGACCATATCTTCTTCAATTTTTCATTTACAACCTTCATTTTTGGTATGCATGTTCATCTTGACAATAACGAGAGACGAGCGTTGCACCCACTTGCGGTGCTCTTGTCTTTCAAAAACATCACCACAGTAAGAAACAGTTTGGATCCAGATGAGACCTGCCGAGTTACTTGAATCTCATTTGGAACCAAACAGTTTGCATAGGTAATTACAGAAGTGACAATAGCAGTGAAAGAGTTAAACCTTTTGGATGTGGGAAATAGTATCCTGGTATATGCAATCAGTGTAGACCCAGATCAGAGAGCTCACAGAGGATCCTTCTAGTGTTTGTCATTCAGAACCCACAGGCAGAGTATACCCTTTCATACTGAATGGACTCTATTGTCAAACGATGATGGACCATTCTACTTTGGAAAGTCAACATTGAAAGGGCTAACCATTATCATTTAATACTTAACCCTTTCCTCCATAGACTATTTTTAGATCCAACCTCTTTGAATAAATCTGCCGAAAAGGGGAATTAACTAGAGAAAAGGATTTTTTTTAGAATTTTGAAATTTGAAATCATTGTGATAAATAGAGCATTTGCTCTTATAGGAGCAAATGCTCTATTTATCACAATGGTTTCAACACGTGACTTTTACAGAGGCGTAGAATGGCATATTTATGGAGAAAAGGGTTAACCCTTTACTCCATAAATATACCTTTCTGCGCCTTTGCAAACAGAGTAGACTAAGATCAGACAGTTTCTATAGGAGCTGACTGATCAGGGTCTGCTCAATTTCATCTTGGAATAATATAGATATGATTCTACAGTTTCTGCCTCTGCAAAAACTTACTGTGTCCATGCACCATTATAAAAAGTAATCTAAATAATGTTGATGATGTTATTTTTTCTTACATGAATATTTATGGAGTAAAGGGTTAAAGTTCATAGAGTTACTATCTGTTCGGTGATGAAATATTTGTCAATAGTTTGTATCCAGATGAGTCAATGTTTTTTAGCTCGTCTGTTTCGCGTCGTTGTTGTCCGAAATCTTAACATTGACCATAACTTCTTCAATTTTTCCATTTACAACCTTCATTTTTGGTATGCATGTTCATCTTGACAATGACGACAGACGAGCGTTGGCACCCGCTTGCGGTGCTCTTGTTGTTCTATGAGTTCATGTGATGTGCATTTGTATATTTATTCTACAAGATCATATTGTGTACACGTATACCTTAAGGTCATGAGATGTGCATGTATGTCTTAGTTTACGAGGTCATGTGATGTACATGTTTACCTTTGTTCTACGAGGTCATGTGATGTACATATATACTTTAGTTCTACGAGGTCATATGTGTTGTCCATGCATAGCTTTGTTCTATGAAGTCATGTGATGTACATGTATACATGTACCTCAGTTCTATGAAGGCACATGCATAATCTTAGTTCTATAAGGCCATGTGATGTAAATGTATACATTTGTTTTACAGGGCCATGTGATGTGCATGTATACCTTAGTTCTACAAGATCATGTGATGCACATGTTTACTTTAGGTCTGTGAAGTCATGTGATGGACATGTATATCTTAGTTTTATAGGGTCATGTGATGTACCTGTATACCTCAGTTCTGCAAACCCATGCAATGTAATGTATACCTTAGTTTTATGAGATCACATGATGTACTTGTATACCTTAGTTCTACAAGGTCATGTGATATACATGTATACCTTAGTTCTTCGATTCAATGTGATGTACATGTACACCTTAGTTCTGCAAGGCCATGTGATGTACATATCTATGTTTCATTTCAGCTACTTCATCAGCTTCATCGTACAGTTCCAGTTCTATGATGCCATGTGCAAGGCCAAGGGCCACAAAGATGATCTGTACAACTGCGATTTCTATGAATCTAAAGAGGCTGGAGAAAAATTGCTGTGAGTCTACAATACTTTATCAAACAGGCATTTAAACCTTTCCTTAATGAGCATATATGCATGAATATTCATGAACTAAAGTTTCATAGGTAAAACTTTAAAAGTTATACTATTGGCTTTGGCAGAAAGTGTTCAATCAAATCTATAAAATTTCATAGGTAAACAGAGCAGACTCTTATCAGACAACTCCTACAGGAGCCATCTGATCTGGGTGTACTTTGTTTGCAAAGGAATGAAAAAGCGATTATATGAAGATAAGGGTAAAAAATGTAATGAAGGAGCTGTCTGATCTCAGTCTGTCTGCATTTTTTTCGTCACAGATTAATCATTAATTTTTAAGCTTAATAGTTTGGAACTTGAATAATCTCTCCCGATTGTTCTTGTGTATATTATGTCGGTGTTTGAACTTTACAAGTTGCTTTTCAGTCCCCTACCAGCAATGCCAAAGGGGACTATCAGTTTGCACTCCATCCGTCCCTCTGTCCGTCAGCCCGTCTGTCTGCCAGTGTGTTGCACTTCGGCTTTCAGGACTTTTTTTCTAAACCCTTAGAGATATTGAAGTGACATTTGTTATGTGGCTTTATTATAACGAGTTACAGATCACGTTTGAATTTGTTACACTGCATTGATTTTTCATGGAATTTCATGGAAATTCAGCGGTTTGACATAGAATTTTTCAGGAATTTTCCAGATTATTTATGGCCCCCTCCCCCCACCCCAACGGTGGGCATATAGTAATCGCATTGTCCGTCCTTCCGTCAGTCTGTCCTTCCATCCGTCCGTCCCAAATTTCGTATCCCTTCTATAACTTTTTTATCTGAATGGATTTCAAAATAACCTGGCACAAATGTTCTCTACACAAAGATGATGTGTAGCATTCAACTACATGGGTCAAACGTCAAGGTCATCCTTCAGGGTCAAAGGTCGGGGGAATAAGTGTTTCACAAACACATTCTTGTTTCTTCAAACTCTAGCAGATATTTCAGTGACATTATAATGAGTTACAGATCAAGTTTGAATTTTGATACACTGCATTGGTTTTTATGGAATTACAGCCGTTGGACATAGAAATTTTCAGGAAATCTTAGGTTTTCCGGAGTTTAATAACCCTAGCAGATATTGAAGTGTTATTTGGTATCTAGCTTTATCATAATGAATTACAGATCAGGTTCAAAGTTTGTTACAATACATTGATTTTTCACGGAAATACAGCAGTTGGACTTGAAAACCAGAACCATCTGATCTGAGTCTACTCTGTTTGCAAATACATTAAAAGTTGTATCTTTGGAATAAAGGCCTAAACAACATGTCTGAGGTATTAAAAGGTGTATCTGTGTCTAAACTTGATCTGAGTGTAAAACAGTTCGAGTTCTGGCGATACTCAGTGTCTCATGTGGATACAAAACTGTTTGCAAGCAGCATCATTTAACCCATTCCCTCATAGGCTATTTTTAGACTCAACCTCTTTGAATTTAATCTACCAAAAAGGAGCATCTACTAGGGAAAAAGAAACTTTTTAGAAGTCTGTAGTATTGAAACCATTGTGATAAATAGAGCATTTCTCCTATGGAGCAAATGCTCTATTTATCACAATGGTTTCAAAAAGTGACTTTTACAGAGGCGTAGAAAGGCGTATTTATGGAGGAAAGGGTTAATACAAATTCAATAAAAACCGGACCTTTTCCATTGCAGTAAAATGTTACAGCTTGGAAAATCCGTGCCTTGGAAAGATGCAATGGAGGAGTTGACTGGCACCCGTGAAATAAGCACAAAACCTATCTTGGCCTACTTCGAACCACTCCAGAAGTGGCTGGAGAAAGAAAATAAGAAGAACAGGAATCAACCAGGCTGGAAAGATGCCAGAATTAACTGGGAAGATATGTAGTGGTTGTAGTGCTCAATAAAATGACTTGTCTTCTGAAAAACTGGCACTGTGGTTATAAAACTTCTGAGACTGAGTCTGCATTCATTCTCAAGTACACATATCTGATTGGTCAGGGTTTTAGTTGGTATCAAAATCTGACCAATCAGATGCTTGTGAAGATCTTAGACTTGAGCAAACTGTTCTATATATAACCACAGGCTCTGCCTATTATCATAGAGCTGGACTAACCTAAACACTATAGAACAAAAATAACACCTTAACCCATTACCTCATATGCTACTTTTAGATACAAACTGTTCGAAAAAAATCTACCGAAAAGGAGCTTTAACTACTTACTAGAGAAAAGGAAAATTTTAGAACTTTGAAGTTTGAAACCATTGTGATAAATAGAGCATTTGCTCCTATAGGAGCAAATGCTCTCTTTTTCACAATGGTTTCACAAAGTGGCTTTTACAGAGTCGTCAAAAGTCGTCAATATGAGGGAATGGGCTAATACATGTAATATTCTGAAATATTATTTATTGGTTCCCTGTTTCAACCACTCTTGTGAAAAAATGTTTGAACCTGGGAACCAAACAGACCGGCATAAAAATATTCTTGAGTCAAAAAACGAAGATCTTTGACTAGGTAATTTTAAGAAAGTAACCTAAGTGTTCAATAAAATACAAAAGATTAGGAATAGCCCATATTATTTACCCTTGGCCTGCCATATCTATTTTATCACTCTGCCCTCTTTGAATATTAATTAGGTAAATCTTAACAAAAATATACAGGATATGGCCCAATATGCTGAAATGATTTTGAAAATTTCCTAGGCAAAAGCATAGAGCATGCAGGCATGGGTTTCAATGGCAAACAGTGCAGACCCAGATGAGAGAGCCACCATAGGAGCTCTTTCATCTTTGTCTACACTGTTTGCAAATGCAGCTATAGTTGTGACTGGAAGGCTATGGGTTAAGTTAAAACCAATGTAGACCGAACCAGATGGCTCCTGAATGAGTCCTTTGATCACGGTATGCAGTGTGATTTGTTCATAATGCTTATTTGGCAAGTACACATAGATAATGAGGCTAAAATTACTTAAACTTAAATAATTTTAACTTGACTTAATTGGTTTAAACTTAAATTGTTTTAAAACTTAAATGGTTTAAACTCTAATGACTTAACTGCTTTCAATGCTGAATTTTCACTGGACTGTTCCAAAATTAAAAGAGGTCAAGCTTAAGAAAAGTGTTACATGACAAACAGTGCAGATCCTGATGAGAGGGCTCCTCTAGAAGCCATCTCATCTGGACCTCCACTGTTTGCAAAGGACATAAGTGTCTCAATTTTCACACTGAAAGGGTTAAAATGTTTTAAATTTAATTGGTTTTAAATTTTATAGCTTTAAATACAGCTCAATTTAAGTTTATTGATTACACATTTTACTCACTTGCAAACACAGTAGACCAAGATCAGACAGCTCCTGTAGGAAATCAGGGTCTACTTTGCTTATAATAATATAGATATACATCTATATAATTCAACAGTTTCTTCCATGGCCAAAGATTTCATTGTTGATAATTCTGTTATAAATATCAGCTAATCAATATTCATACAGTCGTTATTTCTTGCACACATATTCATCAGGTAAAGGGTTACAAAGCATATAAACATTTCAGAATACCGCTGATTTAGACTATACATGTACACAGATTTAATTATATCTGTTCGAGAGAGATGTTCTTGCAAATTTTGGTCTAATATCAATACAAATACAATTTTTTATGCTTTATCTTGTGAAAGTACTGCCAAATGGAATTCTCTCATAAAAAAATGGACCAATTAAGAAACCACCTAGTTTTTAAAAGCTCACATACAATGGAACTTATCTTAAGTAATCATTCAAAAGAGTTCTAAATCTGGTCTTTAAAATAGATGGTAGCTTAATGCATGCCACCAGTAATGCAGAAAGCTCCTATTGGAGCTTTCTTTATTTCTTTTGCCCTGCATTAAATAACCACCTTTTTGTATTAAATATATTAAGTGGTCGTTTTAGAGAGAGTTACTGTATAATGCTAAATTACTCGAAATATTATCTGGTTCCCAGCTTTTTGCATTTCATCACGAAGTTACAACAGAAATGACTCAAATGAGTGTTAACAAAATTTCATCAGCAATTTCAAAGCAATGCAGCAATGTTTTAAAAAGTTATTTTATATAGTCTATGGAAGGTGCATGTATATCTTCCTATTTTTGTGGGAAAAGCACTTTGTTGATATGTATACAGGATATATTTAAACTTGTTGCTTTTGAATAAAAAAAAAAGTTGGCTCATTAATTTTGAATATTTTGTCATATTTTAAATATAGCACCAGGTAATTTCCCGTATATGAGGATGTAAAATGTATTGAATACACAGGACCATTTGTTTGTTAACCCATTTATGCTCAGTGTGCCTTAACCCATTCCCGCATGTTGACGCCTTTTGACGCTTCTGTAAAAGTCACTTTGTGAAACCATTGTGATAAATAGAGCATTTGCTCCTAGAGGAGCAAATGCTCTATTTATCACAATGGTTTCAAACTACAAAATTCTAAAAAAAATCCTTTTTTCTAGTTAATGCTCCTTTTCGGTAGATTTATTCAAAGAGGTTGTATTTAAAAATAGCCTATGAGGTAAAGGGTTAACCCATTCCCGCATATTGACGCCTTTTAACGCTTCTGTAAAAGTCACTTTGTGAAACCATTGTGATTAATAGAGCAATTGCTCCACAGGAGCAAATGCTCTATTTATCACAATGGTTTCAAAACTACATAATTCTGAAACTTTCCTTTTCTCTGGTAAATGCTCCTTTTTGGTAGATTTAAGCAAAGAGGTTTGATCTGAAAATAATTGGTTGAAACTTAAAAGGGACGTATAGGCAAACAATGTAGACATAGATCAGAGGGCTCCTCAGGAATCTCTTTGATCAGTGTCTGCACTGATTGCTGAACCCATCAATGTCAATGGCTTATTCCAGCAAATGTTTTGCTGTGCCCCATCCACATGAAAAATGGATGGGTTCCAAAGTAAGATCTGGAGGGAATTTACTTAGATAAAAGAAAATGTGTCCATGGGACACGGATGCCCCCGTGCCAACAGGAATTAGATGAACGACAGACCTGGGACCATGCTTATAAAACTTTTAGTTGAGTCTGAGTTCGTTCTCAAGTTTTTGATTGGTTAGATTTGAGCCTTTGGCTCAAATCTGACCAATCAAAAGTTTGAGAACTCAAAGCTTGAGAACAAACTCAGACTCAACTAAAAAGCTTTATATGCATGGACCCTGAAAAGGGAAGACGCTGTACTACTTACTATGATTATGCTTCAGACTAAAATTCGAATAATTGCAGCATACACAAGCCAAGAAAAGTTTACAGGACGGACGTAAGTACGGACGAGGGACAAGATTAAAACTTAATGCTCCCGTCGCCTAAAGACTGGGGGAATAATATGGAATACTATTATTCTTTATTCTTATACCAGGTATGTATAGTCAAATTGTGTTAATTATAACACCATATACATTTTCACGTATATGAGGATGTCAAATGTATTGAACACAAGTGACCATTTATTTGTTACACATACATATCATTTGATTGGCAAATCTGTTGGCCTTTCTACAAAGTAATGGCAGGTCCTGATTGCTCTGTTTCATCTGGTTTTCTTATATTTTCGAAAAATGTGCGTTAAAAATAACTTCAGAGTCTGAATCCAAACTTATTTCTTAAAAAACAATGTAAGGAAATAATTATATAAAAAAATGTTATGGAAACCCAAATCAGTCGGAACTTGGCCAAAGTATGTCTGTTGATTTCTCTAAAGTCAGTGAAGAACAAACTTTTAAGGATTATTTTAATGACATGAATATATGTACAACTTTTGGTGTTAATTGATTTAACCGAAACACGTGTTTAACCCTTTCCTTCATATAAACACATTTTCATGCATCTGCAAAGAGAGTAGACCCAGATCAGACGGCTCCTCTAGGCTCTACTCTGTTTGCTAATGAATTTTTAAAAATCTGTTTCTTCACTTTCTAAAATGGCTACAATATTCCACCTTCCATATTTCATTATAACTATTTTGTTCATGAATATTCATGAGGTATTGAAATTTGGAATGAACATTGAAGAGGAAAAGGGTTAACCCTTTCACCGCCAATGTCGCAAAAATGCACCACGACAAATAGTGCAGTACCAGATCAGACGCCGCCTTTTCAAGGCGACGTCTGATCAGGGACTTCACTTTTTGTCTCAATCTCTAGCTCTAGATCTGTGGTTTATTCCTTTGCGTTTATTTATCCCATTTGTTTATTTTACCAAATGATTTAACAGAAGTAGTTTGCAGACGACAATTAGAAATTTGGCGCCGAAAGGGTTAAAGGGATGTAAATATCCTTAAGATGGTTCATGGTTATTAATATTTACTCCCCTTGTATTAGAGCACGCTAACGTGCATATGCACAGCGAGAGGCAGGTTGAGTTGAAACTGGCCATTTCGACAACAAAATGAATAAACATTAAACGTATCGAAAAGAGCAGGTGGTACAGGTTGCTTAACCAGGACGAAAGTAATATTCAGAAAGCTCTTTTATCAGTTTAGTGCATAACTCGCCCTGTATTGAGCTACCACATATTTTAAATAGCCAGCAATATATATTTCTTTCGTGGCTGCTTATATTAGAGACGTTTTACAGATCAGTGAATACGATAGCGTGCGTCATTTATCAGTTGTTTGTCACCAATAAGTAGGGCCTAGTATAACTTCAACACAGCTGCTAACCGTGTAAACCCTGATCAGACGCATCGTTTTAATCCTTTCCCGCATATAGACGCATTTTGACGCCTCTGTAAAAGACGTTTTTTGAAACCATTGTGATAAATAGAGCATTTGCTCCATAGGAGCAAATGCTCTATTTATTCCAATGGTTTCAAAACTACACAATTCTAAAACAAATTCCTTTTCTCTAGTAAATACTCCTCTTCGGTCTGGATCAACGCTTACTCGCCATATTTAGGCCGGAAATTATTGCCACATTTTTTTTTATCTGAAAACAAAAACGGGGGACTTATGTATTGGATACGTGAAATTCCTGACCATTTTAGACCTGAAAAAATGTAGAAAATATTTTGTTAAAAAAATGTAGATACACCATCAATGAAAGGCGATCTTGTGCTGATAAAACTGTCTACCTCGTTTCGACAAGCTGTTTATTTTGGCATACGCTCGTATCTTCTGATAAGGAACCATTTTATAAATACAGAAAAACCTCTCTATAACGACCACTAAATTACATCAAGTATTCTATGTTGAAGGCAAATGAATGCTTAAACCAAGGTGAAAGTAAAACAGAACGCTCCTATAGGAGCGTTCTGTTTAACTTTCACCTTGCTTTAAGCAACCACCTGCCCAAAATGCTAAATAATGAACACACTTTAATGGTCGTCATAGAGAGGTTTTACTGTACATGAACTGCCATCGGGAATAATCTAATGTTAACGAAATGTTCGGTAACATTCTCTCTCAACCGAACTATCAAATAAATATCAATGCCAGTCTTTTAATTAACCCTTTCTCTCATAAAACTTGTTCATACCTTTGCAAAAGGAGTAGACCTAGACCAGACGACTCCTGTAGCAGCCGTCTGATCACGGCCTACTCTATTTTCTTATTAAATTTCATCAGATTCGACTCTACATGTAAATGAGATGTGGATATAGTAACCCTTTTTCCTGTAATGGTACCGTATAACCAGTTCAGTGTTGCACTATGCGGTAAACCCCAATTTAACCCTTCCCCTGTTCTATGTTTGCTTCAAATTTCAATACCTACTGAATATCAATGGACAAAATAGTTATAATGAAATAAGGAAAGTTAGATATTGTAGCCATTTTAGAAGCTAGAGAACCAGATCTATGAAAATTTATTAGCAAACAGAGTAGACCCTGATCAGACGGTTCCTCTAGGAGCCGTCTGATCTGGGTCTACTCTGTTTGCAAATGCGTGAAAACACGTTTATATGAGGGAAAGGGTTAAGTCAACTCAACTCAGAATTAGGATCATGACCTTTTACACAGATTCAAGATTCAAAACACTTTATTAGTAACGTATAACATTTACATGTTTCTTGTTACATGATAAAATCAATTGTATAAGAAATATATGTGACAGCAATGTTATCTAAATCTTACAAATATACCTGCAAATATACAGGTCTAAGTATAGTCTAAAGAGAAATATATTTCTAAATCATAACAAATTTCGACAAATTTTGAGGCTGGACATAACTGTATATATGTGAAGGAGGAATGGTATAAATCTAATGTATAAACATCAGAAGCAAGAGGGGAAGAAATAAAAGCAAAAAAGAAAGAGAAAACAGAAAGAAAGAAAGGGAGGAAAAACATCAAAGCTGGTCTTGTTTTGAAAAGAAATGCAGCAAAGACCCTCTAAAGCGACCACTTTATAATTGATCATAGTTGTCTTTAAAAGCAGGTGGTTCATTAACATTTTCCATGGTCTATGATTATATTCCAAATTTCAATACCTATTGAATACTCATGGACACAATTGTTATAATGGAAGGTGGAACACTGTTTCACCTTCCATTATAACTATTTTATCCATTACACTGTAGCCATTTTAGAAACTAGAGAAACGTCTGTCAAATTCCATCAGCAAACAGAACAGACCCTGATCAGCCGTATGATGTGGGTCTGCTGTGTTTGCAAATGCGTGAAAAGGTGTTTATATGAAGGAAAGGGTTAATGCAAGACGAAAGTAACACAGAAAGTTCCTGCAGGATCTTTCTGCATAACTGTCGTTCTGATTTAAGCTATCTGCTGCCTTTAAGAGGCAAAAATATGCCCAATTTTGGTGGTCGCTTTAGCGTGGGGTGTTATTGTACTAGCAGAACAAAGCACATTCTTCATACAAATCACCCTAGGATGCCAACATGTGCCGGAGTCTCACAAAAATTAGACACAATTAGTATTGCAGTAAAACCAATTATTGGAATACAGTAAAATCTCCCTAAAGCAACATTCAAAAGAAGATTTTTTTTAAGTTTTACACATGTGGTAGCTTAACCCTTTCCTCCATAAATACGTCTTTCTACGCCTTTGCAAACAAAGTATACCCAGATCAGACGGCTCCAGTTGGAGCGGTCTGATGTGGGTCTGCTCTGTTTGCTTTTATGCTATGATATAGATTCGACACTTCAGTTTCTGTCATGACCAAAACTTCCTGTTATTCCTGCTATTATAACACTCTAATTAATAATCACGATGTCATTATTTCTTACACGAATATTCACGGAGTAAAGGGTTAACCCTTTCTCTGTTCTATGTTTATTCCAAATGTCAATACCTACTGAATATCCATGGACAAAATAGTTATAATGAAGTATGGAAGGTGGAATATTGAAGCCATTTTAGAAATTAAATAATCAGATATTTTAAATTCCATTAGCAAACAGAGCAGACCCTGATCAGACGGCTCCTATAGGAGCCGTCTGATCTGGGTCTACTCTGTTTGCAAATGCGTGAAAACACGTTTATATGAAGGAAATGGTTAACACAGTACAATCGTTATGCAAAAAGGCTCTCGTAGGCGCTTTCTGTATTTTGTTCTGCATTTGAAGCAACCACTCAAGAGACGAATAATGATACTGATTTGAGTACTCAGGTTAGCTATGTGTTACTGTCGCATGTATAGTAAATACTCGATACTACGAACTTTTAGTTATGAAGAAGGTATGTCTTTGTGGGAAGGTGGCTGCTAAATGCAGGGTGAAAGTCACACAGAAAGCTCCTAGAGGAGCTTTCTGCATGACCCGCCCTGCATTAAGCTGCCATCTGTGTTAAAGATCATTAATGGTACGTGTTTAAGTGTTCGTAGTATCGAGTGTTCGTAGTATCGAGTTTTTACTGTATTTCGAAATGAGGTCACGGACAGCGGGATAACAGTTGGGCAGACGACATTTTCAATCAAAACCACTAACATATGCACAATACAATTATTGCTTTCTTTCAAAATAGGGAGAGAGCGGCATGACAAAGGGCCATATGTCATATACTGGCAACTAGCAAGCACCTTGGCAAATTAACGCTAGACAAATTAACTGGCTAAGTAATTGTCGTCTGCAAAAATATCGTCTTCTATTTTTTGCAAATATATGTACATGTATCTTCCCCATCCACGCTAAAGTACTATTTAACAACTGTCCAACAAGTTGATTCCTGTTGAGACGCCGAGTTACTCGGCGTCTGATCTGGATTCAAACTGTTTGCAAATTTATCACGAGTTCACGCAAGTGTAAGCGTTTGAACAATTTATCGTAGGCATGTAAATAACACCAATTCACTGTCGCTGTACATACAGTATTGTATATAATAACACCAATTCACAATAGACCGCTTAACTCTTTCCCTGTTCTATGTTTATTTCAAATTTCAATTTCATGGACAAAATAGTTATGATGAAATATGGAAGTTGGAACATTTTAGCCATTTTAGAAAGTAAAGATACAGATCTATCAATTTCCATTGGCAAACAGAGGAGAACCTGATCAGACGACTCCTATAGGATCATTCTGATATGGGTCTACTCTGTTTGTAAATGCATGAAAACACATTTATATGAAGGAAAGGGTTAACTCTTTCCCTGTCAGATATTGTCTTAACTTTTTTTTCCAGTTTCTTTTTTTTTTTATTTACAACAAATATTAAACGTAGCACCAAACAATTTGAATCCTGATGAGACGCCGAGTTATCCGGCGTCTCGAGTTATCCGGCGTCTCGAGTTACCCGGCGTCTCATCTGGCCCCATACTGTTAGCATAGGTAATCTAAGATTCGCCAGTTCAAAGCTTGCCATCAACATTGATATATCCTTAGATGTAAATCTCCCGTTTTATTGATCGTCGTGACATATGGCCTAAGTGAAGTTAAACAAATTAAAACCCCGTAAAATTTGATGGTTTTCCGCAATTAACTCCGGGTGCTTATGCACAGGTGCGTGTAGATGGAACAGTCTCCAATTTCTGTACATATACAAACTTCCTGACAAAGCACTGTTAATAAAGCTAGGTTCCCACTGCCGGTCAGATCAACTCGATCAAGCCCGATCAAATGATCGGGGACTTGTCTGACTCGCTCGGCAGGAGTGATCGGGAGTGTTCGGGGAGGTCTACATCGGTCGGCCTCGCTCGGACTCCCTACCCGAATTTTTTGGACATGTCCAAAACTTCGGTTAGAGATCGAGTAGCCATGCGCTCCAGAAGCGATCGGGAAGCGGTCGGGTATTGATCGGGTAGAGGGTTGAGTTGATCGGGAGACAATCGTGTAGATATCTAATGCGGTCGGGATTAAGTTATTTACCTGATCTGTACCCGATCATCTCTTCCTCTACTCGAGCAATACCCGAGCGACCCAAGTACGACCATGACGATATTGTCGGGTAGAGATCGAGCAGAGGTCCAGTTGGTCGGGTAGGGATCGTATCTGGGTCGAGATGATCGAGCAGAGATCAGAATGGTTGTTGGGTTGACGTCGTGAATGATCGCGAGGGGGTCGAGTAGAGGTCGAGAAGAACTCGTGTACATGCCTTCGGTCGAGCTTGGTCGGGGAATTTGGGTGATCGGGATGATCGAGTTGATCTGATCGGCAGTGGGAACCTACCTTAACATTTACCAGCATTTTGGATCCACATGAAGCCGAGTAAGTCGGCGTCTCACCAGGAACCAAACTGATTGACACTGATACTGTTTTATTAAAAAAGAAATTGAAAAAACCGTACTGTTAGACTTGATGCAGACGACAGTATTTGTAGAGAATGTGGTTAAACAGCCTGCATAAACCCGGGGTACATAATGTTAAACATCCTACATATACCCAGGGCGCATAATGTTAAACAGCCTACATATTCCCGGAGTACATAATTTTAAACAGCTTGCATAGACCTGGAGTACATAATGTTAGAGAGTCTGAATAATTATACCAAGGTGCATGCGGTTAACCAACCTGCATAGACTCTGGGTACATACGGTTAAACGGCCTGTATAGACTGGGTACATAAGGTTTAATAGCCTGCATAGACTCGGGGTGCATAACGTTAAACAGCCTGCACAGACTCGGGGTGCATAAGGTTAAACATCATGCATAGACCCGGAGCGCATGGTATGAAACAGCCTGCATAAACCCGTGGTGTATAAGGTTAAACAACTCGCATATACCTGGAGTGCATAAGATTAAAGACCCTGCATAGACCCGGTGCATAAGATTGAACAGCCTGTATATAGACTAAGGGTGCATAAGGGTGCCAGCTCAAAGTCGTGCAGAAAGCTCCCCAAAGGAACTTTCTGCATGATTTTCATCCTGCATTAAGCAGCCACCTGCCTTAAAAGCCTTAATTGCTCGTTAATAAAGTTCTAGTTTAGAGTTGTTTTAATGTAGTTGTTTTTTCTAAAGTTGTCATAGTTGATTTTTCTTTCATTTTATATTCGATAAACACGATCATGCAGGGTGTTTAATAATGTGTATCCTGACGAGAGGCCGAGTTACTCTCATAGTTAATGGACCATATCCGGAAAAGACTACTTCAGTCGTGGATGCACATTTTGTCACGTAAAACAGCATATGACACTTATATTACATTGTTTTTAAAAAACAATGTGCATTACTTGTACACTCGTCTAGTATAAGGAGGACAATTGGAGCATGCGTAGTTCAAACGGAATAACAGTCAGAGACTAGACGACTGCACTATACAAAGTCAAATTTTAGGTTTGCAAACAGTGCATAACTAGATCCGTCGCAGTGCATCAAACTATGCCTGAATATATGATCAGGTTCTGGACTGTTTGTCACACGTCAAAACCTTTTTTGTTTTATGGGATTTGTATGATAAACAGTCGATGTAGAAATCTGACCAAACGCTACTCCCATTACTCCGTGCATTAATCCATTCCCTCATATTGACGCATTTTGACGCCTCTGTAAAAGTCACTTTTCGAAACCATTGTGATAAATAGAGCATTTGCTCCATGGGAGCAAATGCTCTATTTATCACAATGGTTTCAAAACTACACAATGCAATAATTTTCCCTTTCTCTAGTAAATACCCCCTTTTTGCTGGAGTTATTCAAAGAAAGTCTAAAAATAGCCTATGAGGTAATGGGTTATATAAGATATATATTAGTTCATAAGCAACTAGAGCAGACCCTGATCAGATGGCTCCTATATAACCCTTTACTCCAGGAATATTCATGGAAGAAATAGTGCCATCATGATTACTAATTAGATAATTGTTATACATGTACATGTAATAACACGTGAACACAGATTCAGTTGAATTAGATCTATATCGTATCAAATAGTATGGCAAAATCAGTAGAATCAGATCTACATGTATATTATTCCATTAGCAAATAAAGCAGACCCTGATCAGATGACTCCTATAGGAACCATCTGATCTAGGTCTGATCTGTTTGCAAAGGTGTTAACCCTTTCACCGCCACAGTCGCATAATTGCACCACGACAAATAGTGCAGTCCCAGATCAGACGCCGCCTTTTCAAGGCGGCGTCTGATCAGGGATTTCACTATTTGTCTCAATCTCTGTTTCTATATATGTGCGTTATTCCTTTGAAATTTGCATTTATTTATCTCATTTTCTTATTTTACTGAATGGTTTAACAAACTTGGACTGCAGACGACAATTAGAAATTTGGCGCCGAAAGGGTTAAAATGCATATCTATGGAGTAATGAATGTGTGTAGCAGGACGTGTTTACTTATGGGTTCTATGAATCGTATAGTGCAGTCGTTCCTATGATAGTTGCTGTGTCAGTCTGCCTTTACAGCTTCAATCAGTTACTCCATTGAAACGTCTTATTAAACACCTTTGCAAACATAGCAAAACCAGATCCGACAGCTTTTGAAGGAGCCGCGTCTGGTCTGGTCCGCTTAGTTTGCTTATGGAATTATGTGCTGATTCTGCAGTTTCTGTCATGGCTAGACATTCTTGTACTCATGTTCCATCATAGAAAATCAACTAATTGAGAGTCATGGCGTAATTATTACATGAATATCTATGAGGTATAGGGATAATTGTACAGTATATTGAAGAAATAGCAATTAAAATATAATTCAAAAGTTTTATTGAAATTAGCTAGATTATGGACTAGTCTAGAGTTCTTGTTGTGCTATAATTTTTAATATTGTCAGATTTCAAGCTAAACCTTTATTTCTAACTACAGTAAACCCCCTCTAAACCGGATATTGAATTCAGTATAAACATCGGTATTGAAGACAGGTGGCAGCTTAATGCAGGGTAAAGGTCATGCAGAAAGCTCCTCTAGGAGCTTTCTGCATGACTCTCACCCTGCATTAAGCAGCCACCTGCCTAAAAGTATATAAATTCTTCTCTACTAGAATTCCGATTTAGAGGGGGTTTACTGTATATTGCATCGTGCTAAAACGCATTTGCAAACAGATAGGATCTGGCTGAGACCCGGGGTAACTCTGTGTCTCATTAGGATCCAAGCAATCTGATTCTAGAACAACCATTTTTCATGCAAAATCTTTCAATGAGATGGACGCAAATCGTAATACATGTATACATGTATGTAGTATTGTTCCCCAATGTGCCCAGTTGTTTCATTAACCACATGTCGAGTGGCAAACAGTTTAGACGAATCAGATTTGACGAATCCACGCTGTTTGTAAACGTGATTCTAGTTACCATTATTAAGTTACCATCTTTTCAGATTAAGGATGACAGTTCTATGTCAGAGAATGGGCGGGCACTGTCCATCAAATTTATTCGGAAAGCCTCTGATGTTTTCATTTATTCGGTATACAGAGGAACTCCGAAGGGACCATTCAAATTACTTCGAGATAACGGGAGTCGAGTTACCTATTTTCTAACGCGGAACTTTTCTCAAGGTGACAGCTTCATGCAGGCCGAAAGTATGAGATTTCAGCATTACTTACAACCTGCACCAGACTGTCGCATGTCTATATAGATATGTCCAGAGGTGAATTTAAGAACGATTTTGAATTAGAAATGTTGGAAGGGACATACCGTTTAATTCGTGTTATCCGAAGTTTGATTTACCCGAGTTAGAGATATTGAGGCTCCTCTGTATTAAACCCTTTACTCCATAAATATGCATTTCTACCCCTTTGCAAACAGAGTAGACCCAGATCAGACAGCTCCTACTGGAGCTGTCTGATCAGGGTCTGCTCTGTTTGCTTATGACATTATATAAATATGATTCTACAGTTTCTGCATGTCTTGATCAAGACTTTCTCTGTTCACATGGCTTTACAAAGCTTAAACTAATTTATATTAATAATAACATTAATTCTGACACGAATATTCAAGGAGTAAAGAGTTAAAAAAAACTTGACAGTCTCAGGTCTGTGGTGCACTTGTAGTGACCCTAACACCGAATTAACCCCGTTGTGAAAACGTTTGCCTTCTTCTTCCGATTTCTTCAAGATTTGAATATTCTACATGTACTGACCGAGTGTCAAATAATTTGAGTCCTGGTGAGACATCGAGTCACTCGGCATCTCGTCAAGATTCAAGTTGCAAATACGAACTAGGGCACGGTCAGAGAGATGCGCGTTAATTTCTTGGTTGATGGATCCCTCATTTTATGTATGCAAAAATTATTTTCTTCAAATATATAACTGTTTATTCAATAAATACGCCTTTCTATTCCTTTGCAAACAGAGTAAGCCCAGTTCAGATGGTTCTTTAAGGTGCTGTCTGATCAAGGTCTGCTCTGTTTGCTTATACAATTATCGACTTACTCGGCGTCTCATCTGGATCCAAACTTATCATCATAGTTCAGCACGAATTCGCCGCCAGCGTTCGACGACTTAACCTTTAGCCTGCTGAGTTTTTGGGCAGTAGAAAATGTTGTTTCCATTAGATTTCAAAATGTATTTGTCTTGCATTTCTTTCCAAAATAAACACATTTAAAGTGCCAAACAGTTTGGATCCTGATGAGATGCCGAGTTACTCGGAGTCTCATCTGGATCCACACTGTTTGCATAGGTAATCACTACTCCGCCACAGCAGGCTTAATATTAAGCAGGATAATAAACCATCGAAAGTGAACTTAATATTCCATCTTCAATCCTCTAGCGATTTTAATACGGATCATCCTTTGGTTGTTCGCCTATGAAACAGCTTAAAATGAATACTTTTACCCTTCACCTTACCCACACGAGTCTGTATGACAGCTTAAACAGTATAGATCCAGATCAGACACTTTGCAAATTCTGTTTGATACACAAAGACCTATAAGTTACTACCCGGCTTAGGCCACTGAAGAAAATATGAAATTCTTCATTATTTAAAGACATTTAACATTATATTCAAAATTGAATAAAACATGAGGCTCACGTTCGGGAAATCCGCTCATGCTTTTCAGATCATTATTCACGGTCAGCTGCAGGCCGAGGTCAGATGGCGAGGGGGTCAAACTGGCCAAAGTTGTCATTAAACTGTCCATCATCATCAGAATAACACGCCTCATCAGCTGCCTCAATACGCTGCCTCTATGCTCACGATACTGCTCAAAGTTGTATAGGGACAAAGAAAAATATCTCGGGTACGACTAAAATAAACACCCCACCCCAATCCACCTCCATCCTCAACCCCCCCCCCCCCCCCCCCCCCCCCCTGGGTCTATATTTGCTATTACATGTATATAAAACTGAGCCTCAAATTTTTGCAAATTAATGTTTCTTGTAAAAAAAATTTTTTTTGGGAAATACATGTATTTGTCTAAATTTTAAATATGAAGCCACTTGTTTACAATTATGTATGTAGTGCGACTTCTAGACACATACTTTTAAAAACAATGTTGAAAAATTAAAACAATATTTGAATTATTAGTTTTTGAGCATTTGTCTGAAATTAAGAATCAAAATGTTATTGAGTATAATTCCTGTGTTTTGCAGACAGTGCAGACACGGCATCAGTCTTTAACATGACATCTGATCATGTGGTAAACCGTATGTCACTCTCCTTAACCCACCGCGAAAAAAACACACATAATGTCTGCTCAAATTAGTACAGTAAAATATTTCTATAACGGCCACCAAATTGTGTTTATTAGTTGGTGTTTAGGGCAGGTAAATGCTTAAAGCAAGGTGAAAGTAAAACCGAACGCTCCTATAGGAGCGTTCTGTTTTACTTTCACCTTGCTTTAAGCAGCCACCTGCCTTTAACACCAAATACTTGATGTAATTTAGTGGCCGTTATAGAGAGGTTTTACTGTATCTGGTGCAATGTTGACTGTTTCCGATCTGATCAAGCTTTTGAGAAATTATTGACCGAGTGTCAAACAAATTGGAGCCTGATGAGACGCCGAGTTACTTACTGGGCGTCTCATCTGGGCCCAATTTGTTTTCAAATGCGATTCAGGTCGCAAGTATTGGGACTTATATGAAATTATTATTGCAGACGACACTTTTAAATTTGGCGCAAAAAGAGCTAGACAATTTTCATAATAGTCATTGAACTTAACAAATACTATTCTGCATGATGTTTTATAAAATGTGCGTTTATTCTAGGGATTAACACATTAACTGTGGAAAGTGAACTTTGTAAAACATGGCAATTCATAAAGATAATACAAGAAAATAAGTAACTTCACTAGCATTAAATGAACTGCTAAAACAATAAACATTTGTAATATCAAGAAAAACTCTATAAAACCTGAGCAAATTGAAATGCTTGTAGACAAACGTGATGTGTGGTCATACCGCATATATGTACATTTCCGTTAGTTTTCACCAACAAAGCAGACCAAGGCAGGCAGCTCCTGCAGGAGCCATCTGATATCGGTCTACTCTGTTTGCAAAGAAATCGAAAGGCGGATCTATAAAATAAAGGGTTTAATACTGCAAATAAAAGCTCAAAATGCAGAACAAGTTTGTTTCAATTAATAAACTTTAATGAGTTTGTTTGAAAAGCAATGTTCATATTTTAACCGTTCCACCGCCAATGTCGCAAAAATGTACCACGACAAATAGTGCAGTCCCACATCAGACGCCACCTTTTCAAGGCGGCGTCTGATCAGGGACTTCACTTTTGTCTCAAACTTTATTTCTAGATAATATTATGTGTTTTTTCCTTTGAAATTTGCATTTATTTATCTTAATTCCGTATTTTACCGAATGATTTAACAAAATTGGATTGCAGACGACAATTAGAAATTTGGCGCCGAAAGGGTTAATAGGATAAGGATGAAACCTCAAACAGTCTATGGACAGCAGTTATCTGCTTTAATATGACAACGCTGAGATTACAAATGGACCTTTCCAGATTTGACATTGGACTGTCTCATGCCGATTCTAGAGGGGGTAATTTCCCATTAACTGTAAAATATGGAAAACGGTGCAGACCCTGACCAGAGGACTCCATCAGGATCCCTCTGAACTGAGTCTACACTGTTTGTAAAAGCTATTTACTTCGGTTCTCACGCTGTTAAAGGTAAAAATGGGGAGCAAACATGTGATGAATTATCTATATAACACATCGATAATTTTTGAGACATCATTTCCAATAAAGGTATCGTTTTAAGTTTAATACTGGTACTTATCTTCTAAATGATGGGAAATCTTTTAATACCTTTTTATCCCTTTGTCAACAGTATCAGTTTGGTCATTAAGCAAAAACGGGGTACAAATGACCCGCAAGGCATGGAATTTAACCGGAATGTATATATAGACAATGACGAAGATTGTTTAAACAGATAGAGCGTACAGCGAGTAAATAAACTTGGAGGAGACGTCTAAAAGTTTGCCCCTTTCTTTCGTTGAATACTATAGAGGCGGGAGCCCAAAAATACTCTTTGTTCAATAATAAACCGGGTATTGTGTTTCAACAGCGCAAAGAGAGCGCGAAAGTAGAACAAAACCCTACAAACATTCCAACAAGATCATTTGTTACTTTCCAGTGACTTTAAGCTACAGGTTTGAAAGTTTTAGTTACCGCAATTAAACCATTTCGCCAGGTGAAGAGATTGTTAAGAGAGTTCTTAAAGGGAATCTAACCTGTGGATTTTTACGCGTTACTTGATTGAATGGGCCACCCCAAATTTAGGGGAAGTTTTTATTCCGGAGTTCGCTTTAATGTGAAAAGTCTCGATATTGTGTAAGTACATAATTAACCTTTAACTAGTGGGCAATGTTGAAATAGTGGACTTGTTTACTGTTCGTGTGTAATGAGTGTTCTTCTGTAGTTGGAATAACGTGACAACCTGCTGATTTGCTGTTAGTATCTGCAACAAGAAAAAGAAGCGAGGTGGAGACAACTTTTTTCACATGAGATTAACTTGTGATACAGGGATGGATGTTAAATAAATACATGATATTGATAGGTTTGGAGCCCTTCGCGGCTGGGGGCTTTTTAAAAACTATCTCTTAACCCTTTTCTCGCTTAATGTGACGCGAATCGCATTTGCCAACAGCTTGAATCCAGATGAGACGCCGACTAGCTCGGCGTCTCATCAGGGTCCAAACTGTTTGACACTCGATCAAGAGTTATTCAAAATCTTCATCGAAGCGGAAGTAGTTTAAGAAGATATCAGATTCAAAATTGAGCAGACATTTTTTTTCACAGCGAGATAAGGGTTAACTCTCTTAACTATCTTCGTCTCTAATACAAACGCTGAAAGGTTATATTATCCATCTCTCAAATCAGGTCCCAAGGTTATAAAACGTTTTGCTTGAGTCTGAGATCATTTTCGAGCATCTCACCAATTAGATACTTGAGAATGATCTCAGATTCAGACTCAGAAGTTTTATAACTTTGGACCCTGGTCTCATTCGACCTACACGTAGTCGGAGTTGAGTGTTGATGCTTTTTTAAGTTTGTTGCCTGGTGATCTCTTCTTTGAATGTTTTTGATGTGACGAAAGCATTACATTTACACATAGAAAAAGGGTGATGGCTTGTTCTTAGTGACGTCTGATGTACACACGCACATACATCTACCGTGCGGCATCTCTGGTGATAAGGAAGAGTATTACTTTAACACTGACCACAACCTTCCACAGAGCTGAGCATATTGCTTTTCTGGCACGGTAAATACCGGTAGATCTCAGACTTAGAATAACCAGTATGTTTGTACGGTAGATCTGAGACAGAAGGAAACAATATGTCCCGTTCTGTAATACTAGAAAGGTTGCGGTCATTGTTACTGTAAATAAAGTAAATAGTTTGTTTTCATTCCACGGATTACTTTTTAGCAAATTCTCGCTTACATTGGGTCTTTTCGGCTCGTGTGTCGGGTGTGCGTAATCTCCAGATTAGTATGTTAATCTGTTCTATGCGAAAACAGTTGATTATGCGAAAGTTAGTTGTTTGTAGATTGGATTAAAGCCCTTGAATTTACCAAACACCTATTGAAGAAATTGGATTAGTGAATGGTTTAGATCAAGATCTGCCGCCAGTTAACATAGATGCCTAACCTTGGTTCATACATTCACAGCATGTGCGATGTTTAGTAAAGAAGAGAGTAAAGCTAGCTTACTTAAGGAAGTTTGTAGCAGAAAAAAATCTTGCATTCAACAGATTAAATTTCTTGGAGTACAACCTAGACTATTTTAAGACCAAAATGTGGCCAGTGACCAACACTCGTGGGCAGAAGTGAGTCAGCAAATGACCAGTGGAATTTGGGACGTTAGCATGAAGCCAGTTCAGTCATAGGATCGGACTAAAGACCACGGGACACTGAATTAGGATAGGGTTTGTTTCTGTGTGAACTTTCTTTACAGAAAACAGAGATTGATACTTAACTTAACCCTTACAGTGCGGGACACGAGTCACTTATATTCTTTGCAAACAGTGTAGACCCAGATGAGATGGCTCCTATAGGAGCCCTCTCATCAGGGTCTACACTGTTTGTCATGTTACAAATTCTTTAGAAAAAATCCCTAAATATTTACCATAAGCTTGACCTGCTTAAATTTTGGAATAGTCCATTTGACAAATCATCGTTGTAAGGGTTAATGCGAATTCACGATAACATTTGACATCTGTCTAGATCCAGATGAGATTGATGACTAACCTAACATTTCACACTCTAGATAGTCATATATTTCGAAACTAAAAGTAGCAGGCATTTTATTTTTCAGATGAAATTTATTTAACACTTTACTTCATAAACCGTTTTTTGCACTCGTTTACAAACACAGTAGACCCAGATCAGACGGCGGCTATAGTAGCCATCGTATCAGGATTATAATAGATCTGGGCCCATGCTTATAAATCTTTTTAGTTGAGTCTGAGTTCGTTCTCAAGCTTTTGATTGGTCTGCTTTGAGTTATCAAGCTTTTGATTGGTCAGATTTGAGCCAAAGGCTCAAATCTGACCAATCAAAAACTTGAGAACGAACTCAGACTCAACTAAAAGTTTTATAAACATGGATACTGACTGTATAGTTTCCACCAATATCCAAATATCACCTGTAAATATGCCAGTATATCAATGTCTAATAAATATTCTTGACGTCATTATTGCTATCATGAATATTCAACAAGGAAAGGGTTAACTGATAAAGGTTGAAAACTATGCAGTTAATCATACACATGTATACATATCTAGGATTGAGCGCAAATGTGTCGTAACTATAATCTATGAGATAAACTCGTGGTGAATTTTGCAAACAGTTTGGATCCAGATACGACGCCGAGTAACTCGGCGTCTCATCAGGTCCAAACTGTGTGACACACTGACAAACGCTTTTCAATAAAAAAAGAAGGTAAGATCAACTTAAACAATCTTTAGGAAAACAACTACATTATGTATTTACTGAAATACATGTACATGCTTATAAATGTTGAATAATGATATTACATGTACTTCAGTTTTGCACTCACCCCTCCATGCAATACCTAAATGACTCACAAGTTCGTAAGTTTTTTGTTTTGTTTAACCCTTTCCCGTGCTTAAAAAATAAGGCATGCTCTGCTGAACGTCTTACTGACATCCGATTCGTTCAATGTTTTGATAGACTACTGACCGAGTGTCAAACAGCTTGGGTCCTGATGAGACACCGAGTAACTCGACGTCTCATCTGGATCCTAACTGTTTGAAAATGGGATTCATGCTGCGCTTAACATGAGGAGGGTTAATCAACCAACCATGCAACATTAAGTTACTCGACGATTTTCAAAGTGACGCGAAAGACTGATTTCTTTGCTGGTCATAGACATAGATACTGGTCATAGACATAGATGTTTACATAGTCATAGATATAATTATGCACAAACATAGACATGGACATAGACATAGACGCAGACGCATACATAGACGCAGACACATACATAGACATACAGTTCTCCCTCCCTACAACGACCCTCTCAATAACGATTCCCTCCTTACAACAACGCACGTCACTGTTTCCGAAACAACAAGGCCCCAGAAACAATTTTTTTCCATCGTATTTTCTTTATGCCTCCATCAAACCCTATGTTGTGACCACTCTTTAGAATCGTCACTTTGTGACGATTCTAAAGAGTGGCGGTCACAACATAGGGTTGATTGAGGCATAACAGTTTTAGTTCTAGACATACACCTTATCTGGTGATCTGCAAACAAGCTAATTATGTTTGATTTTCCCTCCCTATAACAACTCCCTCTGAACAACACATACAATCTTCGTATCCCAAAGGGTGTCGTTGAAGAGAGGGAGCACTGTATAAGACGAATACATAGACACAGACATAGACGTAGACATAGACGCAGACGTAGATATAGACGTAAACACAGACGTAGCTCTAGGTAGACGCAGACGCAGACATAGACATAAGCACAGACACAGACATAGACTTAGACAGACATAGACCTAGACTTTGACATTGACATAGACATAGACATAGACATAGACACAGACACACCCATAGACATAGCCACATCCACCGACACATACATAGACAGACATACACATAGGCATAGGCACATAAACATACACAGAAACAGGCTCATCCATAGACACATACATAGACATAGATAAAGATGTAGACAGACAGATAAAGGCGCATACACATACGTAGACATAGTCACAGACATAGAAAAAGACACAGATACAGACATAGACACAGACATAGACACAGAGAGACAGAGACAGGGACAGATACATAGACATGGACACAGACATAGACATAGACATAGACACAGGCATAGTTCCTTTTTCGAATTTAAACCGTTTTTCTCATCTATATTTCTAAGTCAAACCAAATATCGTCTGCTTCAATTCTCAACATTTGTTTAGACATTTAGTCATTATGATTCGTGTCATACAAACAGGATAAACAATTTACTCCATGAATAAATCATGTTAGTTATAATGAATATATTACTTGGCTGATTGTTATAGTGACGCTATGAACAAGGGAATGTTTGCTTTGATCGTGACAGAAACTGTAGAATTAGATCTGTATTATTTCATAAGCAAACAGAGCAGACCCTACCGGAGCCGTTTGGGTTGGGTCTACTGTGTTTACAAAAGGCGTCTTTATCAGGTAATGGGTTAAGCAAGCTATTGACAATGTGTCATAATGACACTTACAAGCTATTTGAATCCACATATAAGAAAACATATATTTTATTGTGGAGGGTAGACATTATAGTGAAACTGGAATTTTGAAATGACCGAGTGCAGACGAAATTTTCAGCAGACGACAATTCGTCCATCGTGCTAAAAGGTCAACATTGTTCTTGTTTTGATTTACAGGCCGTACGTGGGGTTGACAACGGACAGTCGCATCAATCAGTTAGCTACAGGTACAGGCGAACGCCTCGTACATACTAGTCCTTGTACAGGTGTTTCCTTGTTAACTCTTTCAACGCTGATTTTTCAAATGGACTATTCCAAAATTCAAACAGGTTAAGCTTACTATGAATATTCAGGGTGTTTTTAATAGAAAATTGCAACATGGCAAACAGTGCAGACCCTGATGAGAGGGCTCCTTTAGGGTCTACATAGTTTGTAAAGGACATTAGTGACTCGTTTCCCACACTGAAAGGGTGAACTCTTTCATCATTATGAGTGAACTCGTGGTAATGTAGGCAAACAGTTTGGGTTTAGATCATTAGACAGTGAGTGACTTGGTGTCTAATCTGGACCCAGACTGTTTGAAACTCTCACAATGTATGAAATGGGAGACAAGTAAACTTTCTTAATTAAAGACTATAAGTCAGACAATTGTTGCACGCTAAAGATATGATGTGTTGAAAGGGTTAACTGCTTTTTCTAGTTAGCAACGAAACCTCGGCGTCCATCAGCGACAGGATCCATTGGGAAATGTTAGACACGGGGAATATGTAAACAAAGGCGAATGAAGATTTTTAAAATGTGACAAGTTTCGTGTGTTCTGTGGTGATGAGGAATTTATCATGTAGATTTTCTGTCTGATGTGTGAGTGGAATACATGAAAATGGAATGTGATAACATTACTTAAATCACCAAAAATCATCGCATAGTTTTAAATACATTCTTTGGATTTTGCCTCGTAACAAGTACCCCTGTGGTAACAAGCTGTCAATCAGCATGAGCACGACAGCGCACGTGCAACTTTTGAACAATCTGAACAGTGCTGGGGAGCTTAGAAAGCCCCCGGTCAGCAGACGACCCAACCCACCATCTCGTCTCTCCCCGAGGGTGATGCTTGGAGTGGAACTGAACATTCTGAAGAATAACAATGGTCCTGGCAGCGCTGCCTCTTCAAGAACGGCGTCGCCCGTTTTGTCGCGCTCGTTTCTAGCGAGCTCGTCGGAATCCACGCACGGGTCGGAGAGGTCGTTGTCTCCACAGTCGTCGGTTAGGAGTCCGACTACGGGCGCAACAAAACTAGAGGTAAGCACTAACCCTTTGAGTACTGGAAACAGGTGAACTGGTATTTGCAAACAGTATAGACCTAGATTCAAGAGTAGCCTTCTGATCAAGGTCTGCACTGTGTTTTTGTCATTCAAACTTTTCTCGCATACCATACTCTTTCATATGTGAATGGACTCTATCATTTCACGGTTCAGTAACAAGTATTGTTTGTTTTGCTTTGTTATACAAAACTTCAACCATAACTACATGTATAATTATGTTTACCCAGCGCTTCAACTATATATACACCGAGTAGAGTAATCACTGAATATTGATGAGAACCATTTTTCGCTCTTTACTCCATGAATATACATGCTAAAAATGATGACATCATGAATATTGATAAGATTATTATTCTTAAATGACATAATTTATTAACACATGCAATTTGTTCCCCAGCAGAAACTGTAGAATCAGATCTATGTTATTTCATAAGCAAACAGAGAAGACCCTGATCAGACGGCTCCTACAGGAGCCGTCTGATCTGGGTGTACTCTGTTTGCAAAGCGTAGAAAGGCATATGGAGAAAATGGTTAATATAAAACCCGCTTCAAAAGAAAGGATAAAGTAGGCTGGCATTAAACTGTTTGCAAAACCCCGACGGTATATGGTGTATATCACAGGGGTAAGACACGTTTGAGTCAGTATATGTATATATAGAAAGCTTTCTATATATACATATACTGACTCAAACGTGTCTTACCCCTGTGGTGTATATGCGATCTCATTATTTCTCCCCGTTTTCCCTTCCCCTGTATACATGGCAATATACAACACAATAATAGAATCACGCAAAGCATTCAATTGCACTGTGCGATACGATCTCGAGTGTGACTTTTTTTGTCTCATAACTTCGCTAAATTAGTTTACAGATTGACCTTAACCCTTTCAATGCTGATATTCAAATGGACTATTCCAATATTGAAATAAGTCAAGCTTACCGCGAATATTCAGGGATTTTGAAAAGAGAAGTGTAACATGACAAACAATGCATGCAGATCGGAATGATATGGGTCTCATCTCGTCTACACTGTTTGCAAAGGACATTAGTATATCGTTTCCCGTACTGAAAGGGTTAAGTATCTTTTGTCACGCACATATCTTGCTTTTACAACACCGGCGAGGTGAACAAGACAGGAGAGGTTATTATTATGTTAATGTGAGTTTTTTCTTGGTCTGTCATAACCTTATTTTCTGGACTCTCACAACCATTTCGTTCACATCAATGCCTTTTCAAATATGGTAGAGCCAGATCAGAGCCTGTTCTATTTCTACAATATCTGCCATGATGTTCAATGGCCAATGTATACAGCTTAAAACTTCAGTCGATAAATACATTGTATTATTCTTGTATAAATAATCACGAGGGAAAGGGTTAACCCTTCCCCTCATATAAACGTGTTTTCCCGCATTTGCAAGCAGAGTAGACCCAGATCAGACGGCTCCTATAGGAGCCGTCTGATCAGGGTCTGCGCTGTTCGCGTATGGAATTCGATATATCTTTTTCTTTAGTTTCTAAAATGGCTGCAATGTTCCAGCTTATATATTTCATTATATCTGATTTGTCCATGAATATTGAGTAGGTATTGAAATTTGAAATAAATATAGAACAGGGAAAGGGTTAAGAACAATGTGTAATACAGTATAGAGTCTCCCTAAAGCGACCACTTAACTCTTTCCTCATAGGCTATTTTTAGACCCAACCTCTTTGAATGAATCTACCCAAAAGGAGCATATATTAGAGAAAAGTATTTTTTTAGAATTTTGTAGTTTGAAACCATTGTGATAAATAGAGCATTTGCTCCTGTAGGAGCAAATGCTCTATTCATCACAGTGGTTTCATAAAGTGTCTTTTACAGTTGCGTAGAAAGGCGTATTTATGGAGGAAAATATATACATAGAAATAATTTAAATAAATATAAAATAAATTTTAAAAAAAATAATCTCACAGTAAACCATATACAAATAACCCAATAAATGACTAGCTGCTGCACTGAGTAACATATCTAAGTGACTGAATATAAAGACAATTGATCGCAAATAATAATTTCTTCTAACATAAGACAGATGTGGCGTTCCATAGTATTAAAATGAAGCTTTCGTAATAAGTTACACAAACTTTAAAAAAACTGCATTGGAGCCATCATCTTAAATCCAAAAACTAACGAGATGAGACTTAAGTTTGGAAGTACTTTATATTACCTCTTTTTAAAAGAGATTTCTTGTTTATTAAAGACTAATTTCACGAATACCAACAAACCTTTGCACCGGTAAAAACTCTCTAATGCGAACAATGCGGAATGACACAATACCCAATGTTGTTTTAATTGGGATATGTCCGATTTTATTAAATAATTTTTAATTCGATGAATATACTTTTTATGCAATAAAAATGGTCCTGAATTTTTTTTAGTTAACATAATATTTGGTTCTGGACTAATGCGCGCCATATTGAATCAATTTCCTGAGAAATTTCCGTTACATCGATATTTATAGGCGTCGTAACCTTTTAAACGCTACAAAGTTGAATTGAATAAATGCAAACGATGGGAAATAAATGTTTGCAATCTATGTTCATTTTCGAAAATAGTGCGTTTTACGATGCATTGCTGTGAGAACCCCGTTACTAATGTCAACTTGTTGATTTTGAATATAAACCGAAGACGTCTGACACTTGTTTATCTCACAAATCCCACTTTACCCATCGGCTGTAATACACAGTGAACGGTTTACGTTGTGTATTGTTTGCATCGTTATGTTCGTGCATTAGCTTGAAACTCAATTTAACTAATCGTTTTATTGATTTTTGATTTCCATAAATAATTCGCACTGAAATTTTCAACCTGTTGCTCAGCGAGTTTCAGTTGTTTTGAATGACAAATAAATGGCCAGTTTGCCATAATGGAAACTACAGACGTAATGCACAAAAGCAACCTTTGTTCAGAGTAGTTAGCCAAATGTTTGGCGAAAAAAGATGTGAACATATTTGAATTAGTGTGGAAATGGAGTGTGTAAGCTATTCACTGTAGCATTCCAGTGTCAACGCAATGTCATCATCTCCAATAAAGTCCCCAGACAGTGATGGTTCCACTGGAGCCTCTCAGTCTTGGAATGAATGGAGTGTAAGTGAACATTCTTTGAAATGTTATCTATATTGTGTATATAAACTGTATTTTCCATTTAAGAGATTGAGGCAAATCATTAACTTGGATTTCTAGTTAAAATTTAGGAATTCTGAATAAAGATACATTAATAAATGGCATATTCTCAACATATAAATGGCATTTTAAAATGCACTGGAAATGTCAGAGTATATTAAGTAAAGCAAGATGAATATGGTCTAATTTATTTATTTGAAATCCAGAGGTATGGAAATCCTATATTTCGAACTTCTCTTACCTGGATCTTTCTTTTCGTTATCTGGTCAAAACATACCCAATACCAAACGTACATGTGCCCTTTTTTTTTGCTCAAAACGTACCCGAGTATTATTTTATTGGATAATTTCCTAATATATTTGTTTTTCAGGTTATTATTTATGAATTTGGTTTACAAATTTATTAATTTTTTATTTTTAGTACAACATGGTATTATAATTATATAAAACCGTCTTATCAGGGTCTGCTCTGTTTGGTTAATAACTCTGTTTGGTTAATAAATTACAATAGATCTGATTCCACTACTTCTACCAATAAGTAAAAAAACCCACCCAAAACATGTGTACATATACTGTTATAAAAATTTAGCTAATGATAACTATACTAGTTGCCATTATTTCTTACAAGAATATCAAACAGAGAAAGATAGATCTATACCTAGAAATATCCCTAATTATTAACAAGAAAAGTTTCTTGATACCACTTATAACAATTAAAAAAAATGACTAAATATTTATTGGCAGTAGACTATACAGAGCACTAACTGAATATTTCCAGGGTCTGGCTTTGTGACAGTGTTCATTTACAGGATGTTTTTCACCAAAACTAACAGGTTCGGTAATGGCAGTTCTAAGTAAGCTACCATAGCTTGGATATAATTTTAGATTAACCCTTTACATGTTCTATGTTAATTCCAAATTTCAATACCTTCTGAATATTCATTACCAAAATAGTTATAATGAAATATGGAAGGTGAAACATTGTAGCCATTTTAGAAAGTAAAGAAACAGATCTATCAAATTCCATTAGCAAACAGAGCAGACTGATCAGACGGCTCTGATCTGGGTCTGCTCTGTTTGCAAATGCGTTTATACTTGTTTAGTTTATTGCATTGTTGAACAAGTGTTGGTAGTAGTATTTTATCATACATGTACACTATGCTCTAGATCTGACACTTTGTCTGTTTTCAGAACCAACTCCATTCTTACATGCTGTGGATTAATTCCCAGCTTAAGAAGAAGCCTGGTGCCAGACTGGTTGAAGATCTCAGAAATGATACTCGAGATGGTGTAGCTTTCATTGACCTCATCAGTGTCATAGGTTAGTATGGATAAATGTGAGATGAGATAGTATCAGATCTTTCAGCAGAATGACAGTTAGTCCTTTGAATGCTGGAAACAAGTATACTGACATTTGCATATATAGACTGTCGGTGTACATTGAGATCAGAGGACTCCTGCAGGAACCATCTGATCAGTCTGCACTGTTTGTCGCTCAAAATCCTGTCACACATTATACAGAATGGACTCTACGATTTGGCAGTGATGGAACATTCCACTTTGAAAATTTAGCAATCAAAGGGTCTGGATATAAAGTTATCTTAACTGTCTAAGGTACATTTATTAAAGGCGTCAGTTGCACTTGACATGTATAAAGGGATGAGTTGCACTTGGCACCAACTACTGAAATGTTGCTTTGGACATGTAAATCTTTTTGGAAAGAGCTGGAGTCTACCTGTGCAATGGAGCAGTATTTTTTATACCATAAAATTGAGAATAGAGCAAGGAAATGCTTCAAGCAGACACTGTTGGGACAAAATACATTTTGTTTTGGGCAAATGCCGAATGTGGTCGCCCAGAAACCAAATTAAAGCCTATGCATCAAGTCCTGAAAGCTACAGGTTACAGTATTACTGTCAGTGTGGTCACTCTTGTTAATAGTTTGTGATTGATTAATAAAGATATGTTATATCAGTACTGTAGATACGATGTGTACTGTTCCACCCAAATCTCTTTATTTCTCACCCAAACCGTGTCTCGCTACTACATACATGTATTAGAATTGCCTCTGAGAGGTGATTCAAATAAGAAACAGCAAGATGGGGGTTGGCAGCAAATATCAAAACATTTTACTAAAACTTTTTAAATATGACTCTTTATTTTGTAATCTGATCCCGTTTGACAGATGCAAATTCCTGCAGGATGCATCAGTATATATTGCACACCAGGGTCCATGCTTATAAAGCTTTTAGTTGAGTCTGAGATCGTTCTCAAGCTTTTGATTGGTCAGATTTGAGCCTTTGGCTCAAATCTGACCAATCAAAAGCTTGAGAACTCAAATCTGACCAATCAAAAGCCTGAGAACGAAACTCAGACTCAACTAAAAGCTTTATAAGCATGGACCCAGGTTTGATACAAGGCAATTAGAATTGAGTTTCTTTCACTTTTTGTCCATGTCATTTAGTAGCCATGTTTAAAACTTGAATGCTTTAACCCATTCCCTCATAGGCGACCCAACCTCTTTGAACGAATCTACCAAAAAGGAGCATTTATTAGAGAAAAGGAAAACTTTAGAATTGTGTAGTTCTGGAAACCATTGTGATAAATAGAGCATTTGCTCCTATGCTCTATTAATCACAGTGGTTTCAAAAGGTGACTTTTACAGAGGCGTAGAAAGGTGTATTTATGGAAGAAAGGGTTAAAGAGATAGCAAACAGTTTAACCCTTTTCCTCATACAGACACCTTTTCATGCCTTTGCAAACAGAGTAGACCCAGCTCAGACGGCACCTGTGGGAGCCATCTGATCAGGGTCTGCTCTGTTTGCTTATGAAATTATAATAGATCTGACACTACAGTTCCTACCAATACCAAACAATCCTGTGTACCTATGCCATTGTGAATATGCATTGAATAAATATTTATGATGCCAATATTTTTTACATGAATATTCAACAGGGAAGGGTTAACTCTTTCCTTCATATAAACACTTCCACGCATTTTCAAAGAGAGTAGACCCAGATCTGATGACTCCTATCAGAGCCGTATGATCAGGGTCTGCTCTAGTTACATTTGACATGACATACTCATATAGATATGATTCTACAGTCTTTGTCAAAGCAAAACATTTTCTTGAAAGGTGTACATTATAAAACTACAAGTTCAGCTAATAACATTCATGATGTCATAATGTCTTACATAAATATTGAACAGGGAAAGGGTTAAATGTAAAAGATGTTGCATAGTTGCCCTATTCTTGCGAGGTAATTGTCATTATTGTTTTTGCAGCTGGAGAAAATATATCCGGTGTTCATCCTGTACCTTCCAACTATCCTGAGATGAAAGAGAATGTGGAAAGGGTCCTGCATTTTATGTCAACTAAAAAGATTAGAATGCACCACATAATGGCAAAAGGTAAATCAGTACATAGCTGAGGAGTATCAGAGGTCCAGATAAGATGCTTAAATTAAAACATTTTCAACAATAGCTCCTTTTTTTCCACCAAACTCTATACTGTGACCACTCTTTAGAATCGTCTCGAAGATACAGTATAGGGTTTGGTGGAGAAATGACAGTTTTAGTATTTGGGTAATCACCTTTATCTGTAGCTCTGAGTATTTTATATAATTTCTCATTTACCTTTAATGTCATTTGCTATTAAGTAGAAAGTTTGAGCTACTCTAGTGATTGTTTAAATGTAAAAGTTCAAGCTCAGTTGCTGCTTCAAAGAGTGTACTAGATATACAGTAAAACCCCTCTAAACTGGATGTGAAAAATTAGTATCGAAACCAGTCTTTCAGACAAGTAGTAGCTTAATGCAGGCTGAAAGTCATGCAGAAAGCTCCTAAAGGAGCTTTCTGCATGACTTTCATCCTGCATTAAGCAGCCATCTGTCTTAAAAGACCTAGATTGTTCTTTGATAAAATTCTGGTTTAGAGAGGTCATGCTGTATACACTTTGAAATGCCAAAGAAAACCATACATTTACATATTTGACTGGTAATTTGTATGATCCAACTTTTTCTGTTTAACCCTTTACTCCTTAATATTCATCATTATGTCAGAAGTAATGACACTATGAATATTAATTAGATGAATTTTTATTTCTAACGAAACATGAACAAAGAAAATTTTGGCCATGTTGGAATCTGTAGAATCAGATCTTTATTATATTATAAGCAAACAGAGCAGACCCTGATCAGGAGGCTCCTACAGGAGTTGTCTGATCTGGGTCTTCTTCATTTGCAAAGGCATAGAAAGGTGTATATGTGGAATAAAGGGTTTCGCCAACATTCCCTTTTAAATTTTTACCTTATAAAAGTTAAGTTGATGAATATTCATGAAGTGATTAAACCTTTACTCCATGAATACTCATATAAGAAATAATGACATCATTGATATTAAAAAGTTTAATTTTTATCAATGACACAATAACACAGGAATTTTTGGCCATTGGAGAAACTGTAGAATCATATCTGTATTATTTCATAAGCAAACAGAGCAGACCCTGATCAGATGGCTCCTATAGGAGCCATCTGACCTGGGCCTACGCTGTTTGCAAGGGCGTGTTTATGGAGTATGCATAAATGTTCAAATAGCAGACCATTGTCTGATACCTCTGGAAACAGTAAAATTCCAAGTCAGTTTTCTATATAGGAGACTGGCTGGTCCAGGTCACTAACATTGAAATGCACATGTTCTGTTTATTTCATTTAACAACTGGTATGGTTTCTCTATTTATGCATAAAATGTCCAGATGTTTTGATCAAGAATCAACTAATACCTGTGCTTGTTTAACATTTGATAGATATAGTAGACGGTAATCTGAAATCCATTATGAGGCTCATCCTTGCACTTGCGGCCCACTACAAGCCCAAGAGTGTGAAGCATTCCTCCCAGACTTCCAGGTCGGGTTCAGGTTCAGGGTCAAAAAGTCCAAGTGTGACAGGAATAGCACAGGTAAGGGACTTGCTACAAATTTGTTAATGTGTTGTGCTGAAGTTTGGGTTTGTTTCTAAGACAGTACAATAAAATATGTGTTAACCCTTTTCCTTATTTAGACACCTTTTCATGCCTTTGCAAACAGAGTAGACCTAGATCAGACAACTCCTGTGAGAGTTGCTTATTACAGTCTGCTGTGTTTTCTCTAGGAATAATGGTAGATTGGAATTCACAGATTCTGTAATGACCAAAACTTTCCTTGATTTGCCATTGTAAAAGTTAAGGTAATTTTTAGCTCCCCTTTTTCAAAAAGCGGAACTATTGTCATGACCCTCTTGTCGGCGTCGGCGTTGGTTAACCTTTTTGTTAAGGTCCTTTTCTCAGAAACAATCAAAGATATTTGGTTCATATTTGGTATGTATGTTTACTATCACAAGGGGAACCCATTTCTCAAGGGTAGGTAACTCTAAAATTAATTTTGCCATAGTTATGCCCCTGTTTCGACTTAGAATTTTCATTGTTGGTTAAGTTTTATGTTCAGGTCCATGTCTCAGAAACTGTCAAAGATATTTGGTTCATCTTTGGTATACATATTAACTATCAAAAGGGGGACCCATTTAACAAGGGTAGGTAACCATTAAATTAATTTTGCTTTTGTTAACTCCCCTTTCTAACTTAGACTTCCACTACACTATCCAGCACTAAATAAAGTGGAGCACGCTGTCTGCGGACAGCTCTTGTTACTTATAAATTGACCTTACACCAGCGGCGAGATAACCACGCCCACAAAAATCAAGGGAAGCAACTCTTCCCATGTCCGACATTATAAGTAAAACCAATTTGTTTGAGGGTCTACACATTATAAGGATTTTTTTATCAGAATATATACATAGTTGATCAAGTTTTAATACAATTTCAGCTATTAAATAAATATTCATGATGTCATTATTCCGAAAATGTATGAATATTCAGTAGGGAAGGGTTAGATGAAGATGGTTCAATATTTCTGCTTTAAGCCATCAATATTGATATAAGTTTCAAGTTCTAAAACAATCAGACTGACTTCCTTCCTTGTTAGTGCTTTGCAGTATGCATGCTCTTTCATTAGACCTACAGTAGAATCTGGCCATCTGTATTTATATATCATACCAGTTATTCTTCTAGTCGTTATATTACATGACATTTGTGTGGACAAAGTATTTTAACATCTGAATAGGATCTAACCATTTTCTACAGCTGTTGGTAGAATCTTGATAGAATCATTGCAGACAAAGAGCTGTTTTGATTACCTCTTCAGTATTTAGGCTTTATCAGAAAGTGTGTAAAGGAGTTTGGATCTTGATGAGATGGGGAGAAATTTGAATTTCTCATTCCTCAAAGGTACTAACATTGTGCGTGTGATAAAAAACATTCTTATTTCTGAAAGATAACATTAAAGAAGTAACATGCATTAATTGGTTTCAAACTTTTGAAACATCAAGTATTTTGAAGTGCCCTATTTTCAAACCTACAATAGGATGTCTTTTGCTTTCTTAATCCTTTGTTCCATTAATATTTGTGTAAGAAATAATGACATCCTGAATATTAATTAGAAGATTTTTTATAGTGGTATGTGAACATTTAGAAAAATTGGCAATTGCAGGAAAAGTAGAATCAGACCTATAATATTATTCGATAAGCAGACCCAGACAAGACTGCTTCCATAGACGCTGCCAGATCTGGGTCTACATTTTTCAAAGGCATTGAAAGGCGTTTCTATGGATTAAAAGGTTATTGATCTGCTAGTAGTCTTGTTTTGAGTATTCACTAAAGAAATTTTACTGTAGACTCTTCATAAGGAATTGAATGCAAATTTAATTGGCTGTATTTGTCATTGCTCAATAGGGAGCTTCAGCAGCTCTGGCAGCTGCCAGAAGAACTGTGGCCAAGGCTGGGAGCAGCTTCCGAAGAAAAGGCAGAGAGCACCATCATCATAGGTAAGAATACAGACAATGCTGGATTTTTTCACATTTAGCTTTTTTTTTATATATCCTGTTAGTCTGTTCACATGGACCATAATGCAATGAGTCATAGGTATTGTCAGTGTCCAGTTATTGTAATATCCAGACAAGGGTTTGTTGGAAAATGTTAAACATAATAGGAAAGTATTATTATATTTGCTCACATGAAGTTTAAAGGGAGTACAGTAAAACCTCGCTAAGGCGACCACCTAAAAGAGGTATAGTTTTGGGTGCTAGATGCAGGTGGTAGCTTAATGCAGGACAAAAGTAATGCAGAAAGCTCCTAGGAGCTTTCTGCAATACTCTTGTCCTGCATTGAGCAACAACATTCTTATAAAGAAACCCATGTTTATTCAAAGTGGTTGCATTAGCGGGGTTCTACTGTATATAGGAGTCAGCTTTGTCAGTTGTCATTCCAAGCAAACTGGAGTGAATTGTTAAAGCAGAATTTGTCAATGTGATGAGCGGTTGTGCATAGTATTAGTTGATTTTAAGATTAAAGATAGGGAACTGGTGGTCATAGCAGATTTTGCAATTTTCTTGTAAAAGGGATTACATACATTACAGATTTCTCTGCATTTTCTTGAAAATTCACTGTAATAAGGAATTGATATGTTTAAGCGAAGTGGATGATACAGCATTTTATCTGATTCAAGATGGCTGACTTGCAGCCATATTGGATTTTGCAATTTGCTGCCCTGGTCGCATTTTATGGAGTGAACTTCTACACTGATTCCATTTCAGGTCTTACACTTAACTGTCTCGATATCTTTCATTTGTGAGGTGCTAACGTACTGTGATTGAAGTGGAAATAATCTGTTTATCATTAATTATTACACTTGTGTTTTTACAGACGGCGCTACCATCAGCAGGAGAGTAGTTCAGACCAGTACAGTGATTCTGACACAAGCTTTCATGCCGACCACCCTAGGATCATACCAGGACGAGAGCGCGGAGATGTTGATGGAGCCAGTGCTGGTAGCAGTCCAACATCAAGCTCCGTCAACAGTTCCCATAACAGTATAATGTTTTCCACTTCTGCAGCTTTGCTGTCAACCCCAATTGGTGGCTCAACTCCAGTATCCAAAAGCAGATCAGCTGATCATATTGCCTGTAAGTGTTTTCTAGACACTTGTTATTGTTTTACAGGCTGTAATGTGCAGCTTTTGAAGTACCTTTTACACACAAATTTAACCGGTAATCTGATAGATATGCCTTTGCAAACAGAGTAGACTCGGATCAGATGACTCCTGTAGGAGCTACTAAACATTTCACAATGATTATTCTCCATTTCTTCATCAAAAGCAACCCTTTGCAAACAGAGAATATCCAGATCAGACAGCTCCTGTGGGAGTCGTTTGATCAGGGTCTTTTCTGTTTGCTTACGAAATAATATAGATTATGATTCTACAGTTTCTATCATGGCCATAAATTCAGGTGTTCATGTGCTGTTATATAAATTAATCTAATTCATATTCATGTCATTATTTCATATGCTAATATTCACGGAGTAAAGGGTTATGGCTACTTGTTAGAAATGCCTAAAGAGACATATGGTGGAAAAATGACTTTTGCATCAGATATATGTCCTCCTCTGTGTCAGGAGCTCTGTTTCTTAGACTAATGGAGCAGCTCATATTTGTTACAGATAAAGACAGCGGTACAGAGCTGGAAGACAGCGTGTTCACCCCTGCTCGTGGTCAGACAGTGGATCGATCACAGTATGACGATCTTATGTCAGAGTACCTCAAGCTTGCTGACGCTATGACGGTCATCAAGAAGGACCTGTCTCATTTACAAGACCTGGTAAGCAATAAGAGAGCATAGTATAACAACATTCTATTCAAAGGATTTTTGATAAATTTTCTGTTTTTAGATCTAGATGAGATATAGAGTCGTTTGGCACCCCAGTTAGTTCCAAAGCTTTAAATAGTATTGAAAGGATAAAATTGCAATAAAAATTACCCTTGTATAGTGGTATTTTTCTTTATTAATGAATGTTAATTTGCTGAAACTCATCTGATATGTGTCAAGAAATCCTGGTTAACACTTTAGTTAACTCTTTTGTATGCCCAGTAATTTTTTCATTTCTCTTCAAAAAGTCGAACAGTTTGGATCCTAATGAGACCACAAGTTACATAGTATCTCATCAGGATCCAAACTGTTTGCATATGATAGGTACGGTAATCAAAATGTTGCCACTAGCATACAGAGTTTCAAAAGACAGGGTTACAGATAAGGTTTTGATGCAATTGGGTATTTACTCCTTGATTTTTTTACAGAATTGGGTATTTGCAATTTTTATTGGGTATTGGCAATTTTCGTAATTGGGTATTATTCATATTCTCGTTAGGTATTCTAATTTTTTTTTGCTTTTTGCAATAATTATTTGCTTTGTGTTACTCCTTTTTTTGAAAAACAAATGCTTTTTTCCACAATTTTAATTGGGTAAATACCCCAATACTCCCCTTATCTGTAACCCTGAAAAGATATGATACAAGTTCAATGCTATTATGATCACATCACTTTTGTGGTTTTTATCTTCAGCTCCTGAGTGGACAGGGCCCAGATGGGGAGGAATCAGCCCCAGCTCCTGTGATAGAAGGTACTACGCCTTCAGAACAAATTGTAAGTTGACCCAGAGTAACACTTTCCAAACTGCTGTTACAATTTGCTCATTTGCATCTAGCATATTTATTAACCCTTTCCTTTATATAAACGTGTTTGCACGCATTTGCAAACAGAGTAGACCCAGATCAGACGGCTACTAGAGGAGCCGTCTGATCAGGGTCTGCTCTGTTTGTTAATGGAATTTGAAAGAACTGTTTCTTTACTTTCTAAAATAGTTACAATGTTCTACTTTCCATATTTCGTTGTAACTATTTTGTCTGAATATTCATTAGGTATTGAAATTTGGAATAAACATAGAACAGGGAAAGGGTTAACCCTTTACCTCATAGAGACACCTTTTCAAACAGAGTAGACCCAGATTGGATGACTCCTGATCAGGGTCTGCTCTCTTTGCTAATGGAATTATATGGATCTGAATCCACAGTTTTTGCCATGGCCGAAAATCCCGTATTTGTATGCCATTATAAAACCTTGACTAAATTAATATATTCATCAGGTAAAGGGTTAAATATTTCAAATATAGCTTATTTTCTGTGTATTCCTTCCGAGAAAATATATGTGAATGTGTAGTAATTTTGCATATTATAAACAAAGATATAGATACAGGTGTATATTTAAATACTGAAATCGTCATTTCTCTACTAAACCCTATGTTGTGACCACTCTTTGATCTGTTGTGACCACTGAAGGAGCTGTTTGATCTGGTTTTACACTGTTTGCAAATGTTTAACATTCTTGGTTCCCTCACTTTAATGTGATAGTTTCTACTTACAATGTGTTTTGAAAATGACTAAAATTACATAAATCATTTGTTTATATGCTGAATAGAAGTACAGTAAAACCTCTCTATAACGGCCACTAAATTATGTTAATTAGTTGGTATTTAGGGCAGGTGGCTGCTTAAAGCAAGGTGAAAGTAAAACAGAACACTCCTATAGGAGCGTTCTGTTTTACTTTCACCTTGCTTTAAGCAGCCGCCTGCCTTTAACACAAAATACTTGATGTAATTTAGTGGCCATTATATAGAGGTTTTACTGTATATCACGAGAAAAAAAATCAAATAAATGCCGAAGAAGACCAAACTTTCATGTGTTTGATATCGGAGACCCGATGTTATTCAGTGGTGTATTAGTAGTTATTCGGGTTGCACAATAGTTTCGGTAACTGTTCGGCAAAGGCCGATAGTACGTTGTAGAACAAAAAAAATGTAAGTATTGATGAAAATGGTTTATTTTGTATCACAGGGGCATGTTTCAATATAAGTTTAAATTGACAATCGTCATAATAATGATTGATTAGCAGATTGACCATAGCAAATACCAAGTTTTATGATGTTATTGAGAAACATCATTATGTTACATGATTTCAGGTGATATTAAGAAGCCAGCTCCAGCAATCTCAAGAATTGTGTTCCGATTTACGAGAAGAATTATCCAAAAATAAGCTGGAATTGATGCAGATACATGGCTTGAAGGTGAGTTGGGTGACTGGATATACTTGTTGCTTGTTCATCATAAATACTTGTTTCTCATAGCCTTGATACGGGGGTTATTGAATATTGACGTGTGTAGATGATATTCATTGAAATACAGATAAATCTTTCAAATTTTAAGCCATCTCCCTATTCAAGCCCACCTGTTTTCCTAGTCCCAGACATGTTTTAACTTTTACCAAATATAACATTTACATAATGTATCTTGTGTTTAACGGAAGCTCTTAACCCTTTCCTCCATAGGCTAGTTTTAGAAACCAACCTCTTTCAATGAATCTACCGAAAAGGAGCATTAACTAGAGAAAAGGAAAATTTGTGAATTTTGTAGTTTGAAACCATTGTGATAAATAGAGCATTTGCTCCTATAGGAGCAAATGCTCTATTTATCACAATGATTTCAAGAAGTGACTTTTACAGAGACGTAGAAAGGCGTATTTCTTGAGAAAAGGGTTAAACTGCTTATGTGCTGAAAGCAAAGTTTATTTTAGTTCTTTCAAAACTCTTGATCAGAGTGCCAAACAGTTTTAATCCTGATGGGATGTCAAGTTATATGGTGCATTTAAACTGCGGCTTAAGGCCATCAAGTCGGCCTGTAGGTTTTACAACAACAGTTTTCTGTCTGCAAAGGTGTGAAAAGGTGTTTTCTGTAAAGGAAAGGGTTAAGCCTTTACACCGTAGAAACACCTTTTAATGGCTTTGCCTAGATCAAACCAAAATTTAATGTCTTCATATGTCATTTTAACAAATTCAACTAATAACATTCATGATGTCATTACTTTCTTACATGAATGCTCATTGAGTAAAGGGTTAATAAACTCAAAATATGGAATGAGTTGTTATTGAGAGAAAAGGGACACCAAGGAATTTGCAAACTTTGTAGACCCAGCTGTTGGTCATTTATTAGCAGCTACAGTATTTTGTAGGCAGCTGCTGCTGCAAATAGTATAGACCATGGGTAAGACTAAAGCTGTTGGTATGAGGACTATTTAGGAAGTCTAGGTTAAAGATTTTGTGTATTTTTTTGCTAGACCTTTATATCGTGTTGGTTTTCATTAGAATCACAATGCTGAGACAGTTCTAATGAATACTAGCTAGACAGTGCTTTGCTGAGAGATAGGATATACATCAAGCGATAGAAAAACATGTATTCAAGTAAATAAAGGTGTTTATTTAACCCATTTCCTCGTGGGCTATTTTAGATCCAACCTCTTTGAATACATCTACCGAAAAGGAGCATTAACTAGAGAAAAGGAAAATTTTAGAATTTTGTAGTTCTGAAATCATTGTGATAAATAGAGCATTTGCTCCTTAGGAGCAAATGCTCTATTTATCACAATGGTTTCAAAAAGTGACATTTACAGAGGTGAAGATAGGCGTATTTATGGAGGAGAGGGTTAACTACTAAAGTTTCCAGTTCTCTATTGAACTCTGTGTTGTGACCACACTTTATAATTGCCCCGAAGAGGTCACAACTTAGGCTTTGGTGGAGAAATGCAGGAACTGTTCTTGAAAATGCTTTATTTATGCATCTCATCTGAGCCACTGGATATAGATAGATCAGTACAGGTCTGTAGATATACTGAGTACTGCAGCCTTCATGCAGGGTCCCACCCTGTAGTAATTGTGATGAAATTGTAGTAAAATCCATAGTGACATATATGATGGTAGATAAAGATATGTCTGTATTTTGCCAGGTACAAGTGATATAAGTGCCTGAAAGGGTGTTTACAATGCTTTTCTAATCCCCCAGGCTGGCCTTCAGCAGAGAATCAGTGACCAGGAAGTGGAAGTTTCCCAGCTCAAGTCAGAGTTACTTAGAAGAGATTTGCAAAAACAGAATTATGATTCAGAGCAGGTAAAGAAATGAGAATTTCATATTCCTTGTTGAATTAATTCAACTAACTATAAGCCAGTTATGTATTTTTCATCTTCAGATTTGTTTTCTGCTGTCAGAGTTATATGTCGTTGGCTTAAACCTGTTACCTGATAGAGAAGTCTTTCACTCCTTTGCACATAGAGCAAACACAGATGAAACGATTCCTGTACTGATTCTACAGTATCTGGTGTGGTTGCCATTATAAAAGTGCAGCTAATTGATATTCATATTGTCATTTTTATGCCCCCAACGGCGGGCATATAGTAATCGCATTGTTCGTCCTTCAGTCTGTCTGTCTGTCTGTCATTCCATCTGTCCCAAATTTTGTGTTTCTTTTTTTTTTTATCTGTGAATGAATTTCAAAACAACCTTGCACAAACGTTCACCACACGTCAAAGACGATGTGTCGCATTCAACTCCTTGGTCCATGGGTCAAAGGTCGACCTTCAGGGTCAAAGGTCTGGGCATAGTGTTTCACAAACACATCTTGTTATGCGCCTGTCTTAAGATGGGTCGTATTAAGAAAAAATCAGTGTCAGATGGCATCAAAAACATGTCCCCTCTCCAAAGCTGAGCAGTTTCTGTCTGATTGTCACCAAACTTAGTGAAAATTATTGTGGTAATAATATCTCGGCCAACTTTCATATCGACTTTGGCACTTCTGGATTATGGCTCTATGTGCTCTTTAAGTCATCCAGCTATTATCCGATCTTCATCAAACTTCAGGAAATTTTATGTGGCCATATTGTCTTGGCCATGTTTGATAACCAGCCAAATGGCTCCAGGTACTTTAGAGTTATGGCCCTTGAATTAGCAAAGAATAGTCTAATTCTGACCAAATAGATATTCCTGTTATGTTAGTTTAGCAATCTTGCTTCATAAATTCTTTGACTTTTTTCTGAGACTTCTGTTTTGTTTGTTTTTCAGGCCAATGTAATAAAACAGTTACATGATAGAGACAAACTGATCTCAGATTTAAGGGTAAGTATCGTGCTATGGTATTGTGTGTTACACGTGACAGGGACCATATTAGTTCCATCAAGAGAAAATATGCATTGAGGGGTGTTGCAAATAATACAGTAATGCCTCTATATAACAGCCACTAAATTGCATTAAGTAGTATTTAGGGAAGGTGGCTACTTAAAGCAATGTGAAAGTAAAACAGAACGCTCCTATAGGAGCGTTCTGTTTTACTTTCACCTTACTTTAAGCAACCACCTGCCTTTAACACAAAATACTTGATGTAATTTAGTGGCTGTTATAGAGAGGTATAACTATGTTATGGGACCAGCCTCTGATCAGCGTCTACACTGTTTGCTTTGAAAAATATGAATCTGATTCTACAGTGTCTACTATAGCCAATATTTCCTGTGTTCATATTCCGGCATAAAAGAATCATCTAATTGATAATCATATGTCATGAAAAATTGACTTTCATATCTGAACACTTTTGGAAAATGTTTGTAGGATTCAAAAAACCAAAACAGAGCAGACCCTGATCAGACAACTCCTACTGGAGAGGCAAAATGTTAAAGCAAACATTTTCAAAGTGTTCACGCATAATGCTTTCTATAGTCATAGTAAATGTCATCATGTATTGGAAAATGGTACTCAGACATTTGCAAACAGTGTAGAGGTCAATCAGCTACTAGCTTAGCTAAGGCAGGTCTGATCAAGGTTTATGTTTTGCCATCCCTTCAAATCAGCAGTATTTCATCCACCATTGCTGCAAACTGTGCTTTCTTTGTTCTGGGTCCATGCTTATAAAACTTTTCGTTGAGTCTGAGTACGTTCTCAAGCTTTTGATTGGTCTCAAATCTGACCAATCAAAAGCTTGAGAACGAAACTCAGACTCAACTAAAAGCTTTATAAGCATGGACCCAGGTCTATTTTAACCTTTTACCTTATGAATATTCTTGGAAGAAGTAATGATATCTTAATGTTGATTAGATTAATTTTCATCAACACAGGATTTTTTTTTATTCTGGCAGGTAACCATATCAGTTCTATATTATTTTATATGCAGACACAGCGGACCATGATCAGATGGCTCCTACAAGCCTGTCTGGTCTGGGTCTACTCCGTTTGCAAAGGTATGAAAAGGCATCATTATCAGGTCAAGGGTTAGCATTGAAAATGTCCAGTTCCCTGTTTGCATTATGATGTACAGTAAAAACTTACTATAACGGCCGCTATATTGTGTTAATTAGATGGTATTTAGGGCAGGTGGCGCTAAAAGTAAGGTGAAAGTAAAACAGAACGCTCCTATAGGAGCGTTCTGTTTTACTTTCACCTTACTTTAGGCAGGTGGCACTTAAAGTAAGGTGAAAGTAAAACAGAACGCTCCTATAGGTGCGTTCTGTTTTACTTTCACCTTACTTTAAGCAGCCACCTGCTTTTAACAAAAAATACTTGATGTAATTTAGTGGCCATTATAGAGAGGTTTTTCCGTATCTCATGTATTCTTTGACATTTGACAGAGAGACATTGCAAGAAGGGACCAGAGAATAGACCAACTACAACATGACTTACAGCTGCAGATCTCTGAGAAGGAGAATGCTACAAAATCACTGAGGCAGCAGGTGAAGGATTTGAATGATAGATTCAGGGTAGTGGATGAGACTGGGGTAAGTGGTCTATGTACTTTTCTGTTCCATCTCTTTGCTTGTAGCGGTAGGCTGTCCATCTGTATCATATGTCTCATGGTCTTCCTTTCAAATGGCTTACATTTTTTTGATGATGCATATTTTGTTTCAATGCAAACAGTATTATTGCAATTTTGTTTTTTGGTCAAGGGATGAAAGGTGTTCAAAGCATTGTCTTAAAATTTTAAGATTTTTATTTTTTAGCAAATTTCAATGACCATTATCTGCATATTAGCAGTGTCACAATACTTTGGAAAGTTGGAAAACTTGTATAAACATGTATTCCACTATCAGGTCAACGTTTGTCTGTGCTTAATGTGCACTTGTTTCAGTGATGCTTCAAAAATTGATTGAACCACACTGATATGACTATCAGTGGTTGGTTTTGATGTTTTGAATAAATTCTTCATTTTCATTTTAATGGAAATTTGTCTGGAAGACAATGCAGGTGGCATTAGTGCTGAAGGTCTGTGATGCTACAGACTAGCTAGAGCTATGATGTAACTCATTAACCCATTACCCACATAGGCTATTTTTAGATACAACCTCTTTGAATGAACCTGCCGAAAAGGAGCATTAACTAGAGAAAATAATTTTTTTAGAACTTTGTAGTTTGAAACCATTGTGATAAAAATAGCATTTGCTCCTATAGGAGCAAATGCTCTATTTATCAAAATGGTTTCACAAAGTGACTTTTACAGAGTCGTCAAAAGTCGTCAATATGAGAGAATGGGTTAATGACTCGGAATGCTAGTCTACAAAACAAAATTCTCCGTACCTTATAATGAACTTTAACATACAGTAAACCCCATTCCAAACTGGACATTCAAATAAAGTATCAATGCTGGTCTCATAGGCTATTTTTAGATCCGGCCTCTTTGAATAAATCTACCGAAAAGGAGCATTAACTAGAATAAGGAAATATTTTTAAAATTCTGTATTTTGAAACCATTTTGATAAATAGAGCATTTGCTTCTATAGGAGCAAATGCTCTATTAAATCACAATGGTTTCAACAGGTGACTTTTGCAGAGGCGTCAAAAGGCATCAGTATGAGGGAATGGTTTAAGATGGATGCTGGCTTAATGCAGGGTGAAAGTCGTGCAGAAATCTTCAAAGGAGCTTTCTTCATGTCTTTCATCCTGCATTAAGCTATCACCTGCCTAAAAAGATCTTAAGTTTTATTTACAAAAAGTCTGGTTTAGATTAGTTTTACTGTATTTGCTTTCAGCATTTGATAAATTTTGCTTCAGAATACGTTGAAATTTTGAGAATTTTCAGTAAGTGCATAATTCATATGGAATATTATCTGTATATATATGTAGTGTAAACATTAGTAACTTGTATAAGAACATATCAGATATTTATATGTGTAACTTTTCATATTAAGGCATATTCGAATATTTACTGTATAAAAGCTTAACTCAGATTTTTAAGCCTTGAAATACTGATAAAAAACAACTGGCTGTACAAAATATGGAAAGAATACAGCTAGCATTCAAAAAATGAAACATTTTTCAGCTGATGACATTTTTTGTCCTAAGGGTTAACCCTTTACTTCATGAGTATTCATGTAAGAACTAATGATACGAATTTGTATTTGCTGAATTTCTGTCATACTGTAGGAACACAGGAAATTTAGGCCATGGCAGAAACTGTAAAATCAGGTCCATAGTATTCCATAAGCAACCACAGCAGACCCTGACCAGATGACTCCTACAAGAGCCATCTGATATGTATCTACTCTATTTGCAAAGGTGTTTAAATTTCTCTCATTGAAGTAAAGGGTTATAAACAATCAACCTACAGTTGAACATGATATCTCAAACTTGGATAACTCAAACTTGGGGATAACTCGAAGTAAAAGTTTGGTCTAGCTGAACTATAGGGCGAATCGCCGTGACGTCACGCGCACCTGTTATCTAAGCCAAGAAAAGCTTGGTGGGCAAAAAGACTGACAGCTGATATGTAAACAATAACAGAAACATTGACAGCACTTTGAAAACTTCTGTTAAAATTAATAAAAAACGATTATGGTGCAATCGTTGATGATAGTTACATCGATAGTACATGTAAAAACATAAAAATGAACCGAAAATTGATTCTGGAAGATGAATTTACACGATACAAACATCTATGTTTGGGGTCGGTTGTACAACAAATAACACGATCGATCTACAATAAACTATTTGCCGGCTATGTAACAAAAATAACAACAGTTTAACATGACAACCTGTGGAATTGAAAGATATTAAGCTTTTCAAAGCATGGGTAATGCACAGTACAAAATTATAACAAAAAAATATATATATTGTTAAAATACACAAACCCTTTCCCTGCTCAGTATTCATGTAAGAAATAATGATATGATGACTATTTATAAGCTAATGTTTCTAATGACATTTGTAGACAGGATTGTTTTGTTGGTAGAAACTGTAGAGTCGGACCTATTACAATTTCATAAATAAACAGAGCAGTCCCAGTATGATCTGGGTCTACGCTGTTTGCAAATACACGAACACACGCTTATATTAGAGAAAGAGTTACATCTTTGAATGCTTTAATTTTAAGGTGGAATGACCCATCATTGTTTAACTGTAGATCCCATTCATTATATAATAAGACTTAAATTTGCTATATGATTTTGAATAATAAACAGTGAAGACCCTGGTCAGAGGGTTGCTTGTTTAGCTTTATATATATTGTCTGGGTCTACATTTTGCAAATGGCAGTACTTTTATTCACCGCATTCAAAGATTCTAACAATACACACGATTTTTTTTTTGAATACTAAAAATGAATTGTTTAAGACAGTTGGAGACTATATTATTACATTACTTACTCAGCCGAAATACTGCTAATTTACTTACTAGACCTAGGAAAACAGTAACAATCAAAGGTTCCAGATGGTCAGTAAATCCCCTAATTTCTCAAGAGGGGACAAGGGTCAGCGATCACGGAACTTCCATCTATCACACACTGTCTTATCAACAAAGTTATGAACTATTACGTAACAGGAAAGCTTCTATTGTGACAACTACCAAACTATGTGCAAATTGTCTAAAGTTATGATTTGTGAAATAGCTTCCCGAACGATGGAAGATAACTATATTTTGACTAATTAGGTCTATGGCTAAGCATAATTAAATCCCATATATAGATATGATCTGGATCTATTCTAAAATACTTTTACTAGATCTGCTGTGGTACTGTATAGTAGCCAGAAAGACAATTTACAACACACAAATGAACGACATGAGACTGTATAACTTAATATCTAGATCTTAATGAAATAAAACGAGAATATTTTTTTTTTTAACACTGTTGATTAAAATTCGACATATCAGGCATGTCCAACAAATATATAAGAATGTCTCCCATTTCAAAGAAAGGCCAGATCAAGGGATCGGGGGTTTTGTGCGTGTTTTTTTTTTCAAAGTTCAGCTGGTAGTTTATAGGGCCGATTTATTCAATCTTCTTGTTGTATCTATTCTTAGAAACTAAAACACAATTGTCATTATAGTCAGAGGATACAGTAAATGTACAGAAATCAACAATTCAAAACCATCACAGACATTAAATGATGTGTAGGCTAACTGTTGCCTACCGTTTACATAGAGATACATAGGTCTGTACTGGTCTTTTTGCCCACCAGCAAACTGCGCATGCGCGAAATCGACGGGTTTGTTTACAAACAGAGATTCGCCCTATACGATACATAATTGTTCTAAAATGTATCACTATTCATATCTAGAAACATATGTGACAGCTTAATGCAGGTGGGAAGTAATGCTGAAAGCTCCCACTGGAGCTTTCAACATTACTCAGACCTGCATTAAGGTTCAGAAATTTTTCAGATTAGAAATCGGATAACATTTGTTTTAATTCAGTATTTTGAGGATTAAAATTAATTAAATGTTTGAATCACACCTTAAGAGAAGGTAACATAAGGGATTTGCAAATTATGTTGGCACATACCAGATATACCTCCGATCAGGAGCTGTATGGTATGTACCTCCGATCAGGAGCTGTATGGTATTTAAAGTTTGATATTAAATGTAAATGATACATATATACTCTTTAACACTTTCGGCGCCCAATTTCTAATTGTCATCTGCAATCCAATTTTGTTAAATCATTCAGTAAAATAAGGAAATAAAAGGAATAAGGAAAGATAAATGCAAACTTCAAAGGAATAAAGTACATATATAGAAATAGAGTTTGAGACAAATAGTGAAGTCCCTGATCAGACGCCGCCTTGAAAAGGCGGCGTCTGATCTGGGACTGCATTATTTGTTGTGGTGCATTTATGCGACATCAGCGGTAAAAGGGTTAAATGTTAGAAATCAGTTAACTGGCAATAACAAACAGTGTAGACAATGATCATAGGGCACCTTGAGGAACCCTCTGACCAGGCTTTACACTGTTGCACTGTTTATCATTCAAGTTCTCCATCAAATCTAAACCTTTCAATCAGAATTAGCTGTGCCACTAAACCATGATTGAGGACTATAGCACTTTGAAAATAAATTCATCATGCAAAGGGCCAGTGTCAAACATTGTAGACGTTTTACAGATGACCATGTGATTAGTGTGACTACTGGTTCTACATTGGTTGCAAAGATCTGAATGTACCTTCTCTTGTGATGGGATGTGCTTGTATCTCATGTTCGCTTTTCCATTGAAACTTATGCTAATAATTTCCCCCACATGTATCTGTTGTCATCTTTGGTTGCTTGTACCTTTCAGTATACTTTATTTGCTGGTGCAAGTATTCCTATTGTAATCATGCAACATAGTTCACCCTGTCAGTTATAAGTAACAAATAGTGTTCTATTTTCCTTTTAACCCATTACCTCATAGGCTATTTATAGACACAACCTCTTTGAATAAATCTACTAAAGAGGAGCATTTACTATACAAAAGGAAATTTCTAGAATTGTGTAGTGATGAAATCATTGTGATAAATAGAGCATTTACTCCTATGGAGCAAATGCTCTATTTATCACAATGGTTTCAAAAAATGACTTAGAGAGGCGTCAAAAGACATCAATATGAGGGAATGGGTTAATAAATCCATGCTGGAGTCAGTTTTGGTTCTGACGAGGTGCCGAGTGAAACAGCATCTCATCCTGATTCAAATTGTTTGCAAAGGTTGTTTTTAGATTACATATATTATGGAAAGAGGTAACCCTGAATTTTCACAATGGAATGTTCCCATCATTGTTAAATTGTGGAGTCCATTCAGCGTAAAATCCATTCAGCGTATTTGGTTCATATTTGGTATGTATGTTTACTATCACAAGGGGAACCCATTTCACAAGGGTAGGTAACCCTAAAATTAAATTTGCTATAGTTATGCCCCTTTTCGACTTAGAATTTTCATTGTCGGTTAAGTTTTATGTTCAGGTCCATGTCTCAGAAACTGTCCAAGATATTTGGTTCATCTTTGGTATACAGTATAACCTGTGTTAAGCTGCCAGTCAAGGGAAGCGTCCAAATTGACCGCTTAAGCGATGTGACCACTTAATCGAGGGCGGTATTTTGGGAGATTTTTCTGTTTGGTCAGACAAACGCAAAATATATCTACACGTAATTTAATGCCTTATCCAAAGATTATGTATTTTATCCTTGTAAATACAGGTAAAATACAACATGTACTGTAAATAACATGCACAAAACAAACAAAAAAACATCAGGGAGAATTATTCGACACATCCGAAAATACACATGTAGGTCTACACTTCACTCGATTCTCTAACGTGAGGAAATTACGTTAGGAAAAGGCATGAATATTTTGTTTTCATGTTATCTCTTTTGATTCAGTAACGTGCAGACAAACTTCTCAACACTCCAATATTTGCGCATTAAACGGGTAAAGGAGTTGAAAGGATTATCATGCTTGATTATAATCTTGCCCTAAGGCCAAGGTCAACGCTTGGTTTATTTCGTTCACTTCCGACATAACGAAAAAAACCGAAGCGGCCAATCTATGCACTTTCCCGACATAACGGAAGTTTCCGAAGCGGTCAAGATATTTCGATCTGTGATTTCCGTAATGTCGGAAAGTTACGATGCGCATCCTCCATTTTGACATGTCACATGATGTGTCAGCTGGCTGTGCATTGGGTTTTCACACATTTCAATCTGGCAGCCAGGCTGTCTGCTGGCCGTCTAATGGGGTCGAAATATAGGGTTTGGGATGAAATATGGTGGCCGCTGGCCGCGGAAGCAAGGTGGCCGCCTAAACAGGTGCATTAAAGACTGATTTTCGTCGGGAGGATTTCAAACTGACCGTTAAGACGAGGTGACCGTTCATTTAAGGTGACCGTTAGGTCAAGTTTTACTGTACATATTAACTATTACAAGGGGGGCCCATTTCACAAGGGCAGGTAACCCTAAATTTAATTTTGCTGTTGTTATCTCCCCTTTCTGACTTAGTCTTCAACAACACTATCCAGCACCTTTTTGTTAAGGTCCTTTTCTCAGAAACCATAAAAAATATTTGGTTCATATTTGGTATGTATGTTAACTATCACAAGGGGAATCCATTTCACAAGGGTAGGTAACCCCAAAATTAATTTTGCCATAGTTATGCCCCTTTTTTGACTTAGAATTTTCATTGTTGGTTCAGTTTTATGTTCAGGTCCATGTCTCAGAAACTGTCCAAGATATTTGGTTCATCTTTGGTATACATATTAACTATTACAAGGGGGACCCATTTCACAAGGGCAGGTAACCCTTAAATTAATTTTGCTGTTGTAATCTCCGCTTTCTGACTTGGACTTCTACTACACTATCCAGCACTAAAGAAAGTGGAGCGCGCTGTCTGCGGACAGCTCTTGTATTTATCACTTTTTAACAGGAGTGGCAGGGGTAATTTGTTTAACCCTTTACTCCATAACTATTCTTGCAAGAAATAATGACCTCATGAATATTAATTACATGTAGATTCATTATTATGATATGATGATATCACATAGACACTGGAAATTTTGTTCATGGCAGAAACTAGAATCATATCTGTTATATCATAAGCAAACAGAGCAGACCGTGATAAAAAAGAGTCATCTGATCTTGGTCTACTCTGTTTGTGAAAGGGTAGAAAGGCATATAGTTGGGCATCCGAGGTGTAAAAAGTCGCTTATTTTTCGAGGTCCATGGCATTTTTTAGTAGAAATGTTTGAATACCATAATTGTGTTGCCAGATACTAATCATTAATGGTTTTGGCCCATGCCACTGCCAAAACCTTCTTTGAAGGTCAGAAACTAGGTCAAAGGTCAAATGAGTGCAAAAATGTTATAAAATCTCTATAATAGTATAACAAAGCCGTAAATTTGACAATTTCAATATTTTTTTTGCATTTAATTTCTTAGCAATGTCTCCACAGTAAGTATAGAAATATTTATGGCGCATTTCAGGAAGTTTTGAGTGACCTGTGATGATTGCCAGTTCGGAAAATATCGTTTTAAATACATGTACGGTACATTATCATACTTTATGTATATAACTTTGATGCAAATCTTTGCAAATTATAGTACCTCTTCACGCAGATGTATCATTTAGAGATGATAATGAAACGCCAGAAGATAAGTCTCTTATTGCAATAATCTCAGTGTAATATTGGTATGTTTTATTGTACTCTATGTCTAATATTAGCTGTCTGTATCATTAGCGATTGAAACACCATAGCTCCTGGTGAGTATGGCGATGTTTTTATATAATGAATTGAAATATTTTACCTACACCAGCAGTACCTATGACAAAACCCTTCCTACATTTGTTGGGACATGAATATCCCGGATATTGATTGGCCATTTTACTGGCCATAGGTACCCACTCTAACTCAACAATGAACTCATATGCATATTCAGTGCCGCTGGCTATGAGTAACCTTCAATATCCGTGATGACAACAAGCTATATGTTATTGCCACAAACAATCACTAATTATCAGATATACCTCAATACCTGGAATAAGTGAGTATGTCATGGTACTGACAAACATATCTTTCCTTAACGAAGGAAGAATACCCTATATCTTGTCCACCCGTCGAAAGAGGTTAACTTATGTTCTATGGCCATCAAAATGGCTGAGTTTGCAGCACACTTGGAAAATCAGTCCCTTTACGTATCTATACTCAGTGAAATATTCAGTGGTACCTTCTAAGTTGGCATCCATCAGGTTCAGCCAGCCACGGTGCAACTCAATCACCCACCATTTCTCACGAAAGAAGAAATGTGCGTACAAAAGTGCTGAGGACCAAGGTACAGAAGGACTGGCGCATATACAAGGGACTACAGAAAACTTGCAAAGAAGTGCAAGTTCAAGCTCATGATTGGTATGTGATTGACTTAGTGACAGGATACCAGCTGTAAGAAGCTTTACACTTTTGTTAGGAGCAAGGCAAGGAATGTGACAGCTCGGGAATAACACCACTGAAGAATGATGACATTAACAATGTTGATACACAAATCAAAGTTAAAATACTGAACCAGTAGTTATCTGTCTTTACACATGAGGACCTATCTCTCATGTGTGTCGTTTGAGAGTATCCTTATTCGAATGCCCTTCCTATTCATGTCACGATAAATGGTATCTGCAAGCTTCTTAATGCCCTTAATCTCCACAAAGCTACCTGTCCAGACATCATCTTATCAAGGTTCTTGAAAGAGATGGCACATTCACTGACTCCTGCTCTTGTTCTGATCTTCCAGGCCTTACAACCAGGATGAAGTCCCCAGTGATTGGAAGATTTCATGCTTATCCTATATACAAGACAATGGTCAAGACTATCCCCATTCAAGCTATTGGCCTGTGTCCCTAAATTCTGTCATATGTAAGATTTTGGAATACATCATACACAGTAACCTGATTTTACCATAACATCATCAACCCATGCCAGCATGGACTCAGGAAGCAGCACTTCTGTATGACACAACTAATCAACATGGACAATGACCTTGTGTCAGGTCTGGACCAGTCCTATCAGATTGACGCAAACGTTTGACCAAGTGTCTTAAGGCACACCTGCTTAAGCTCCAACAATATGATGTGTATTGCAAAATGCTTGATTGTATCCAACAGCCAACAAGTCACGCTGGAAGGTGTTTCCTCTGAGTCAGTACCGATAGCATCCGGTGTTCATCAATGTGCTGTTCTCAGTCCTTTCCTTTCCCTCGCATGCAATGATGACCTAACAGACCACACTCTTCATGTTGACTATTTGCTGACGCCTCACTTTTGTGCCGAGTCATTAGAAGATGCAGACGTCTTCCAGAATGACATCGGCAGTCTGTAGAAAAGGGAAGAGACTGGGTTGAATGCAGAAAAGTGCTAGGTCCTGCTTATCACCAACAAGACCAGTTATACTGTCCATAGCATGAAACGGAAGACAACAAAGAAGGTAAAATAACTTGGGACACTAGTCTTTTAAATTGTCTTGAAAATCCCGAGTCGATATGGTCATAAAGGAGGCAAATTGATACACATCTTTTATTTTGGATCCACACACCAAGGCCATGGCAAAGCGTGTGGAGATGGTCCAACGTAGAGCTACCATATTTGTAATTTTGCAACATTGCAAAACAAGTGCTCAGTGTTGGTGCCATGCTCAACATGATTTTCTCAAACAGAGGCGGAAACAAGTAAATGCCGTGATGTTCTATAGTTTGTAAATGATTTTGTTTCTGATGCCCTGACGGTACACCTACAAGAGGCCATTCCTTAAGATTCGTTCCAAGGTTTTGCAGGACCAATTTCCTGAGGGATTAGTTCCAGGGCTTTTTCTGTCCATTTGGGAATATGACCCGAACCCCTAGCATTTGGAATTTTTTGCATCATTTTAACAACATTGGAAAATAGAACATCTCAAAATAAGTTTTTCAACAAATCTTTTAGCATTTTACACCATTAAATGATGTTCTGTTCCACTTAAAGAATGCACAAATACCTCGTGGACCTCAAAAATGGGCAATTTGATGACATATGAATACTTTTTGCCTCTTTATTACATTATAGTCTTTTGATTGGGATTTCTTCCTTCAAATTGGGAAAAACATACTTTTTGCCATTGGGAATATAGCCTTAAAACGGCTATAAAATCGACCGAAAAAAAGCCCTGAGTTCTTCCACTCTGCTGTCAACATCATCTGGAACAAGCTACCATAACATCAAGTGATAGCTCCCAACTTTCCAGGTTAAGATTTTAGCTGTCATGTACTCTTCTTCTGTTTGCAATGTTTTAACCTGGGGTTTTTCAAATTATACGTTGGACAATGGTGCGAGTATGCCTGCTTTAAAGCGGCCAAGCATGACAAAATAAGAAGCAGAAGACACAAACACAGAGTTGATGTTGTACACCAGTATACCATATATAACAGATACATTTGAATATCGTCATTCAAGACAAGCGTATACATGAATTGTCCCATCTGCCATCAACTCATGACGAGGTGGATACATGGTTTGGATACCGCCAGAAAGGGGCCAAGGCTGGACAGTTGTCAAATGCCAAGACTTTGATGTACTGCTTGTACTAATACATCTATACCATCTTGGGCCTTTAGGCACTGAAGTCTGAATGATGGCTGGGAAAAACAAAATTGTATTTCCCGCGAGTTATCTCAAGATGTCTGCCGGAACATGCCAGGATTTCATGCAATAACTGGATTGCGATGGTGTTAATTGTACCAACCAAGAAAATATCAATAAATATATAGTGAATTGATTAGTTACTTTAAACAGATCTGAAAGTTTTGTTTAGGTGTTCATTTACCCCATGCAAATCTATTCGCTGTAAATGCTTCAAAGTACTTTAAAACACACTAACATTTGTTTGCAATGGTGTTAATTGTACCAACCAAGAAAATATCCATAAAAATATAGTGAATTAATTAGTTACTTTAAACAGAACTGGAAGTTTTGTTTAGGTGTTCATTAACCCCACCCACTTTACGTTAAGACGTATGTGTGCATGATATATAGCTGGTATGACTGCATACATTTTATTTTCAGTAGCAGTCTGTCTAACCTTTATTTCAACGTAATTTGTATTTGTTAAATAGCAATAATGACAAAGACATGACATCATGTATCATCGTTATATGTTGATTTTAATGATTTTTTACTGGATTTTTTATGTTGTCATTAATATTCATGAATATTCAAATAATATGTTTTACACAAAGTAAGTGCAAATTAAAGGCCAATGTTTAACCTTCATTTTGGTAACGTGTTTGTTATTTTACGCCTAAAATTGATAAAGATACGATGATTTCTCAAATAACGAATATAAAATATGCACTTAGTTGACCTTTGACCTAATTAAGAGAAACAAGGGCAAATTTTCAGGTGGCATGGGGCAGTTTCTAATTACTCAGACATCAAACATTACATATCCAGTGCATGCCAAATTCTACTATTCAATGCCATGGCTCGACACATTTTCCTCAGTTGGATGCCCAACTAATATTTGTGGAGTAAAGGGTTAAGTGAAAAAATTGTTTGCAATGTACCAGTACAAAACTTTATGTCAATGACAACTCATTTACCTTCATCAATCTACTGGTGACTTTGTGACAATTTTCGCAAACATTTTGAATCCAGATAAGACGCCGAGTAACTCCACCTCTCATCAGGATTCAAAATGATTGTCTCTCTGGTAGTATTTAATAGAAAGAAATGGAAGAAAGATTACTTATAGAATTGAAGCAGACAGCAATATTTGCAGATGACAATTGCTCAGGGTGTACATGGTTAATCTTTCCTTTTGATATGTAGCTGTTTCTCAAATATCTGCTTGGAAATTCCAGTCTAGTAATACAACCTCTACCAGCCTACATGTAGTTACAAATTCTACCAGTCTTAGCTTATCCTTATCAACATGGTAAAAGATGAACCCATGCAATGATTAAATTGGCTGTTTTCATTCTTATTTTTTTTTTATTAAATGCTTTAGCAGGATGGCACTTAGGGATCAAGTTCCATCGTCTGTCTGTCTGTCCATATCTGTCTGTCACACTTTTTTTTATGCTTTCACTTAATTTGCTAATACCTACTCTGTAATCCCAGAGGTAGAGCAACAGATAAAGGCGAGTATTCAAATGCTCAAATTTTGTCAAATTGTCATTTCTCCACCAAACTCTATGTTGTTACCACTCTTTAGAATTGTCTTGATGAGACGATTCTAAAGAGTAGTTGTGGAGAAATAAAGGAGATATTCTTGAAAATATTTTAATTTACACATCTTATCTGGAGCACTTGTAATCCTCTATGGTATTGACCTCAAAGTTGGAACACATGTAGATAGATACAAGTAAAAGTGTACAAGACAAGGGCCATAGTATGCCCAACTACCTTGAGTTATTACCCCTTTTCTCCTTACAATTCCCCCAGCAGGTTTCTTCACTAATGTTATCATTTATCATGTAGCTTATAAACATTATGCCAGTTGAATTTGGGCTGGAGCCATACTGCATAGTTTCACTTCCGGCACTGTATAGATACTAGTACTGGACTGTAGATAAGAAGTATATTTAGAATGCTAATTGAAATATTTTTGATAGTTTTCTGCCAAACCCAGCCTTGCTATAGTTCGATTTCGAGCCCTGAGCCGTGACTGCACTTTTCTATTTATAGAAGTTGCAACCATTCTAATTTATGGGTATGTGGACAATGGTTGTCACTAGAAGCTCCTAGTAATCGTGCAGTATAAATATATACCGTAAAACCTCTCTATAACGGCCACTAAATTACATTGAGTATTTTGTGTTAAAGGCAGGTGGCTGCTTAAAGCAAGGTGAAAGTAAAACAACGCTCCTATGGGAGCCCTCTGTTTTACTTTCACCTTGCTTTAAGCAGCCACCTGCCCTAAATACCAACTAATTAACACAATTTAGTGGCCGTGATAGAGAGGTTAACTGTATATGCTTATTACTTGTCTGCATAACCACAGGTAACTATTGAACAAATACATAGTTTGTGAGGCGTTTTACCTCTATGGGTGGACTGGTGCTAAAGGTCACAGCTCACAGGTCAAAATCAAACTATACAACTCATCAGAATAGCCTCACTGAGGTGGATCTAATGCGTTTTGATAAAGTAGGTTTTGGCTGAGATATAAGAGATTTTGATAGAACAACATGCATCTCACCTACAGCCCTGCTGGTATATATTTCTACATCACCAATAGATATAAGGTTGCTTCTCAGATGCAATTATCTTTGGAATTAAATTGTAATTCCCTTTCCAGTGTATAAGAAACCATCCTGATATATTTTTTTCTCCCTCACCATGTAGGCCACTTTAAAAGCTCGGGTCGCCACTCAAGACAAGCAAATGGCTAAACTTGCAGGCCGAATCTTGTACACAAAAAATGAGCAGACATACCCAGCCTCAGTAAGCTTGACTTTTTTGTTGCCGCTTTTAACTCTTTGAATGCTGAAGTATTCCAATTAGAATTTATCTAGTGTTAACCCTTTCCTTCATATAAATGTGTTTTCATGCATCTGATCAAACAGAGTAGACCCAGATCAGACGGCTCCTATAAGGAGCCATCTGATCAGGGTCTGTTCTGTTTGCTTATGGAATTTGATAGATCTGTATTTCATTATAACAATTTTGTCTATGAATATTCAGTACATATTGAAATTTGGAATAAACATAGAACAGGGAAAGGGTTAAATGGTACAGTCCATATTGTATGAACTTACTAAGAGGATTTTGAATATCAAGCAGTGCTGACCCTGATCAAAGCGTTTTCTAGGAGCCATATGATCTGGGTTTGCACTGTGTGTAAATGCCAATTATTTTCCAGCATTCAGAGTGGTAAAACTAGTTTCTTGCAATCTTTAACCTGCTTTTATTGTTTATTTGCTTTTTGAACCTTCAGCTTATATATTTTGTAACCTTCTGTTAATTCTTTTTGATGAATGTTCATACAAGACTTAAAGTCTGAAGTGCTGATCCTTGTAAAATCACATGGGTTTGCAATTAGTGGTTAGGCAGAGCTTTGCAAGCTGAAAATGTTATTGAAATGTTAAAAGATAATATGTAATCAAAAGCAGGATAAAGATTACACAACATACTTTTATTACTGTTTATTTTCTGCCTTAACCCTTTCCATCATACAAATGCTTTCTCACACCTTTGTAAACAGAGTTGACCCAGATCAGATGGCACCTGTAGGAGCCGTCTGATCATGATCTACTCTGTTTGCTAATGGAATTATATATGATGCCACAAGTTCTACCATAAATTCCTGTAAGTGTGTACATATTCAACAGGGAAAGGGTTAAATGTTTTGACTTGCTGACTTGGTGATTTTTACTAAACTCTCAGTAATACTTTCAATTGAGCTGTTAATGTGATACTTTTATATGGTATTTCACTGATTTAATTTTGGTCATTTTCTTTAGTAAATAGCCTCACCTAAGAAAGGGTAGTTGGACATTGCATACAATGTAGACTAAGATTAGAATATTCAGAGTTTAACCCTTTTTTATATAAAAAAGTTTTTCCATGCCTTTGCAGAGTAGACCCAGATAAGATAGCTCTGTAGGAGCCATCTAATCAGGGTCTGCTCTGTTAGCTTCTGAATTTATATACATATATAGATCTGATCCTGCAGTTTTTGTCTAAGCCAAAAATTCCCATAAGTCTAGGAATACTCATGGCATGATCAATTCATCCATAAGTTAATCCCTTCGCTTTCTATTCGCGTCAATATACCTACCTGTAAATAGTGAAGACCCAGATGAGACAGCTCCTGTCGGAGTCTGCACTATTTACAAGTTGATTGTGCAACCAGTGCACTCCACAGCAGTGATTGCACAGCGAAATACTTGTACATAGTTAAGATATATGTAATTATACAACAAGGCATGGGTAAAGAAGGAGAAATGTATTTTAAATTTCAGCAAGTGAAGGGTTAATGTGATGTCAAATGTTCATTAGGGAAAGGATAAAAAAATATTTCTAAGTGCTTTATTCATAACTGTTGCTTACCTTTAGTAAGTGCAGATTTTAATTACTATTCTTTTCACTCACTTTTGTCACTCAGTTGAGATTTTTATTTATTTGTTGCTGAATTGAAAGCAATTTTGGACCATTTTTATATCAGTTTTTAGGAACGTAGTGTTAATTTTTCCTTTAAATAAAGAATTTAGTCTTTAAAAATATCATGTATCCAGGAACGTAGTGTTAATTTTTCCTTTAAATAAAGAATTTCGTCTTTAAAATTATCATGTATCCATTGTAAACATCTTCGTTTCAACTTGCAAATGGCGGATGGAAGTACATGGGTATTATGTTAAAGGGCAAACCATTTGCAAACAGCTGATCAATTTAGCATGTAGAAAATACATTTTATGTGTTTTATTAGAGAGAATGCTTAAAAACAATATGATCCGCATTGAATGAGGTAGATTTAGCTCAATCTATCTGTACATAAAAATAAATCTCAAATCAAATCAAATGACAAAAGTGAGTGAAAAGCACAGTAGACTTCACATTTGATAATAACCGTTCTGAGTCCCTTCTTGGTCTAAACTGTATACAAGTCCTAGTGCCCTTAACTCTTTCCCTCATGTAAATGTGTTTTCAAGCATCTGCAAACAGAGTAGACCCAGATCAGACGGCTCCTATTGGAGCCGTCTAATCAGGATCTGCTCTGTTTGCTAATAGAACATGATAGATCTGTTTCTTTAGTTTCTAAAATGGCAACAATGTTCCAAGTTCATATTTCATTATATTTTGGCCATGAATATTCAGTAGGTATTGAAATTTGTAACAGACATAGAACAGGGAAAGGGTTAATTTAAGGTTATGCTTTTATGAATGGCTTCTCTGTAACAGATCACTGCATTTGTTAATGCGTTACCTACTTATATTCTCATTCTCTTCTCTTATGTATGGCTTTTAATATGTTTTCTCTATTTGATCCTTTACTCCATGAAGAAATGATGACATCCTCTTTTTATAATAGCATATATATGAACTGCAGAGGTATTCTTAGCCATACGAGAAATTGTGAAATAATATCATTATAATTCCATAAGCAAACAGAGAAGACTCAGATCAGACAGCTGTAACAGTAGCCATCTGATCCGAGTCTACTGTTTGCAAACGTGTTAAATGATGTTTCTATTCTTATGGAGTAAAGGGTTAAAAAATCTAATTAAATGCAAATCACACGCATCTATGTTTCTTTGCATAACCTCCATTGCTTGATGTGTGACTGATGTATTTTGACTTTTACAGACTGGTTCTGATGAACTGAGGGTATTACATGACTCATTAACCAGTCTACGAGAATGTTTCACCAGTACCGATCCTAATCAGCACACTATAGACACACTAGAACAGGGTATCTCGACATTGTTTGAGAAATTGCCCCACTCAAATCACACAGCCAGCAATTACAATGGACACCAGGTATGTAATATTTTTGAGTGTTTTATTAACATTACAGTGTAAATCCCATGAATCCCTTGAATTTGATCAAGTGTTCATTGGACTTAATACTTCCAGATAAGTTAAGTATTTCATTGGAGGCAAGTGCATTTAACTTGTTACATGTACTTGATAATCCAGCCTTTTTATGCCCCCCAGATCAAATCTGGGGGGCATATTGTTTTTGCCCTGTCTGTCTGTCTGTTTGTCTGTTTGTCCGTTTGTCTGTTTGTCTGTTTGTTTGTCAGCAACTTTAACATTGGTCATAACTTTTGAGCCAGTACAGATAGAATCTTGATATTTGGCATGCATATGTATCTCATAAAGCCGCACATTTTGAGGGGTGACATGTCAAGGTCAAGGTCATCCTTCAAGGTCAGAGATCAAATATATGGGTCAAATCACCGACTTTAACATTGGCCATAACTTTTGGACCAGTAGAGATAGAGACTTGATATTTGGAATGCTTGTGTATCTCATGAAGCTGCACATTTTGAGGGGTGACATGTCAAGGTCAAGGGCATCCTTCAGGGTCAAGGTCAAATTATCTTTTTTTGGCTGTAACTTTAACGCAACCTTAACATTGGTCATAACTTTTGAGTCAGTACAGATAGAGACTTGATATTTGGCATGCATATGTATCTCATAAAGCCGCACATTTTGAGGGGTGACATGTCAAGGTCAAGGTCATCCTTTAAGGTCAGAGGTCTCATATATTTCAATCAAATCACCGACTTTAACATTGGCCATAACTTTTGGACCAGTAAAGAGAAGGACTTGAAATTTGGCATGCTTGTGTATCTCATGAAGCTGCACATTTTGAGGGGTGACATGTCAAGGTTAAGGGCATCCTTCAGGGTCAAAGGTCAAATTATCTGGTTTTTTGGCTGTAACTTTAACGCAACCTTAACATTGGTCATAACTTTTGAGTCAGTACAGATAGAGACTTGATATTTGGCGTGCAAATGTATCTCATAAAGCCGCACATTTTGAGGGGTGACATGTCAAGGTCAAGGTCATCCTTCAAGGTCAGAGGTCAAATATATGGATCAAATCACCGACTTTAACATTGGCCATAACTTTTGGACCAGTAAAGAGAGAGACTTGATATTTGGCATGCTTATGTATCTCATGAAGCTGTACATTTTGAGGAGTTACATGTCAAGGTCAAGGCCATCCTTCAGGGTCAAAGGTCAAATTTCTGTTTATTTGTCTGTAACTTTAACATTGGTCATTACTTTTGAGCCAGTACAGATAGTGACTTGATATTTGGCATGCGTATGTATCTCATAAAGCCGCACATTTTGAGGGGTGGCATGTGAAGGTCAAGGCCATCCTTCAAGATCAGAGGTCAAATATATGGGTCAAATCACCGACTTTAACGTTGGCCATAACTTTTGGACCAGTAGAGATTGAGACTTGATATTTAGCATGCTTGTGTATCTCATGAAGCTGCACATTTTGAGGGGTGACATGTCAAGGTCATTCTTCAGGGTCAAAGGTCAAATTGTCTGTTTGTCTACAACTTTAACATTGGTCATATCTTTTGAGCCAGTGCAGATAGAAACTTGATATTTGGCAAGAATATGTATCTCATAAAGCCGCACATTTTGAGGTGTGATATGTAAAGTTCATGGTCACCTTTAAAGGTCAGAGGTCAAACATATGGGTCAAATCACGAACTTTAACATTGGTCATAACTTTTGAACCAGTACAGACAGAGACTTGATATTTGGCATACTTGTGTATCTCATGAAGCTGCACAGTTTGAGAGGTGACATGTCAAGGTCATCCTTCAGGGCCAAAGGTCACCAACTTCAAATTGGCCATAACTTTTGAACCAATAGAGATAGAGTCTTGATATTTGGTATGCATGTGTATCTCATGCAACTGCACATTTTGAGGGGCAACATGTCAAGGTAAAGGTCATCTTTTAGGGTCAAAGGTCACCGACTTTAACACTGGCCATAACTTTTGAACCTGTAGATACAGACTTGACATTTGGTTTGCATGTGTATCTCATGAAGCTGCACAGTTTTGGGGTGACATGTCAAGGTCAAGGTCATCTTTCAGGGTCAAAGGTCACCGACTTTGGCCATAACTTTTGAACCAGTAGAGATACAGACTTGATAGTTTGTTTATATGTGTTTCTCGTTTGGCTGCACAGTTTCAGGGGTGACATGTCAAGGTCAAGGTCATCTTTGAAGGTCAAAGGTCATTAACATCGGCCATAACGCTTGAACCAGTAGATATACAGCCTTGATACTGGTATGCATGTGTATCTCATGAAGCCGCACAGTTTGAGGGGTGACATGTCAAGGTCAAGGTCATCCTTCATGGTCAAATGTCACAACTTTTAACATTGGCCATAACTTTTGAACCATTAGAGATACAGACTTGATATTTGGTATGCATGTGTACCCCATGAAGCTGCACAGTTTGAGGAGTGACATGTCAAGATCAAGGTCATCCTTCAGGGTCAAATATCATATTGAGGGGGCATAGTGTTTCACAAACACATCTTGTTACACTTTGAAAATGCCAGAACAGTCTCTTTATAGTGACTATTGAATTGGATATCTATGAAACTGTCAAATACGAGGCTGCTTAACCTTTTGTCTCATAGAAAATCTAAAATGGCTATTCACATCTTTGCTAAGAAATTAAAACCCAGATCAGACAGGATTAGAGTCTGCTCTGTTATCCCTTTCCTTCATAATTAGGCCTCTAAAAATCACTTTATGAAACCATTGTGATTAATAGAGCATTTGCTCCTATAGGAGCAAATGCTCTATTTATCACAATGGTTTCAAAACTTCACAATTCTAAACTTTTCCATTTCTCTAGTAAATGCTCCTTTTCGGTAGATATTTTTCAAAGGAATTGGGTCTAAAAATAGCATATGGAGGAATGGGTTATTTTATGAAACAGTATAGATCTGATTCTGCAGTTTCTGTCATTGTAAAACATTCTCTTGTTCATAATGCCATTTTAAAAAAATCAACTACGGAATATTCATGAGCTAATGAAGAAGAGAATGCAGAAAGTTTACTGTATTGCTATTGAGTTATTGCCTGTCTCTGACACAGACTCCTTTTCAATGGTAACTTTGGAGATGTTTTACAGTATCGTGATCTTTTCACTTTTTTAACCTTTTGCTTCATATAAATGCCTTTTCATGCATTTGCAAACAGAGTAGACCCAGATCAGACGGCTTCTATAGGAGCCGTCTGATCTGGGTCTACTCTGTTTGCTAATGGTATAATATAGACCTAGTCCTACAGTTTCTGCCTGAGTCAAAACATTTTATGTACATATACCGTCGTAAAAATTCAGCTAATAAATATTCATGATGTCATTATTCCTTTACATGAATATTAAACAGCGAAAGGGTTAAATAAAAGTCCTTCATATCTGTACACAGGGTCAGTATGATAACATGATGCCAAGGAAGCTGAACTTTGACAGCACGGGTGATGTGCGTCGCTCCCCAATCACCGCTATCCCAGGTAGTAGACAATCAAGTGAGTGTTGTGAAGCACGGTTTGTATTGTAACCTCACCAGTACCATACCATGTATTCCCTCTCTAACTGTTAACAGCATAGCTACTTCTGAGTCATGCAGTTGAACTTCGATACCTCGAACTAGGATAACTGTAACATCAGGAGAACTACGGTACTTCCAAAATGTACAATACAGAGTTTTTCTAAAAGGTATCTTTACGCATATCTAGAAACACATGTGACAGCTTAATTCAAGTCGAAGGTAATGCTGAAAGCTCCTACAAGAGCTTTCAGCATTACCTTAGACCAGCATTAAGCTTTGAACTTTAGACATTGTCGAGATTAGAAATAAGATGAGTCAAACTTTTGTTATCTCAAAGTAATTTGTAATGTCCCTTGAAGTTTGAGATATCAAAGTTCAAATTTGTTTCAATACTAAAATTGTCATTGCTCAACAAAACTCTGTGGACACTCTATAAATTTGTTTGTTGGAGTGGTCAAAACATATAGGGTTTGGTTGAGAAAAGGAGCCATTCTTGAAAGAAGGTTTAGTTCATACATCCTTTATCTATGCTTCTGGCTAATCACAAAGCGTATCCCATTGATTTTGCTGTTTCATGAAAAGAGGTACCTTCAACCCTTTACTCAATAAATACAACCTTTCTATGCCTTGGCAGACAGACTAGATCCAGATTATATGGTACTTATAGGAGCCATCTTGTTAGGATCTACTCTGTTTGCATATCAAATCTTAATAGATCTGACTGTACAGTTTTCTACTTATACCAAATATTCGTGTGTTTATATTTCATTGTAAAATGTAAGCTTATTGCTATTCATGATGTCATCATTTCTATTATGAATATTCGTGGAGTAAAGGGTTAACTCTTTGAACACTAAGTACTTGTCATCTGACAGTTTGGATCCAAAATGTTTGCATAGGTTATCGCAAATTTACAAATTTGCATGATAGGTTTTAACACGTTCATTCATATAAATGCCTTTTAATTAACTCTTTCCTTCATATAAATGTGTTTTCATGCATTTGCAAACAGAGTAGACCCAGATCAGATGGCTCCTATAGGAGCCGTCTGATCAGGGTCTGCTCTGTTTGCTAATAGAATTTGAAAGATCTGTTTCTTTTTTTTTTTTCTAAAATGGCTACGATGTTCTACCTTCCGTATTTCGTTATAACTATTTTGTCCATGAATATTCATTAGGTATTGAAATTTGGAATAAACTTAGAACAGGCAAAGGGTTTACACATTTGCCAACAGAGTAGAGCCACATTAGACAGCTCCTATATTTGCTCTATCAAAATTGTTAAAAGAATCTGGATCCATGTAGAACGCTGGTTGCCATGGCAACCAAAAGAAAAAATCTTTAAACATCTTCTTTGAATCCAATTTGAATGGTATTTGGTAGGAATAGTTGCCTGGTGGCCCTTTATCAAATTGCTAAAATCATGTTGATATCTCAAAAAACATGGCCATCAGGGGAAGGGCTAGATTTCGTTAATATATAACTATATGAAAAAGTTTTAAAAAATCATCCTCTCCAAATCCGGTGGTCCATTTTGAATGTTATCTAGACCGGCAGGAATAGTCACCTGGTGTCCCTTTATCCAAATTACTAAAACCATGCTGATACCTGAAAAAATATGGCCGCAAAAATTAAATTTTTTAATGGTCAGCCATTTCAAAATGGTTGTACGGGTAAAGCGTTAACCCTGTCCACCCACTTGAGAGTGTGTTTGCATCAGATCTAATTTCCATCCAATAACTTTAGTTTGCTAGACCACTCATGTCCTATGGATATATTTCTAGTTTCATTTATGTCAGAGATGTCCAGTACCGAAATGGAAATCAGTATTGAGTATTGTTGTACTGATAGGACATTTTCAAGAAAAGCCTTTTTATTTCTCAACTAAACCCTATGTTGTGATCTCTATTTAGAATTGTCATTTTCGAGACACTTCTAAATAATTGTCACAACGAAGAAATGATGATTTTGGTGTTTCAGTACACACTTTTATTTATTGCTCTGCGGGTCTCTTTGCTTTGCTGTTACAGGCTGTAAAACTGCATGTAGCCATTTGATGTGTGAAGTTAACCTTCCATTTGTTTTACTGATTACTTCATAAATTTTAAAACTTTGCAAACAGAGTAGTCCAAGACCAGACAGGAGCTGTCTGATCACAGTCTGGTCTGTTTGCTTATGGAATAATATAGATCTGATTCTACAGTGTCTGCCATGGCAAAAACTTCCAGTCTTCACAGGCCATTTAAAACTTCATTTATTTAGTTTTAATGTCATTTCTTTATAATTTAATATTCATGAAGTAACGGGTTAAAACAATCCATTTTCATTGACCCTAACAAACTCAACCCTTAACAAGCATTGAATACCTTCACTCATATTATTACCCTGATCCAAGAGAGCTGGCAGATCTCTACAGACAGTTATTAACCAAGTGATGTTTAACCCTTTCCCTCATATAGACGTGTTTTCACACATTTGCAAACAGAGTAGACCCAGACTGCTCTGTTTGCTAATGGAATTTGAAAGATCTGTTTCTTTGGTTTCTAAAATGGCTACAATGTTCCACTTCCATATATTTCATTATAACTAATTATAGGTATTGAAATTTGGAATAAACTTAACCCATTACCTCATAGGCTATTTTAGATACAACCTCTTTGAATAAATCTACCGAAAAGGAGCATTAACTAGAGAAAAGGAAACTTTTAGAATTTTGTAGTTTGAAACCATTGAGATAAATAGAGCATTAGCTCCTATGGGAGCATATGCTCTATTTATCACAATTGTTTCACAAAGTGACTTTTGCAGAGTCGTCAAAAGTCGTCAATATGAGGGAATGGGTTAAACCAGGGAAAGGGTTAAAGTGTAGTGAAACCTAGCTAATCTGAACTCCTGGAGAACTCTTTAGGCAGGTGGTTGCTGAATTCATGGTGAAAGTCGTGCAGAAAGCTCCCAGACAAGCCACTTGTCTTAACCCTTTCCCTTATGGACATTTATACATGAACTGATCACTTCATGAATATTCATTAAATTAATTTTCATAATATAATTTTTTCAAGGAAAATTTTTGGTTGAGACAAAAACTAGGGTTCTGTAAACAAACAGAGCAGCAGACTTTGGTCAGACGACTTCTGCAGGAGCCGTTGATCTGAGTCTTTTCTGTTTGCAAAGGCATGAAAATCTGTTTATATGAACAAAATGTTGAAAGACCAGTAAATGTAGCGTGGTCCCACCAGTTTTCGAACACCTAAGGCTTAAAAAAAAATTTCCACCGAGAAAAATCAGCGGATGTGATTTGCACATTTTTTTTTCATTGATATCAACTATTACTACATACATTCATGTAAACTTCAAACATTTACGATTTAGAATACACAAATAATAACGTGTGTTTTGTTTACCTTCTTAAATGGCAAGATGGCGGGTTTCCCAACCTGTTTTCGAACATCCAATCAAAATCTTCGTAGTAAAGTAATTAGTGCAGTTAGGTTCATGCCATTAATTCGACTTTCGTATAAAAACCATAAACACAAGTTGGTCACACAAAAAATGTTAACTTAAATATTAATAAAAGTATAAAAAATATTGATAGCAATTAGTGGCTAGATCCCATTCGGAATTTAACAGGGTGGTTATTTTTCCTGAACTAGATTACGAGGATCGTCAATTTCAATGCTTTTAGGCCATTGACAGCTTTGTAAGCATTTGTGAGTGTTATGGTAGAATACAATCTGTATTTGCCCACATACTTTGATGGTTTGGCCTTAAAAGATAGATCTACCATGGCTAGTAAGTTTCTGAACGGGGAAAGGTCACGTGTTCTATTATGTTACATACACGTTAAGGGAATAGACTTTTTGAACTGCCCAATATGCATCATAAAGACAGCTACGTCATAATTCTACATTGGGATTTCCACAACAAACTCGGAAGGGAAGTGCTGGTGGCATTTCCCTCAAATTTTACTTATATTAGACACCGTAATAGGGTTCTCAACTGGGGGCAATACTGGTATTAGTAGAAATGGCCATTTTTTCTCTCAAAAACTATAACTTCATGTAAAATTACATGTTTTTTTGCGCATAGTTGATTTTGATAGCTGTCCATCTGTTTAGCAACACTTATAGTGTATTAGGCAAGTGTATGACGTCATAGCACATGCATACAAGGAATTTTTCGCGAAAAAGTGAGATGTTCGAAAACAAGTGGTGTTCGAAAATACCTCCGATGACGATACCAGTACTTGAATGTTTGGATTAGCAGCATTTTGTTGTACAAATGTATAACTATGTCAGCTGTTGTTTCAGGTTTTAACCCCAGTAAGCTAGACAGCTCTCCACTGATGCCTCAGATGTGTACAACCAAGGTGCTATACTTCACAGACAATGCCACAACCCCAGCAATGATGACTATTTATAAAAGGTAGAACGTCAACTTTATTAATATTAACCATTGTCTCATATAAATGCCTTTTCATGCCTTTTGCAGAATAGACCTAGATCAGATGGCTTCCGTAGGAGTCATCTGACCAGGTACTGCTCTGTATGCTTGTTAAATTATAATAGATCTATCTCTACAGTTTTTGTCTATTAACCCATTTCCTCATAGGCTATTTTTAGATCCAACCACTTTGAATAAATCTACCGAAAAGGAGCATAACTAGAGAAAAGGAAAATTTTAGAATTGTGTAGTTTTTAAACCATTGTGATGAATAGAGCATTTGCTCCTAAGGAGCAAATGCTCTATTTATCACAATGGTTTCATAAAGTGACTGTTACAGAGGCGTCAAAAGGCGTCAATATGAGGGAATGGGTTAAAGCCAGCAATTCCTTTTGAATTTTTAACCTATAGATATTAAGAATATTCATGAATCAACCAGTTCATGCAAAAATGTTAATTATGTAAAGGGATAGTTCTGTTTTGGTATAGGAGCCATCTGATCAGGGTCTGCTCTGTTTGCATATGAAATTATAATAGGTCCGACTCTACAATTTCAACCAATACATTGTACCAAAAAATCCTGTCAACAAATGCCATTATAAAAAATCATCTAATAAATATTTATGATGTCATTTCTTACATGAATACTGAAAATGGAAAGGGTTAAAAATGATTACTGTAATGAATACAGTAAACCCTCTCTATAACGGCCACTAAGTTACATAAAATATTTTGTGTTAAAAGCAGGTGGCTGCTTAAAGCAAGGTGAAAGTAAAACAGAATGCCTGCCCTAAATACCAACTAATCAACACAAATTAGTGGATGTCATAGAGAGGTTTTACTGTATTATTCTGCCCATGTATACCCTCATAGTTTGAAGGGTCCTTGGAATGTTAAATGGCTTGAATCCAAATAGGAGACAAAAATTCAGTTTCTATTCTGGATTCTATCTATTTAATGGTTTCTACCATAATCCTTGAGTGATAAGGACTTATAAGTAAATATCATCAGGTATCAACAATAGCTTTATGTGTTTGTGACATTTACCTTGACCTCCAGCTTTCAGTGTTCGAATATGTCGTCCTATAGAACAATTTGGATCCTTTTAAGCTTGTCTGTTTCGAAGAAACATCCAGTTATTGTGATCACTGGGTCGTAGACGTTGTCGTAGTTGTAGGCATTGGCATTGGCGTAAACATCGTTGGCGTGCAAAAACTTTAATGTAGCTGATTAATCAAAAAGTATAAGAGGTATCAACATGAAAATTTATAGGTTGGTAGAAGTGTATGCAGTGGACAAGCACCAAATCAGAGGAGTGTTGGCGCCGCACGCGGCTCTTGTTTTACATAGGGTAACTCGATATACAATCAGGATCCTAATTGTGTGACACTGATATTTTACTGAGAAAATTTCTTGCTAACTTTTCAAAACTGTGGCAGCTGACAAAATTAAGCAAAAGACAATTTGCTCTGCAGGCTGAAAAACGACTGTATTTGTTTTCTTTCACCCATAAATTTGTAGTGTGGGGCCGGATCGGACATCGGGTTTTTCAGTGTCTGATCTGGCCCCTAAATGTAAAGATGAATCTCGTTGCCGAAGTTTGATATTATTTGTTTGGACGGAGGAGCGCTTTGGCACATTATGTATGAAATGTTGCTTTGTTTAATGTTTTGGTACAATTGAGTTGAATATAGCCTATCGTCCATTTTCATTCATTTAATTCATTCATTCATATTTGTTTTCGACTGGCCAAGGAAATCCAATGAATGCATTACCATATGAATATCAATGAACTCCAATATGCTATACATCCAACCAAATTTCTTTTCACAGGCTTGGAGAAATAACTTTACATGATTTTAAAGGAGCGTTTGATAGACCTGGTCACTACAGATACCACTTCAAATCCCTAGACCCTGAGTTCGGCACAGTGAAAGAAGAGGCAAGTATTTGATTATGAGAACAAAGTGCTCAAGGTGATATTTTCGGATTGTTGAATGTCCGTCATCCATCTGTCTGGCCGTCAACATTTAGTTTGTTCACACTCTTATACTCATAATTCTTACACCTTTCCCACATTTAACCCTATTCACGTTTGTGCAAACAGATTAGACCCAGATCTTGGATCTGATCAGGGTCTGCTCTGTTTTCATATGAAATTAAAACATTTGACTACATTTTCTACCAATACCAAATATCCTGTGTACATTTGCAATTAAAAAAATCAACTAATAAATATCCATGATGTCTTTATGTCTTTATTTCTGATATGAATATTCAACAGGGAAAGGGTTAACCCTTAGCTTGCTGAATTTTAAAATACATTTCTCCTTCTTTACCCATGCCCTGTTGTAGAATTACATATATCTTCACTGTGTACAAGTATTTCGCTGTGCAATCACTGCTGTGAAGTGCACTGGTTGCACAATCAACTTGTAAATAGTGCAGACCCTGATGAGACAGCTCCTGCAGGAGCTGTCTCATCTGGGTCTTCACTATTTACAGGTATGTATATTGACGCGATTAGCAAGCGAAGGGTTAAACATGGTTGTCATATGTATTTTTTATAAGATCTCAGACAGTTGGATTATGGCAAAATCAGATCAGTAGGTCTAGAGTTTCATGTCCTTGATTTATCAAAAATAGCATACTGGACCATAATTACACTCTTGCACATTTGTTTACTTGAGGAATCCTTGTCATATACAGACAATATATATGGCTATATATAATCATAAGATTTTGGCCAGGTTTGATAATTGGCAAAATTGGACCAGGTCTAGAGTTATGTGCCCATATGAAAAAAACCGAGCCTATGTTTCTTTCAAGATCCGTATCATATTTATGGTTAATGTATATTGGCATAAAATCTAAGGGAAGATCTATTATGAGCAAAATCAAATGAGGAGGTCTAGGGTTGTTTGTTCTTGATTTAAAAAAAGCATATTTTAAGTACAGTAAAACCTCTACAACGGCCACGAAATTGTATTAATTAGTTGGTATTTAGGGCAGGTGGCTGCATAAAGTAAGATGAAAGTAAAACAGAACGCTCCTATAGGAGTGTTCTGTTTTACTCTCACCTTGCTTTAAGCAGCCACCTGCTTTTAACACTAAATACTTGATGTAATTTAGTGGCCGTTATAGAGAGGTTTTACTGTACTGAACTTTACATAATCACTTTGTTTCTCAAAATTTCCATGTGATCGATACTGTTTGTTTTGTAAGAAAACGGCAGTATAGGATATTTTTAATTACAAATTAGACTTTGTTTAGAATGCAGAGCAGTATAAAAAGGTATGTATTCAAATACTAAAATTGTCATTTCTCTCCTACAAGCCCTGTGTTATGACCACTCTTTAGAATTGTCTCTTCAAGAATATTCTAAAGATAGGTCACAAAATAGGGTTTAGTGGAGAACTGAATTAGCTCTTCTTGAAAATGTTTTCATTTACGCATATTATTTTGGCCTCTGGAGTGGTTGAAATTTTGGGGAGCAGGCCAAAGATTAATTGTTATAAATGTTTATCATGATATTTCAGATTTCCGATGAGGATGCAATTATTCCAGGTTGGGAAGGGAAGATTGTAGCGTGGATCGAGAAAGATTTAGACAAACTAACCAGCTGAAACCACTAGTCTTCCAGACAAACTAGCTTTTACTACCAGATATCACGATAATATTCCTAGGATTCCTGTACAATGTTGTCATACCTTGTTAACTCTGTTGGCGCTAAACAATTTTCATCTGCAAACAATGTCATCTGCTTTAAGTTTCAGAGTGGACTTTCATGAAGTTCTTCTCTAGAACGTATTAAAACGGTGTGTCGACAGTTTGGATCCTGATGAGGCACGGAGTTACTGGGCTTCTCATCTGGATCCAATCTGTTTGCTAAGGTTAACACAGATTTGCCCCATTGCAGCAAACCTTGTGTGTTACTTTCCGGTGACTTTGGCAGCGATAGAGTAAATGCCAAATATTTGCCTATGGTATATAGTGAAAAAAAACAAGGCTTTGCTGATTAGCCTCTGGATAATAATCATCTGCAAAATGTATTGCCTACTTTAATTTTCATGGTTGAATTTTCAAAAATATAAAGACAGTGTCAAACAAAACAGTTTGGATCCTGAAACGCTGAGTTACTGGTTTTCTCATCTGGATCCATACTGTCTGCAAATATTATCACAGCTTCATCCATGGTACAGATAAAGTTGCTGTTATAAGTTTAACCCTTTCCCTGCTCTATATTTAGTCCAATTTTCAATATCTACTGGATATTCATGGACGAAGTAGTTATAATGAAACATGTAAGGTGGAACATTGTAGCCATTTTAGAAACTGAAGAAACAGACCTACCAAATTCCATTAGCAAATGGAGCAGACCCTGATCAGAGGGCTCCTACAGGAGCTGTCTGATCTGGGTCATCTCTGTTTGAAGATGCGTGAAAAGGCATTTATATGAGGGATAGGGTTAAGTATTTCAGCTATGTATATGGATTGCACATTTTAATTTGGTGTAAAGAGAATAATCAGTTACATAGTTGATATACCTGCCAAAAGAATTTGATGTAATTGTGTTTCAAAGTGGCAGCAACAATCAGATCAACTCTTTGAATATTAGCAGCAGATTTTCCTGCCATTTATGACCTTTGCAAACAGTTTGGATCCAAATCAGGCTCCACAAAATGTGGGACCTGATCTGAGATCCAAACTGTTTTTCACTCAGGCTCAACTTTTGCTAAACATTTTTATAAAAATTGATTGTTTGAAAATGTTGCAGACAACAATATCCTAGCATGCAAAGAGTTATTTAAGAGTAGTAAATAATTAGTTATTTCTGTGAATCTCTGCCAGATTAATACAAAAGTATGTATGATGTTAACCCTTTACCAGACAGAACACTCTTGCAAACAGAGTAGAACCAGATCAGATACTTTATGTAGAAGCCATTTAACGCTAAGTAATGTTCCGTCTGCAACAATTGTCGTCTGCCTCAATTCTTGAAATAAACTTTTTCTCATTTCTTTGCAAAAATACGGTCAAGATGACAAACAGTTTGGATCCTGATGAGACGCAGCATTATGCGATGTCTCATCTGTATCCAAACTGTTTGCATAGGTAATAACAGTTTCGCCGCTAGCATGCAAAGAGTTATAAATCAGAATCTGCTCAGTTTGCTTATGGAACTATTTAGATCTGACTCTACAGTTTCTGCCAAAAGCAAAAGGTCCTGTGATCATTCACCATTATAAAAATTAAGCTAATAAATCTTATATGATATTATTTCTTAACTATGAATATTCATGAGGTAAAGGGTTAAGCATAGGGACCGCCAGAATTGATTATGTATGGTGCTGACTCAAATGTACAATTATTCCTGTTTTTATGAAATAGTTTGTCAGGGTAGAATCATTGACAACCAGATATTGATCAATTTAAGAATTCCATTTATGACTACAAAATAGCCTTTAAATAGTATTCCTTTTTACATGTCTTTATGTCAAAGGAGCTTGTTATGTGAGCATCAGCAGCATGTGTGTAGGGGTATTAATGGATAGTGGCCATGCCCAGCATTGTTAAGGTTAGCCCTTTCCCTGTTCTATGTATATTACAAATGTCAATACTTATTGAATATTCATGGGGAAAATAGCCATAATGAAATATGGAAGGTGGAGCATTGTAGCCATTTTAGAAAGTAAAGAAACAGATCTATCAAATTGCATTAGCAAACAGAGCAGACCCTGATCAGACGGCTCCTATAGGAGCCGTCTGATCTGGGTCTACTCTGTTTGCAGATGCGTGAAAAGGCTTTTATATGAGGGAAAGGGTTAAATGATTTTTATTGTAGTTTGCTCACATAGATTTTTGTCTCTGGCAGATACTGTAGAATCAGATCTATTTAATGCCATAAACAAACAGAGGAGACTCTGATCAGACAGCTCCTACAGGAGCCATTTTATCTTAGTCTATTCTGTTTGCAAAGGCATAAAAAGGTATCTATGGAGTAAAGGGTCAATTAAGAAAATTTCATCGGAACTCTGATCAAAATGTTTATGAGCGTCATAATCTCGACTAAGATCGATATGCTGTCCAATTCAGAGAAAGTACAAAACATTTTTTTTATGACATTTTTTATATGAATCAATGGATGAAGACAATAGAGATCTGTCAGCTAGTGATGAGAGAGGCATACTGTTTTGTATGGTGGTTGTAGTTGCCTAAAAATCCTGAACTTGAGACTTTTCCTCATTGTGAGAGATATTAAAGCTTTCCATTGCTAGGTGAGGACAACAAAGTTTTTGTTTGCTAGATGATGAAAACCGAATCTTTCCCTACGCTCATGATGAAAATATTGGACCCTGCTGAAGGCCTGAATAAATGGATGAGAATCTCATTTGAGAGCTTTAATTTTATATGTTTGAAAATTGTCTACATGTGATGAAAATCAAAATGTGCTCATGTATGTAATGTAAATGTACAAAAAAAACCTGTTGTAATAAACATTCTATGTTCTTGTCTTTCAAATTACAGTTTAAATGATTTACCCTTTACTTCATGAATATTCATGTATGAAATAATGACGTTATGAATATTTATTAGATGATTTTATATTACTGTAAAACCTCTCTATATTGACCACTAAATTGTGTTAATTAGTTGGTATTTTGGGCAGGTGGTTGCTTAAAGCAAGGTGGAAGTAAAACAGAACGCTCCTATAGGAGCGTTCTGTTTTACTTTCACCTTGCTTTAAGCATCCACCTGCTTTTAACACAAAATACTTGATGTAATTTAGTGGTCGTTATAGAGAGGTTTTACTGTAATAGCATATGAACATTGGATATTTTGGCCATTGCAGAACCCATAGAATCAGATCTATACATGTATTTTGTAAACAAACAGAGCAGACCCTGATCAGATGGCTCCTACAGGAGCTGTCTGATCTGGGTTTACTCTGTTTGCAAAGTTTTTAAAAGGCTTATTTATGGAGTAAAGGGTTATAAACACTTCAGCATTGTAATAATTGTAATGTCAAAATTGCATTTGAATTATACAGTAAAACCTTTCTAAACCAAACACTAACAGGTATCAATATTGGAATGGTAAGATAGGTTGATGTTTAATGCAGGATGAAAGGAGCTTTCTGCATAACCTTCACTCTGTATAAAAGAGTCACCTGCCTTTAATATTTCAGTTTATAGAGGGTTTACTGTGTGATTTTTTTTTAACTTGTTTTCAAAAGAACAAAAAAAATTCTTTGTTTGATCATTCATTCCATCTAAACTTGTCTAGCAATTGTTTAAAGATTATTTACAACATTTTTACATTGTAAACCGAATTGATAATTTCTTGCCATTTTTGAACAAAAAATATTTGATTTTAACATATGGAATACGTAAAATCACTTCCTGAACTAATCTGTTTTCATTTAATCATCCCTTGTCTGCCAAAATACACATACTTATTGTAAGAAATGCATAATAACATTCCTTGTCTTGGGCTTAAGGTTAGGTTTGTATCATTTATCTTTTATGTTGGTAGCCAGTATTCATCTGAGTTTGTTGTTTTGGTCAAACAAAATCTGTTCTTATGTAGAGTGTGTTTTAACGCTGCATGCAAGCAGTAAATGTGAATTTTGTGATTACTCATGCAATCACTTTGGATCGGTATGAGACGCTTTAATAGTGATTGTTAGTCTCATCAGGATCTAAAACTAATACTATGAGTGTAGAAAATCCCAGGTTAACCCTTTCCTTTATATGAATGCTTTATCATGCATTTACATGCAGAGTAGACTCAGATCAGACGGCTCCTACAGGAGCCGTCTGATCTGGGTCTACTCTGCATGTAAAGGGCCCGCTCTGTTTCTTACGTTATTATGCAGATCTTATTTGACAGTTTCTGAAATGGCCATGGCCCTGTGTGCTTATGGAATTATAAAGACCTGATTTTACAGTTTCTTAAATGACTCAAAACTTCCTTCTTCATTGACCATTATAAAGTTAAATTAATGAATATTCATAAATTCTTGTATTAATATTCTTGAGGGAAGGGGTTACTGATTTGCAGCCAACAACAGAATTGGTCAGATGACAATTACTTTATCATGTGAAGTCATATTTGTACTGTAGTGACTCATTATAACATAAATTATTACGTTAGTTTGTCTTTAACGACATTTTTCTCTCATTAGTTTTCAAAATGGCAAAGTGTCAAGGAAGACAGTGTTTTGTATATAAATGTGCCATTTGCTTCTGTTGATTATCAGGGTCCATGCTTATAAAGCTTTTTAGTTGATTCCGATTTCTATCTCAAGCTTTTGATTGGTCAGATTTGAGCCAAAGGCTCAAATCTGACCAATCAAAAACTTTAGAACTAGCTCAGACTCAACTAAAAGTTTTATAAGCATGGATACTGATCGTATTGTTTGAGCATTCCTGTATGCCTTTTTTTAAAAAGCTTGTTTACTGTTTACTGTTTACATTGCTTGTAATGTTTGTTAGAGTTCAGTTTTTGAGTTATTTTTGTTGAAGAATTAACATAAACTCTTTGCACACTAAGTAATTTTTTTGTCTGCAACAATTACCATCTGCTTCGATTCTTAAGATAAATTTCTCTCATTTCTTTGCAAAAATATGGTCTTAACATGTATGGGTCCAGATGAGATGCCACACTATGCGGGGTCCCATCTAGAACCAGACTGTTTGCATAGGTAATCACAGTTTTTCCGCTAGCATGCAAAGAGTAAGTATCAAATAATTCTGTACAGTAAAACCTCTCTACAATCGCCAGCCAGAAGTCCTATTCTGGGCCTTTTAACCCTGTACTCCATGAATATTCATGTAAGAAATAATGACATCATGAATTTTTATAACGACATTAGCAAAGAAAATTTTGATCATGGTACAAACTGTCGAATGAGATCTATATTAATTCATATGCAAACAGAGCAGACTTTGTTTGAAAAGGCATAAACAGGTGTTTTTATCAGTAAAGGGTGGTAGCTTCTGCAGGATGAAGGTGGAGCTTTCTCCCATTACTTTAGGTTTGCATTAATCCCTTGCTTCATTGGGACACCTTTTGATGACTTTGCAAAGAGAGTAGTCCCTGATCAGGTTCTGCTCTGCTTGCTTAATATGCAATTGTATAGATCTGATTCTTCAGTTTGTGCATTGGTAAAAAGCTCCTGTGTTCATGTGCCATTATAAATATCAGCTATAAAATAATATTCATGAATATTCACTCAGTAAAGGGTTAAGCATTCACCTGTCTTTAACCCTTTCCTCCATAAATACGCCTTTTTATGCCTTTGCAAACAGAGTAGACCCAGATCAGACGGCTCCTATAGGAGCCGTCTGCTCAGGGTCTTCTCTGTTTGCTTATGGTATATAAATGTAGAATTGATTTTGCAGTTTCTGTTGTGGACAAAAGTTACTGTGTCCATGTGCTATATAAAAAAAATATTCTAATTAATATTCATGATATCATTATTTCTTACATGAATATTCATGTAGGGAAGGCTTAAGGCACCAGTGTTTTTTTCTATTCAGTGGTGAGTGTACAGAGATTCTACTGTAACAGGCATACCTGTCCTATTTATCAATGTTAATGATTTAATATTTCAGCATTCATTCCTGACTTTTATTTTTGGGCTTTGTACGCAAGACTTGTCACATTCTTTTTGTCTGAAGGTGATATATTTATTCTATGCGGGTATATTCATGAATATAACCTTAACCTCTATTTGTATGTTTAACTGTTCGTATATATTTTGTGAGCAATTTGTCACTGTTGAATGATGACCAAATTATGAAAAGCTTCCATTTTTTGACACTGTTTAACATGTTTCTTGGACTTAACAATGTGCCTATTTGTTTCTTGCTGTTACATATAGTATGATTAGAGGTACCTTCAGGAACCTTTGCAAAGTTTATAAGGTTTTGTATTGGAAGAACAAATTTCTATATGTACCCTATTTGCCATTAATACTTGTACACATAATTTTCCCTTCTCCATCAGTCAATCCAAGAGTTTTTGATTCATTAACACTCTACTCCATGAATATTTATGTAAAAAATAATGACATCATGAATATTAATTTGCTGAATTTTTATAATGGCATTATGAAAAAAGAATTTTTACTGTGGCACAAACTGGAAATTTATCTGTTTTACTTCTTAAGCAAACAGAGTGGACCCTAATCAGACATCTACAACAGAAGTCATCTGGTCTGGGTCTCTAATCTGTTTGCAAAAGTGTTTAAAAAAGGTATTTTTGGAGTAACATGTTACATGTATATGAAACAAACGGAGTAGAAAATAGCATTGACCTGATCAGATTGTTTCTTCAGTAGCAGTTTGATTTGTGTCTGTACTATTTATCGAAGTTTGACTGATGGAAGATTTAGTGTACTCCTGTATAAGGTGTTTTTTCTTAAGTATGACAATGTTTAATGTGCTTTAACTATTCACAAAATGTATTGGATGTTGATGTAATGTTGTTGGCTTTCACATACTGTGATACACTGTAATAGTCACAATAACCTACTGAGTCTTTGATTATGTTCTTGTTAAATGTTTGGCTTTGCTGGCAGAACCTGTCGGCTAAATTAGCTCTAATTTTGGAGTTTTCTTCAATTTCTTTTCAATAGCACAACACAGTATCAAACAGTTTGGATTCTGTTGAAATATGGGGTTACTTGTCTCTTTTTGATCCAGAGTGTTGTAATAGATTTAACAGATTTGGCCTTAGCTTACTGAGGTTAATCCTGTCCCCTCATAAATATGTTTTCATGCATTTGCAAACAATTTAGACCCAGATCAGACGACTCCTATAGTAGCCGTCTGATCAGGGTCTGCTCTGTTTGCTAATGGAATTTTGTAAATCTGTTTCTTATCTTTCTAAAATGGCTACAATTTTCCACCTTCCATATTTCATTGTAACTATTTTGTCCATGAATGATCAAAAGGTATTAAATATTGTAATAAACATAGAACAGGGAAAGGGTTAACATATGAAACTTGAATTTCCTTTTTACTGTAAAATATAACAATCAGAGTGTTAAAAAAGGTTTGGATCATAACGAGACACCAAGTTTCTTACACATGCTATGTAGTCCAAACTGTTTAACCCTTTCCCTGGTCTATATTTATTCCAAATGTCAACACCTACTGAATATTCATGGACAAAGTAGTTATAATGAAATACAGAAGGTGGAACTTTGTTGCCATTTAGAAAGTAAAGAAACTTCTTTCAAATTCCATTAGCAAACAGAGCAGATCCTAATTCGACGGCTCCTATAGGAGCCATCTGATCTGGGTCTACTTTGTTTACAAATGCATGAAAACACTTTAATTTGATGGAAAGGGTTAATGAATATTCATGAAGTAATGATTTTTTGTATAAACACTCTTGAGGTAAAGGGTTAAGAGTTTTCTATATGTTTTATAGTGAAGAAAACTGCTATTGAATTATAATTTTACGATTCTTGTTGATTAGACTTTGTGGATGAAAAGTGACGTTTGATTAGGGTTTACATGATCTGATTCTACAAAAAAACTTTCGTTTTATAATCTTACAATTTACTGTACAGAAGAATCTGTCTTAAGCAACCATTCATTTATTGAACTTTGGAGTCTTAAAAAGCAGGTATTTGCTTAATGCAGGATAAGAGTATAAGAGTATAAAAGCAGAAAGCTTCAATAGAAGCTGCATGAAGTTACCACCTGTCTTAAAGACCCAGAATTAGACCTTTTTTAAACCCTTTCCCTCATAGGCTATTTTTATACTCAACCTCTTTCAATAAATCTACCGAAAAGGAGCATTTATTAGAGAAAGGGAGAAACTTTGAACTGTGTCATATTGAAACCATTGTGATATATAGAGCATTTTGCTCCTATGGAGCAAATGCTCTATTTACCGGTATCACAATGGTTTCAAAAAGGGACATTTACAGATGTGTCGAAAGGCATTGATGAGGGAATGGGTTAACAATCATTTAACCCTTCTCTTGCTGAATTTTAAAATACATTTCTCCTTCTTTACCCATGCCCTGTTGTATAATTACATATATCTTCACTGTGTACACGTATTTCGCTGTGCAATCACTGCTGTGGAGTGCACTGGTTGCACAATCAACTTGTAAATAGTGCAGACCCTGATGAGACAGCTCCTGCAGGAGCTGTCTCATCTGGGTCTTCACTATTTACAGATAGGTATATTGACGTGAATAGCAAGTGAAGGGTTAAGACAGATTCTACTGTACTTCTTCTTGATGAATCTCTTGTCATACATGACTGATAATAAGATATAATGGAAGTGTTTGTCTCAATTTAAAGTTAAAACCAGTATTACATATGATTTGTCTACCCTGATTACCTTAAGCATTCAGATATCTAGTCTCCCTTCTCCATTGGTTTGTAAAGCTCAGAGGTCCAGATAATATGAGATAAATAAAAGATTTTAAATCACCTTTTTATCTCCCCACCAAAGCCAATGTTGTGACCACTCTTTAGACGATTCTAAAGACTGGTCACAACATAGGGTTTGGTGGAGAAATAAAGATATTACTCTTGAAAATGTTTTAATTAAAGCATCTTATCTTGACCTTTGTAAAGAGTGGTAACAACATAGTGTCAATTAGTCTAGACCCTGATCAGATGGCTTGTCCAATAGCCATTTGACCCGGGTCTGTATGATTTCCTGGAGTTGATCTATCCAAATACTTAAGGTAATTAAAAGACTTTGGATACAAGAAGTATTGTAATAGGTGTCCTAACACAGCTACAAACTACAATTGTTTCTAGTTTTGTTTTTGTTTATCCTATATATTTTTCTACAGTATATTGTGTTTGTCAAACTATTTTGGACTTTTGTGATATTATTTTCTCAAATTAACTCTTTGTACACTATTAACGGCTAATTTGTGAGTAGTTGTTAAAACAGTGTGGATCCAGATGAGATACAAAGCAATTCTGTGACTGATCAGGATCCAAACGTTTTGACACTCAAACTGCACTCTTGAAGAGTAATACAAGAAAAAAACCTTTCAGAATTGCAGTAGACATTTTTTCAGACAACAGTTACTTAACCCTTAATAGAACGCTGAGTTTCCAAATTGATTATTCCAAAATTGAACCAGGTTAAGCTTATAGTGAATATTTAGGGATTTTCCTGAAGAAAAGTGTAACATGACAAACAGTGCAGACCCTGATGAGAGGGCTCCTCTAGGAGCCCTCTCATCTAGGTCTACACTGTTTGCACTTGTGTCCCACTCAATAAGGGTCAGTATGCAAATTGTTAATATTTTCATTTTCTTTAAATCTGTCTACTAAACCCACTTTTACAGAAAACCATGTTTCTACATGTACAATGTATATTGTTTTTTTAACTAATGGTTTTCCATATGTTTTCAGTATTTTACTGTCTCATTTGATAAACTTATCTAGTCAAGCATCATACCATTCTACATATCTTATCCTATTGCCTCATTGGCTATTGTTTTTACCCAGCCTCTAAGAAAAAGGAGCAGTTACTAGAAAAAAAAGAAAAGTTTGAGAATTGTGTAGCTTTGAAACCATTGTGATAAATAGAGCATTTGCTCCTACTGAACAAATGCTCTATTTATCAGAATGGTTTCAAAAAGTGACAGCTGTCAAAGGGCCTTTTACAGAGGTGGTCAAAAGGGGTCGATATGAGTGAATGGGTTAATCTGAATTTTTCTGTAACGGATCTGAAAATGGCCATTTTTTTTCTTATACATGCCTGTGCTTATTTATTGACAATTTTTTGTACAGTTATTTGTGTTTCTCTGTACTTACTTCTAATTTATTTTTGTTTTATAAGTAATCTTGTCTGTTTTCCTCTTCTAACAGTTCTGTTTTGTCATGTCAGTTCCTACATAAAATCAGCCAATTGTACTGTAATTGGTTTATCTCATGAATATTCATGTAAGAAAAACTAACTTTGAATATTAATGAACTAAATTTACGTAATGCAAATATGAACACGGGATTTTTTTTTACAATGCCACTATCTCTCTGGCCTCTGTTGTAAAAATAATGATTGACCATTCCACCTTGAAAAGTCAGTATGAGATACTAGCTACTGCATCTGGATTTATAGCATATTAGAACGTAGCATTACTTAACCCTTCGCTTGCTATTCACGTCAATATACCTACCTGTAAATAGTGAAAACCCAGATGAGACAGCTCCTGCAGGAGCTGTCTCATCAGGTTCTGCACTATTTACAAGTTGATTGTGCAACCAGTGCACTCCACAGCAATGATTGCATAGCGAAATAGGTGTACACAGTGAAGATATATGTAATTCTACAACAGGGCATGGGTAAAGAAGGAGAAATGTATTTTAAAATTCAGCAAGCGAAGGGTTAATACTTGAATTGACAAAAGTTCAGTGATTCAACAATTTCTGCAATTAACCTCCGTCAACTTTACTTGCATTTGCATGTTGCTTGGATCCAGATGAGATGCCTAGTTATAATAATAATTTTATTAAGAATCTCTTGAAAGCTGTAAAAATATTGTCTGCTCAAATTTTGATTTTGATGCAATTTTGCCTACTCCAATTTGATTAAACTTTTGAGGAACTGTTGACAGAGTGTCAGTTTACTTGGATCCTGATGAAACACCGCGGTACCCAACGTCTCATCTGGATCCAAGCTGTGTGCAAATGTCAGTCAAGTAGGGCATAGGGGGACAAGTTTACACTCTGTCATTGCTTTGAAATAGTGTTGCTAGTAGAATATATTTATTTACACAGCTTTAGTTTCCCCTCACCACAAGAACGTCCACAGACAGTTTAGACAAAGTGCATTCAATTTCACAGGCAGTTTAGACATAGACCAGTCTCTGCTCATGATGGGCAACTTTGTGATGAACACTTTCACAAACAGTTTGGATCCAGATGAGATGCCAAGTAATTTGTGTCTCATCAGGAACATAACGGTTTGACACTTATATGGTGATGAAGGAAATAAAAGGAAGAAATTCTATCCTTTAGAATTGAAGCAGTAGACATTTCTGACAAACATTGCTACAGTATTTAATCCTTTACTCCATAGGTACGGATTTTAAAGCCTTTGCTAACAGAGAAGACCCATATCAGTTGGCCCCTGTTGGAGCTGTCTGATCAGGGTCTGCTCTGTTTGCTTATAAAATAATATAGATTTGATTGTACAGTTTTTGCCATGGTTAAAACATTTTGTTTTCATATGCGATTTAAAAATTTCAATTAATTACTTTCCATGATGCCATTATTTCATGGAGTAAAGCGTTTTAAGATTATGTCCTACTTATAGAATGATGGAAATGCAATAGTGTCAAATATGAAAGAGACATAATATCAAAGAGACAACTGGTCTGGGTCCACACTGTTACTTAAGCCTGTTTATGTGATGTGGCTCATTTGTGTCAGTTACCTGGCAGTTCTTCTGTGCATGAACAATATACAGTAAAACCTCTCTATAATGGACACTAAATTACATCAAGTGTTTTGTGTTAAAGGCAGGTGGCTGCTTAAAGCAAGGTGTAAGTAAAACAGAACGCTCCTATAGGAGCGTTCTGTTTTACTTTCACCTTGCTTTAAGCAGCCACCTGCCCTAAATACCAACTAATTAACACAATTTAGTGGCCGTAATAGAGAGGTTTTACTGTAATTTGTTCCATTCAAAGAAAACCTCTGGGTTCTTCCCTGAGCAACAGATAAAGGTGTGTACTCAAATACTAAAATCATCCTTTTCTCCACCAAACCCTATGCTGTGATCATTCTTTAGAATCGTCTCATCGAGACGATTCTAAAGAGTGGTTATAACATAGGATTAAAGAAGTTATTCTGGAAAATATTTTAATTTACGTATCTTATGTTTACCTCAGGTCTTCCTCCTTCTGTAATTAGCTTGATGTCGCAGTATGACTGAAATACAGTTAAAGCGACATAAACCCTTGATATAAACAAATCATATTAAAAGGTCATTCCCTCGCAAACATTACCAGTGTTATCACCTTGCATTTTTTGTTCGCAGCTCATTAGTAAATGATGTATTTGCTATATATATATATATATATTATGGACATGAATAAATATTGAACAGTATATTGTGTTTGAACTTATCATTTGCCTTACCAAGAATAAGCAGAACGTGTTGTCTTTGTATGTGCAGCTCCATTCAGCATCTTCTGAAGAGAGTGTAGGATGTCATTTAACCCTTTTGTCTGATAGAGATGCCTTTGCAAACAGGGTAGACCCAGATCAGACGACTCCTATGGAAGTTGTCTCACCATGGTCGTCTCTGATTGCTAATGAAATGATAATAGACCTGATTCTGCCATTGTGAAAAATTCCTGTGTTATAAAATTCATCTAATTAATATTCATAGTCAGTATTTATGACATGAATATTTATCAATAAAGTGTTAACCCATTCCCTCATATTGATGCCTTTGTGAAAGTCACTTTCTGAAACCATTGTGATAAATTGAGCATTTGCCCCAGAGGAGCAAATGCTCTATTTATCACAATGGTTTCAAAACTACACAATTCTAAAATTCTCCTTTTCTCTAGTAAATGCTCCTTTTCGGTAGGTTTCAGTAAGATACCACTCAAAACAGGCCTAATAGTAGGTGGTAACTTAATGAAAGAAGTTATGACATCATGAATATTTAATTAGATTAATTTTTAAAATGGCATATTGACACATGATTTTTTCGCCAAATCATAAACTGGAATTCGATATGTATTATTTCATAAGCAGACCCTGTAGGAGCCGTCTGATCTGGGTCTATCCTGCAAGGGCGTAGAAAGGCGTGTTTATTGAGTAAAGGGATAAGCAGCCACTTTCTTTTTACACTCCCCCCCCCCCCCATTGCACACACACACACACATACAATATACATCAGGGAAAGGGTTAAGTAAATAATTACCCTCTGTGGCCCGCTGTCAATAAGGGGCCGCTTAAAACTATACAAGTACATGTGCTGCACATTCCAGTTAATTTTACACAGTTGACTCGCGCGTGTTCTAAAACATGTTTAATTATCCTTTAGCTTTTCCTAGAATAATAAAGTGGCGAACCAAACATATTTTGGAACATTCTTGACTCAAGAATTTTCTTAAGATATCTTTGCTTACCTCTAAGCTTTACCGGAATAATATTTTATAATATATATTATTATATTATTATAATAATGTTTGCTCATCTCCGACATTTTAATATAATTTCAGTTGATAACGTTTTTTAAACCTGGGTCCATGCTTATAAAACTTTTAGTTTAGTCTGAGTTCGTTCTCAAGTTTTTGATTGGTCAGATTTGAACCTTTGGCTCAAATCTGACCAATCAAAAGCTTGAGAACTCAAATCTGACCAATCAAAAGCTTGAGAACGAACTCAGACTCAACTAAAAAGCTTTATAAGCATGGACCCGAACCAGTCATTTATAGACATGCTCTCTACAAAAAAATAGTGCATACCCTGCGAGTGTGCGAGCGAGCGTGCATGCGTGCGTGCACGCGAGTGTGTGCTTATACTGTAAGTGTTACTTGTCACCTTTATGTCAAACGTTGATGAAAGGGCAAACCTTCAAAGACAAACGGGCTGTTTTTAATAAAAAAAAATTGTAAAATAGATTCAGATCAAATATATGGTGCATAAGTTCCACCAAGCTATCTGAACAAGATCCACCCGTTCCGTTTGATCACTGTTTAGTAAACAGTACGTCACGTGCTCCGGTACAACCTCTCTACAAAGATCATCCAGAAGAAGACGAAATTTGGTTCTACATTTATAAGCAAAGTTTTTTTTGAAAATGCTCTTTTTATCACAGTGATTTCAATATTATTTTTCTTTAGTAAATGCTCCTTTTCGGTAGATTTTTTTCAAAGAGATTGGGTCTAAAGATAGTCTAAGAGGGAATGAGTTCAACGAATCCATCAACAACCAATCTTATACAGCGATTAGTTCACTCGAACTCAGAATGCATAACAGCCTTACATCCAAAGATAAAATAATCCTGTCTATAAACCAAAGGCGTTGTTCGGATTATTATTATTATTATTATTACTGTTAATGTATTATTATTATCACAAGTTTTATTATCATTTTACTAATTTTATTTTTATTGGTGCACATGTATTGGTACCGTATTTCTCCATGTTTAACACACATCGCATATCTTTGATCAGCAAAATTTGATATTCTGTCAAAGTTTTTTTTAAATGCACTAGATGATTTGTATGAAGCGAGACAACTGTTACAAGATCAAAGAGAGACCACTCCTGTCGGAAAATTTAGTGCCAAAAAACTTTGTCGATAGAACAATAGACTTGGAGGTAAAGTTTTTCAATGGATGAATGAATAAATAATAACAAAAGCAAGGGAGATAATAATTTCAACACTGCTGAAATACAACAGATAACCTGTTGGTTTCTCATTCTGATCAAATTAAAAATATTGAACCAGACTTTTCACCCCTTTCCTTCGTATAAACGCCTTTTCACGCCTTTGCGAACAGAGTAGACCAATATTTGACGCCTTCTTATCAGGGTCTGCTCTCTTTGCTTATGACATGATACAGATCTGATTCTACAGTTTTTGTCAAAGCAAAACACCCCTTTGCAAATTTTACATCACCTAATGAATATTTATGATGTCATCATTTCTAACATGGGTATTGGACAGGTAAATGGTTAACCCTTTCCTTGATAAACAACCCCTGTTAATACCTTTGTAGAATATCCCTTTACTCCATGAATGCGCCTTTCTACGCCTTAGCAAACAGAGTAGATCCAGATCAGACGGATCCTATATCAGGGTCTGCTCTGTTTGCTTATAATATAATCTAGGCCAAGATTGCCTGTGTCAAGTGCTATTATAACAAACTATACCAATTAATATTCATGAAGGAGACACATGACCTGTATGACTTGTCTGTTTAGAGTCTACTCTGTTCGCTTATATGTTATATAGTTCTGATTACCTGCTGCCACATCGGTAAATATCCATCTTTATACAAAAAATAAATTATTTAATATTGATAATCGGCAGAGGTTTACATGAATATTTATCAGGTGGAGGGTAAACTGGTGTCAGCAGTTACGAGTAGACCAGAACCAGACCGGTGGTCGTGTCAGATATGACATGTATTCTATAAGGGTCTATGCCGTTTGGAATTCCTCTGCATCTCCAGAATGTATCATCCAATAAACGCATGACTGACGAGTTGGCATAGTCTGCACTGTTTTCGAAATGGTCCGATATCTTGAGAGTCCCTTTTCTTCAAGCGTGTCTCACTGATATATTCTCGAGCACCTCCTAAGTTCGTACGCGCATATTAACCCATTTGTGCTGTAATGCCCTTTAAAAAGGACATAGGCAAATAGTGTAGACCCAGATCAGAGGGCTCCGCCAGGGTCAGCATTATTTGCTGAACCCATCGATGTCAATTGCTTATACATATACCAGTAAATATCTTCCTGTCATGTCCCCTCAACATGAACATGGATGGATTCAAAAACACAACTTGAGTTGATTTTATGTGAATAAATGAGTTAAATACCAATGGAAATATAAACACCATGCCAGTGCCATTGGTATATACTTAGATATAATGCTTAACAATCCATTTCACTAACTCACTCACTCATCCACCTACCCAACCTCCAACGCAGTTATCACCCCTAATCGCTACCCTGACGAGATCCCTGCCACCACAACATTCACGTGACTATGATGTACATCATGTGATCAAACAAGCAGATGCTATGTCGGCTGCCAACTATTACCGTAGCCAATCAGTATATTTACCATTACATCCTGTCCTGTAAAAATTATTCAAAACATTATGATTTAATCTGTTCGGGATTTGGGTAAATTTGAGATTCATATTTATGCACAGCGTTCCGAATTAAGTTTGACATTTCAACAACCGGTGGCCTAATAAAAATCTTCACCGGTGGTCTTTTATAATTAATCGAGTAAAAAAGTTACCATTTGTTTTTCTTCAGGAAAGCTGCTTATTTTTCTACTTTATTGACTTTACCGGTGCTGAAATATGAAACAAAATTGAAAACTGTTGAAATCCACATAAAAAAAGATACAAAAACAAATTTTAGCTAAAATTGTGATGGCAGTAATGACCGCACACAGTGACAAGGGAGATCACTGTGAGGAGTATGCAACCTACCTACATTTACATTTCATGGTCTAAGGGAAACAACTCTAATAATACTTTGATTTAGTACAGAACGACTACTCTCCCTTAGACCAGTTTACGCAATAATTCGTCATTTCATTTTCATATAAAAAATTCATGTTTATAATACCTCCTTAACAGTTGAAGATTAATATTTTTACTCTATTCATAAAATAGGCGATTCATCTGCAGCACTCTACAGCTGTGAAATTATACAGTTATGTTTATATAAGCATTTATTCGTGGTATGGTCTAAGGGAAGTAACTCTTACAATATGTTTCATTTAGTACTGTACGAGTACTCTCCCTTTGACCATTAAAAACTCCTTCATTTCATTCGAATAGAAATGATTTTAAGACCCCTTTGCCCTTCTGATAGATACAAGCTGTAACGCGTTCGCAAATAGAGTAGACCAAGATCTGACGGCTAGTATAGGAGCTGTTTGTTCAGGGTTTGCTATGCTTGCTCAAGTTCAGCCATGATAAAATGCTTCATTGTTTTTGACGCTATTATAAATATTCAGCTACATAATATTCACATATTGACTACATGTATTTCTTAATGAATGTTCATGGCGTAAAGAGTTAAATGATGTTCTATATAATATTCAATATTTTACTCATCGAAAGCTAGGTCGGTAGATCGTCCGCTTTCCGAGACTGAAGGTATGGCTAAATACCCAATCGGTTCATACCACATATTTTAACACTTCTCTTGCTGACTTTTAAAATACATTTCTCCTTCTTTACCCATGTCCTCTTGTATAATTTCATACATCTTCACTGTGTACAAGTATTTCGCTGTGCAATCACAGCTGTGGAGTGAACTGGTTGCACAGGTTGCACAATCAATTTGTAAATAGTGCAGACCCTGATGAGACAGCTCCTGCAGGAGCTGTCTCATCTGGGTCTTCACTATTTACAGGTAGGTATATTGACGTGAATAGCGAGCGAAGGGTTAAGACGTTCTAGCGGCTCTCTCGCTTAGCGACCAATATAACTATTATGGTAGTTATGGTTGACATGATAATGCGACTGGGCATGAGTCATTTTTTTTTTTTACACAGGACATGTTTAAAAACCCGGAAAGGCAAAGAGAATTCTTAGAACAGTATTCCTGACGCTAGGACGCCCGTTAGCCCCGGATGGCAAAATGCGGGTTTAAACCTTTACCTCATAGGCTATTTTTAGATACAACCTCTTTGAATTAATCTACCGAAAAGGAGCATTAATTAGAGAAAAGGAAAATTTTAGAATTTGGTAGTTTGAAACCATTGTGATAAATAGAGCATTTGCTCCTATAGGAGCAAATTCTCTATTTATCACAATGGTTTCACAAAGTGACTTTTACAGAGTCGTCAAAAGTCGTCAATACGATGGAAAGGGTCAAACCCTTACCTCGTGAATGAGAAATAATGACACGATGAATATCTTTTAACTGAATTTCCTAAAGACGTTATGAAAAATAAAAAGTTTGGACATGGCATAAACTGTAGAATCAGTTCAATAATACATGTATCTCACAAGCAAACAGAGCAGACCCTGATCAGACGGCATACGCAGGAGCCGTCTGAACTGGGTCTGCTTTGTCTGCAAAAGGGTTTCTATCAGGGAAAGGGTTAAACAAACACATCCTGTTATAATATTGTTGTGTTTCAAGAAAACAATTAGGTATGTGAAAGAGTACGTATTTTGTGTTCTATGTAATTCGTAGCATACATTTAGACCCCATTCATACCTCACTGATATAAAGTAAACTTCTCTTAGTCTTCTCGTTTTATCAGTAAAGTGAAATATGGATCGGGGTTCCGTTGTTTTCAGCCAGAAACAGACAGAAAAGCAACGTTTCGACAATAAAACGCGTAAATGAAATTATGATTGCCAAAACAGAACGGGTTCAATAACCATTCGGTGCTTAGAGAAGATACAATATTTCATGTACATATAGCTAAAAATTGCTTCACATTTCTCAGGCTGAAAATTTCTATTTCAGATCTATAATAATTTACTCACAGAGACTGTTGGCCGATTGTCAAACAGATCGGACCACAATAACAATTACTCGACGTCTCATCTGGATCCAAGCTGTACACAAATGCGTCATATCGGGCTTGACATAAGAAGGGTTAAATTCTAATATGTATATAGTAAAACCTCTCTATAACGGCCACTAAATTGTGTTAATTAGTTGGTATATTAGGACAGGCGGCTGCTTAAAGCAAGGTGAAAGTAAAACAGAACGCCCCTATAGGAGCGTTCTGTTTTACTTTCACCTTGCTTTAAGCAACCATCTGCATTTAACACAAAATACTTGATGTAATTTACTGACCTTTATAGAGAGGTTTTGCTGTACGCAATTATAGTAATACATGTATTTGTAAACTGTAAACTCGGTGTCTGATCAGGATCCAAGCTGTTTGACGCGCTGAACGATTTTTGAAAAGAAATGGAGGTAACTCCAGTTTTAACATTGATATAGCAACATGTTTTTGCCGGTGAGAATTTGCTCAGGAAGATAAAAGGTTAAAGTAATAATGACTGAGGTCTGTCTGTACCTAGAACTATTAACCCTTTCTACCTGTTCACTAGTCGTGTAAAAATAATGACATCAATAATAGTAATTAAATTAAATTTTATAATGGCCTTTTAACACATTACCTTTTTTTATCAGACAGAAACTATAAAATCAGACCTATATTTCACCATTAGCAAACATAGCAGACCCTGATCAGACGGCTCATATAGGAGCCGTCTGATCTGGGTCTACTCTGATTGCAAATGTATGATATGGTGTTTATATAAAAGAAAGGGTCAGTTAGTTTTCGCCAATATTGCGTACATGTATTATCACCAACTATACTGTGAATTCTAACAAAAACCGAAAACTGACAAAAATTGTTCTGGATTTAAGCATTTGAAATCTCCACAAATGTCGACAAAATCATACTGAAATTCATTAATTCACACCTCATGACCATTTATTCAATAAGCCATTAGACTTACATGAACTTTTATAATGTCATATAAACACCAAATAGTTAGCCATGGCAGAAAACTGTATAATCATGCCTATGTTATTTCATTAGCAAACAGAGCAGACGCGAATCAGATGGCTCCTACAGACGCTGTCTGATCTCTGTCTACTCTGTTTGCAAATGTGCTTCTGTCAGGCGAAGAATTAAGTGCAACCAGCACGTGCTGAACTGACAGTGGCAGATTACCTAACGTGAATATGATGTTAACTATTACCTCCCTTGCTTTTGTTATTAATCACTCATCCGTTGAAAAATCTTACCTTCCATGCTATTGTTCTGTCGACAAACTTTTTTCGCAGAATTTCGTCCGGTACGAGTAGCCTCCCGTTGTTCTTATTCTAGTTGTCTCGCTTGATACGATATTAAAATGTAAATAATTTTAACCGAATCGGACAAAACATTTTGCTTTTTGTCGTGAATTTATGTTTGTATATATTCACAATATCTTTGATAATATGACTGAACTAATTTTTGTCACGACAGAACCTGTGGAACCAAATCTTTATAATTTTATAAGCAAACAGAGCAGACCCTCATCAGACGGATCCTACAGGAACTGTCTAGGCTGGTTCTACACTGTTTGCAAATATATGAAAAGGTGTCTATAACAGGTTAAGTGTTATTTAACCCATTCCCTCATGGGCTATTTTTAGACCCAATCTCTTTGAATAAATCTACCGAAAAGGAGCATTAACTAGAGAAAAGGAAAATTTTAGAATCCATTGTGATAAATAGAGCATTTGCTCCTATAGGATATACACGGTGTCTCATCCGGTTACAAACTGTGTGATGCTGTGACACATTCCCTCCTAGTGACGCATTTTAGCGCATCTGTAAAAGTAACATTCAGAAACCATTGTGATAAATAAAACATTTGCTCCGTAGGAGTAAATGCTCTATTTTTCACAATGGTTTCAGAACTACACAATTCTAAAATTCTCCTTTTCTATAGCTAATGCTCAATTTTGGGTAGATTAATTCAAAGAGGTTGGGTCTAAAAATAGCCTAGGGGAGAATGAGTTAATAACTTTCGAGAAAGAAAAAGGATGGCAACTTTTACAGACAGCAATGTGTGACATATTTAACCATCACAGAAAGATCAAATGTGACCACATTCAATATTGCATACATTGTTTGATGGCTCTAATGAACCCTTTCACCACCGGTGTCGCAAAAATGCACCACGACAAATACCGGTAGTGCAGTCCCAGATCAGACGCCGCCTTTTCAAGGCGGCGTCTAATCAGGGACTTCACTTTTTGTTTTAAACTCTATTTCTATATCCGTGCTTTATTCCTTTGAAATTTGCATTTATTTATCTCATTTCCTTATTTTATCAAATGATTTAACAAAAGTGGTTTGCAGACGACAATTAGAAACTTGGCGCCAATAGGGTTAAGCCTCTAACCTTGCTTACTGTCATTTGCAAACCACTTGGACTCAGAGCACACTCGGGGTTTCATGAGGATCCAAACTGTTTTTACACTCGGTCCGTAGTTTTTCAAAAACTTGTAGGAATCCCAGATCATAATTATGTAAAGCGTGTTGGCGCTTTACAAACAACGTAGACCCAGATAAGGTGGTTCCTGGGAGCTTTCTGCACGACTTTCACTTTGTATTAAGCTGCCATCTGTCTTACAGACCAGTTTAGAGCACAGGGGTAAGACACGTTTGGGTCAGTATATGTATATATACATATACTGACTCAAACGTGTCTTTCCCCTGTGGTTTAGAGGGGTGTTACTTTGTAACTTAATGATTTTCAACACAACACTTTTTGTGGGAACAAACATGATCGTTGTTATGAGAGCTGACTGTAGTACAGAATCTCGAATGCCGAACGTCTCCTACACCATTATTTTGTTTTTTATGCACCCCGGGACCAGATCGGGTGTGTGTGTGTGTGTGTGTGTGTGTGTTGGGGGGGGGGGGGGCGGATATTGTTTTTGCCCTGTCTGTTTGTTCGAGGACAACTTTAACATTGGTCATAACTACTGAGCCGGTACATATAGAGACTTACCATTTGGCATGCACATGTATCTCATAAAGCCGCACATTTTCAGGGATGACATGTCAAGGTCATGGTCATCCTTCAAGGTCAGAGGTCAAATATATAGGTAAAATCACCGACTTTAACATTGGCCATAACTTTGAAGCAGTAGAGGTAGTGGCTTGATATTTTGGCATGCGTATCTCAAGAAGCTGCACATTTTGAGTGGTGACATTTCAATGTCATCCATTCAGGGTCAAGGTCATATCAGGGGCATAGTGTTTCACAAACACATCTTTTTTTTTCAAACTTTCACTACACTGATATGTGAAAATAGGCATAAAGAAAGGAATTTTGGTTATAGACAGAATTATGGCCCTTTCTGATTTTTAGGATATATACATATAAGACATAGTACAAATCTTGTGTGTCCAACTTCTCGGAAATATTCAACAGTTTTTGTTTGAAATTTTCACATATTTATAGATGCACATGAAGGAATTAATTCCAGCTGTAGTCAGTCACAATACAGGCTTGTACACCTTGACTAGTGAAAATGACAGTCGGGGGCATCCATGTCTTTTGTACACAATTCTCTTCAAGCAGGTGACACAAGTGTTCTTCGAACATTTTTGTTATTAAGATAAGTTTATACAATCTACATAGAATGAAATGGATATAGCTTCAAATGCCTCAATATACTCTTTCCCTCATTTAACGCTATTCCACGTCATTGCAAACAGAGTAGACCCAGACCAGGCTGCTTTTGCAGGAGTTGTCTGATCAGGATCTGCTCTGTTGACTTGTGCAATTATAATAGATCTGACTCTACCAATACCAAAACATTCTGTTAACATGTACCATTATAAAATCAGCTGATAACCCATTACCTCATAGGCTATTTTTAGATACAAACTTTTTGTATAAATCTACCAAAAAGGAGCATTAACTAAAGAAAAGGAAAGTTTTCGAATTTTGTAGTTTGAAACCATTGATAAATAGAGCATTTGCTCCTATAGGAGCAAATGCTCTATTTATCACAATGGTTTCACAAAGTGACTTTTGCAGAGACGTAAATATGAGGGAATTGGACAAATATTCATGATATTATTATTTCTTACATGAAAATGAATCAGGGTGAGGGGTAACAAAACAACAAAACTTTTGTAATTCATATAAATATTTAATTTGTATATTTCATTTTGCATTCACTTATAATATAATTCTTAAATAATTTAACAGTAGTATAACCCACATTAGAGTGCCAGTAATAGTAAGACACAAGACTGATAAATTTTCAGTTTAACCTTTTACCAGACAGAAATGTCTTTTAACCCTTTCCTCCATTGGCTACTTTTAGATCCAACCTCTTTGAATAAATCTACCAAAAAGGAGCATTAACTAGAGAAAAGTAAAATTTTAGATTTTGTAGTTTTAAACCATTGTGATAAATAGAGCATTTGCTCCTATAGGAGCAAATGCTCTATTTATCACAATGGTTTCAAAAGGTGATTTCTACAGAGGCGTAGAAAGGCGTATTTATGGAGGAAAGGGTTAATGCCTTTGGGAACAAAGCAGACCCAGACCAGATGGCTCTAACAGGACAACAACTGCTCTGGGTCTGCTTTATTTGCTTATGAGATAATATCGATTTGATTCTACAGTTTCAACCATGACCAGAAACTCTCTTGTAAATATGCCATTATAAAATTTCAGCTAATTAAAATCCATAAAAACACCAATTTTTTAACTCTTTGCACGCTAGCGACGAAACTGTGATTATCATTACCCATGCAAACAGTTTGGATCCAGATGAGACGCCGCATAATGCGGCGTCTTATCAGGATCCAAACTATTTGTCACTTTGACTATATTTTTGTAAAGAAATGAGAGAAAGTTTATTTTAAGAATTAAAGCAGACGACAATTGTTGCAGACAAAAAATTACTTAGTGTGCAAAGAGTTAACATGACTATTCCTCAGGTTATGTAACATAAATTAATAATCAAAATACCATAACCTTCAATTTACCTATTTGCAACAAGATACCTGAACTTATGTAGAAAATCATGAGTTCTTATGCACTTCTTTCTAATCTTACCATTAACCCATTCCTCATAGGCTATTTTTAGACCCAACCTCTTCAAATGAATCTACCCAAAAGGAGCATTTACTAGAAAAAAATCTTAGAATTTTGTAGTTTGAAACCATTGTGATGAATAGAGCATTTGCAACTATAGGAGCAAATGCTGTATTTATCACAATGGTTTCAAGAAGTGGTTATTACAGAAGCATAGAAAGGCGTATTTATGGAGGAAATGGTTAACTAAACCTTTTCCTTCATTTAAACGTGTTTTCACACATTTGCAAACAGACTTGACCCAGATCAGACAGCTCCTATAGGAACCGTCTGTTCAGGGTCTGTTCTATTTGCTAATGGAATTTGAAAGATCTGTACCTTTACTTTCTAAAGTGGCTACATTTTTTCAACTTCCATATTTCATTATAAGTTAACCCTTTCCCTCATCTGCTATTTTTAGATACAACCTCAGAATAAATCTACCGAAAAGGAGCATTAACTAGAGAGAAGGATTTTTTTTTAGAATTTTATAGTTTGAAACCATTGTGATAAATAGAGCATTTGCTCCTATAGGAGCAAATGCTCTATTTATCATAATGGTTTCACAAAGTGACTTTTACAGAGTCGTCAAAAGTCGTCAATATGCAGGAATGGGTTAACTCATTACTATCAAACATAGAATAAAATCAGATCTAAGACATTCTAGACTCCTGGTTGTTTTTTTGTTTTGCAGAAACTGTAGAATCACATCTATATAAATCAATAAGTAAGCAGGGCAGACCCTGATCAGACCACTCCTACAGGAGCCATCTGTTCAGGTCCTACTCTGTTTGCAAAGGTATCAAAATGCATCAGGCAATGGTTAACCGTATCTTAGGACTGGCCTTTACCTTACACCAACAAGAGTGCCAGTGGGCACAATATACGCCCGTCGAGGTCTTGTTCAAAATAAACTGGGGTTAACGTATTTGCTAAACTCAAATTCTAAGTCCAATTTTGCGACCAAGTTTCAAGGTAGTAAATAGGCATACTTTAACAAAAAAATTTAACCAAAAATTCTAAATTAAAAAGTGCAATAATTGTGTCTAAATGCTTGACAGAGTTACATTGTATTTACTCTTGCCTACAGATGAAGCTTCTGATGGTGAACAAATGTTTCGAGTTTAAAAGCTTTATCTGAAAGGGTTATGTAAATAAGTGGACTTTAACCAAAACCGTAACCAAAAATTCCAAGCTAAAAAGCGTCATAATTATGTCAAAATGTTAGACAGAGTTATGTACTCTTGCCTACAGGTGAAGCTTGTGATGGTAAGAACAAGTGTTCCAAGTTTAAAAGCTTAATCTGAAAGGGTTATGTAAATAAGTGGACTTTAACCAAAACCTTAACCAAAAATTCTAAGTTAAAAAGGGGCATAATTCTGTCAAATGTTGGACAGAGTTATGTACTCTTGCCTACAGGTGAAGCTTGTGATGGTGAACAAGTGTTCCAAGGTTAAAAGCTTTATCTCAAAGGGTTATGTAAATAAGTGGACTTTAACCAAAACCTTAACCAAAATTCTAAGTTAAAAAGGGGCATAATTCGGTCAAAATGCTTGACAGAGTTATTTACTCTTGCCTACAGGTGAAGGTTGTGACAGTGAACATGTGTTCCAAGTTTCAAAGCTTTATCACAAAGTGTTATGTAAATAAGTGGACTTGTTCCACATAAATTGAGGTTAACATTTTTGCTTAACGCAAATGCTAAACGCAAATTCGAAGTCCAATTAAGCGACCTTGACCTTGGATAAACGAGCCGGGACTTGGCAGGCTACTGTAGCATGTCTAGATAAACATTGTGGTTAAATTTGGGAAGGATCCACCAAGCGGAACTTGAGTTAGAGATGTTACAGACAGACAGACCGGTTAACATTTTTGCTAAACGCAAATTCTAAGTCCAATTGTGTGACCTTGACCTTGGATAAACAAACCGGGACTTGGCAGGCTACTGTAGAATGTCTAGATAAACATTGTGTTAAAATTTGAGAAGGATCCACCAAGCGGAACTTGAGTTAGAGATGTTACAGACGGACAGACGGACAGACAGCCAGACGGACAGACGGACAGACACACAGACAGCGCCATTCCATAATACGTCCCGTTTTTTCAAACGGGCGTATAAAAAACCCACAGTCCTAAGGCAACTTCTCATGTAAGCTATCAACATATCAAGTTTCATATAAACGCCTAAACGTTCACATCTACATGTATATAAACAGAGTAGACACAGAGTTGACCCAGATCAGACAGCTCCTGTAGGAACCGTCTGATCAGGATCCACTCTGTGTGCTTATTGATTTACGTAGATTCTGCCATGGTATAAATATCCTGTGTTCTGGATGGGGACTAACAAACAAAGCAGACCCTAATCAGACGCCTCCTACAGGAGCCATTTGATCTGGGTCTACTGTGTTTGCAAAGGTGTGAAAAGGAGTCTATATAAAGTAAAGGGTTGTATCATACAATTTGCTTGTGAACCTCAAGTGGTTCCATATGTAGAAAGTGTTATCACATAATGCCATTTTACAGTAATTATCATTAATAATCAACAGTATATACATGTATACAGTAAAACCTTGTTAATCCAAACATTAAAATAAGTATCATTATCAGTATTTAACCCATTCCCTCATAGGCTATTTTTAGATCCAACCTCTTTGAATGAATCTACCATAAATGAGCATTAACTAAAGAAAAGGAAAAAATTTGGAATTTTGTAGTTTGAAACCATTGTGATAAAAAGAGCATTTGCTCCTATAGGAGCAAATGCTCTATTTATCACAATGGTTTCAATAGGTGATTTTTACAGAGGCCTAGAAAGGCGTATTTATGGAGGAAAGGGTTAAGACAGATGGCAGCATAATGCAAAATAAAGTAATGCAGAAAGCTCTCAGAGGAGCTTGCTGTATGACTTTCATCCTGCAATAAGCAGTTATCTTCCAAAAAGATTATCGGATCTTCTTTACTAAAAGTCTGAAATAGCAAGGTTTTGCTTTACTATTTACATAAAAAATTGTATGTATCTGGCAGAGCTACAGATAAAGGCACATACTCAAATAGATATATGTACGTACTCAAAATATGCACGTACTCAAATACTAAATTCATCATTTCTCCACCAAACCCTATGTTGTGACCACTCTTTAGAATCGTCTCTTCAGGACGATTCTAAAGAGTGGTCACAACATAGGGTTTGGTGGTGAAATAAAGAAATTATTCTTGAAAATGTTTCAATTCACGCATCTTATCTGGACCTCTGCCTATGGACTAGATAAAACAAGAGCATATATTAGTCATATAGTAACCTCACACCAATAATCAGCGTTGAGAAATATACCTACAATTGTTCTGTTTTAACCCTTTACTTGACCCTTTTTGACACCTTTTCAAACAATGTAGACCCAAATCAGGCGACCCCTGCATCTCATTAGGTCTGTTCTGTCTACTTATCCCTTTCCTCCATAAATACGCCTTTCTACGCCTCCGTAAAAGTGAAACCATTGCTCCTATAGGAGCAAATGCTCTATTTATCACAATGGTTTCAAACTACAAAATTCTAAAATTTCACTTTTCTCTAGTAAATGCTCCTTTTGGGTAGATTCATTCAAAGAGGTTGTGTCTAAAAATAGCCTATGGAGGAAAGGGTTATGGAAAAAATATAGATATGACTCTGCAGTTTTCCTGTGTTCATATACTATTGTAAACAACAACCATCTAATTAACATTCACAATGTCATTATTTCTTACGTGAATATTCGTCAGCTCCGGACAGAAAAGTGGGAGAGTAGTCAAAGGCATAACTAACTTGAAAGCAACTTTCGTTATTCTCCTTTCAGCAATATCAAACTGGAAAATTCATTTTTTTAACCTTTTCCCTCATATAAACGCTTTTTTTACTACTTTACTAACAGTGTACACCCAGATCAGATGGCTTCTATAGCAGCTGTCTTATCAGTGTCTGCTCTTTTTGTTGATGGAAATACAGTAAAACCTCTCTAAACCGGAATTCTAGTAGAGAAGAATTTAGATACTTTAAGCCAGGTGGCTGCTTAATGCATTAAGCTGCCACCTGCCTCCAAGACTGATATTTACACCAAATTTAACGTCCGGTTTAGAGGGGTTTTACTGTATACAAATCTGATCCTACTGTTTCTGTCAAAGCAAATCATTCCCTTGAAAAGTTTATGAATGTTCATGAAATGATCACTTCACACATGAATTTTCATTTGGGAAAGGGTTAAAATTTAAAAAAAAATTCATTAGAGACAAATTCCTCAGCCTGTAAGTCATGGGGTGGGTCTTTTATTAAAAAAACCTCTGTCGGTCCCGTGAGTTTGTCAATGTTATTAATAAAATGTCTCGAATGTATTAATGTAGATTGAGATTATGATTCCATTCCATCAGCCTATAAGGCACAAGTTGTGTCTTTATAAACAAAACTAATACATTTGTTACAAAAGTCTTAACCCTTTCCCTGTTCTGTATTTAGGCCAAATTTCAATACCTACTGAATATTCATTAACAAAATAGTTAGAAAGAAATATGGTAGGTGGAATATTGTAGACATTTTAGAAAGTTAAGGAACATATCTATCAAGTTCTTTTAGCAAACAGAGCAGACCCTGATCAGACAGCTCCTCTAGGAGCGGTCTGATCTGGGTCTACTCTGTTTGAAAATGCGTGAAAACACGTTTGTATGAGGGAAATGATTAACTCATTCCCTCCTAGACTATTTTTAGACCCAACCTGTTTTAATTAATCTACCGAAAAGGAGCATTAACTATAGAAAAGGAGAATTTCAAAATTGCATAGTTCTGAAACCATTGTGATAAATAGAGCATTTGCTCCTATGGAGCAAATGCTCAATTTATCACAATGGTTTCAAAATGTGACTTTTACAGATGCACCAAAATGCACCACTAGGAGGGAATGTGTTAAGTGACTTTGAATTGATTGGACGCAGAAATCTTAAAAAAAAGCAGGTGGTTGCTTAATGCAGGGCAAAAGTAATGCATTACTTTTGACCTGCATTAAGCTACCACCTGCCCTACAGACCCTTAATTGGACCTCTTTTTGATTGACGCTTAAGACAGGTTCTACTGTACATGTAGATGGTAGATACGATTGGAAAATAAAGATTTATACGATACAAATTCCTTAGATTGATCAAAATCATTTCTGCCACATAACACTGAACTAATCGGTTTCAGACAAGAAGATTGTCTTTTTTCCCTTTCTGCTGGCATGGCAACGGAAGCTCTACATGGATTTCAATTCTATGAACAAACAAGAGCTGTCCGCAGACAGCGCGCTCCACTTTCTTTAGTGCTGGATAGTGTTGTGGAAGTCCAAGTCAGAAAGGGGAGATAACTATAGCAAAATTAATTTTAGGGTTATCTGCCCTTGTAAAATAGGCTCCCCTTGTAATAGTTAACATGTATACCAAAGTTGATCCAAATATCTTGGACAGTTTCTGAGACATGGACCTGAACATAAAACTTAACCAACAATGAAAGTTCTAAGTCGAAAAAGGGGCATAACTATGGCAAAATTAATTTTAGGGTTACCTACCCTTGTGAAATGGGTTCCCCTTGTGATAGTATACATACATACCAAATATGATCCAAATATCTTTGATGGTTTCTGAGAAAAGGACCTTAACAAAAAGGTTAACTAACGCCGACGCCGACGAGAGGGTCATGACAATAGCTCCTCTTTTTGAAAAAGTGGAGCTAAAAATAAAGAGGACCTCGCAAGGATCATTTTTGTAAACTTTGATTTCAATTTGACAAGGTGTTTTTGAGAAGAGATGTTTAGGTAGCTTGTTGATGCAAGACACAGTACTATCAAAATAACTCACCTCGAGCACTTTGTGCTCAGGTGAGCTACAAAATCTAATTATTTAAATTTAACTTTAATTAAAGTTCCTTAATGTATATCTAATAGGAAGATATATAAGATTAGTGTTGACCTAGGTGAGTCACAGCGTATGTACGTAGATATGCAGAAGAAGCAGAGCAACAAATAATGTGTGTACTCAAATACCAAAATGGTCATTTCTCCACCAAACTCTATGTTGTGTCCACTCTTTAGAATCGTCTCTTCGAGACGATTCTAAAGAGTGGTTACAACACAGGGTTTGGTGGAGAAATAAAGAAGTTATTCTTGAAAATGTTTTAATTAATGCATCTTATCTGGACCTCTGAGAAGCATTCAGAATATTGTAGCTGATCAGAACCAAGCAGTACAGACTATGACTAGACATAATTATCCTAATAACTATAAATATTCAGACATCCACTCTACCCTCGCCATGGGTTTGTAAAGCTGAAAATGTCAAACTGGCACCATGATGACAGAGGTCAAGATAAGATGCGTAAATTAAAACATTCACAGTATAGGCTTTGGTAGAGAAATGACGATTTTAGTATTTGGGTATGCACCTTTATCTGTAGCTCTGTAACATTTAATCAGATTAACATTATTTCAAACAGTGTAGACCCTAATCAAACTGATCCTTCAGGAGCTGTTTGATCTGGGTCTGCATTATTTGCCGAAATTAGTCTGTCCCAATACTAAGGATAGTTAGGCTAAACATCATATTTAAAATCTGTGACCTATCTGGGTTTATACCGTTTACTTTTCCTGTAATGCAGCCCATTTGATCAATCTAAGGAATGTTTAATCATAACAACAGCCACCATCGTGTTTATCTTTCTTATTTCAGAGCTACAGATAACGAGCTACAGATAACGGTGCATACTCAAATACTAAAATCGTCATTTCTCCACTAAACCCTATATTGTGACCACTCTTTAGAATCGTCTCTTTGAGACGATTCTAAAGATTGGTCACAACATAGGGTTTGGTGGAGAAATAAAGAAGTTATACTTGAAAATATTTTGATTTACGTATCTTATCTGGGGCTCTCTAATTTAAACCATGAAAACTTCACAATGCTAACTCAATAGACCAAAGCTCCAGATAATGTGTAAATCTAAAACATTTTGAAGAATAGATTCTTTATTTCTCCACCAAACCCTATTTTGTGACCACTCTCTTTGAGACGATTCTAAAGAGTGATCACAACATAGGGTTTAGTGGAGAAATGACGATTTTAGTATTTGTGTACACACCACTATCTGTAGCTCTGCTAGACCTTTTACTTTACAATGCCAAACCCATAAACCAGGGAATTCTCATTGCCAACTGGTGTAATAATATTAACCCTTTCCCTGTTCTATGTTTATTTCAAATTTCAATACCTAATGAATATTCATTAACAAAATAGTGCAAAAGAAATATGCAAGGTGGACCATTGTAGATATTTTAGAAAGCAAAGAAACAGATCTATCAAATTCTATTAGCAAATAGAGTAGACCCTGATCAGACGGCTCCTCTAGGAGCCGTCTGATCTGGGTCTACTCTGTTTGCAAATGCGTGAAAACACGTTTATATGAGGGAAAGGGTTAAATCTTTACCTATTTGTGATTGAAATGTCTTTTGACACCTTTACAAAAAGAGTTGACCCAGATCAGATAGCTCTAGCAGGAGCTGTCTGATCAGCGTTTGCTGTGTTTGCTTATGGAATCATATAGATCTAATTCTACAGTTTTTGCCATATTCAACATATTGTGCTCATTGGTCAATATAAAAATTTAAGGTAATAAATAGCAATGATGTCATAATGTGTTGCCTGAATATTTATCAGGAATATGTTTAATCCTCCCTGTTGCATATTCATATAAGAAAAAAAGATATGAATATTAATTAGATTATTTTTATAATAGTATATAAACATAGGACAGTTTGACTTAAACAGAAACTGTAGAATCAGATCTAAATTATACCATAAGCAAACAGAGAAGACCCTGATCTGACGGCTCCTACAGGAGCCATATGATCTGCGTCTACTCTGTTTGCAAAGGTGTGAAAAGGCGTTTATATGAGGGAAAGGGTTAATATAAATTCTGCATACGGAATCCAGAATTCTGTAGATTAAGACTTGTACCAAGAGCCTCTTGCATGAGACGTTGTTGCTCATGTATTATAAGGTTCTCTGATGTTGTTAGTGCTATAGGTGTCGGCTGATCAACACTTACAGGCAATCGTAGAGTCCCATTTTCTGACGTACTAATGGTATTAAACGTGGCTCTCTGTGATTCATGCAATCCTGGAATGATATGAGAGGCCGTAGCAAAGTTTGCGTTGCCTGGTTGGTTTAAGATTCGCGTTCCATTTGATAGTATTATGTTGTGTCCAGTATTTAGGGACTGACTGCCATTGCTTGGAAGCTGGGCAACAGCATGCAGTGAGGCACTTGTTGTACATGGAATGAGATCTTGACCAGAGCTGGGTATGATACCCGCCACATTCATGCTGAAGTTGAGGGTGTCCTGGGTGATAGTGATCGTACCTGGCTGCTCCAGGTGCTCAGCTGCAGCATCCAGAATTATATTGTGGGATAAAATATCTTTATCCTCCATGTCTTTTTCTTCTTTCTCACGACTGGCATTCATTGTTTCAACCATTTCACGAGTCATCTCATGCTGCTTTTCCATGTGATTATAGAAGTAATTCTCATCCTGAAACTTGTCTTTACATATCTGACACTGATATTTTCGCTGGTTTATATGGAACTGCTCATGCTCTTGAAGGGGTTTCCTGTCCAAAAACTTTTTCTTGCAAAACTTGCATTGCAGAGATGTTTCAAAATGGCACATTTTGTGTCTTTCCAAGTTGTCTTTCCGTGAAAACTTGCTGTCACACTGATCACACTGGAATTTCAGATCAGACACATGAGTGAACTCATGACGACGTAGACTCTTAGCGTGCTTGAATGTCTTCCCACAGTATCTGGTCAATGAAAATAACATAGTGAAAATAACTAATTAATCCTTTACTCCATGAATATCTATGAGAAAAATAATAACATCATGAATATTAATTAGATTATTTTTTATAATGGCACATGGACAAACAAAAATGGTCATGGTAAAAACTAGCTTTTGATTGGTCAGATTTGAGCCAAAGGCTCAAATCTGAACGATCAAAAACTTGAGAACAGACTCGGACTTTGGCTCAAATCTGACCAATCAAAAACTTGAGAACAAACTCAGACTCAACTACAAAGTTTTATAAGCATGGATACAGACCTATATAATTCCATACCATAAGCAAACACTGATCCGACAGCTCCTATAGGAACCATCTAATCTGGGTCTACTCTGCAAAAGTGTAGAAAGGCGTATTTATGGAGTACAGGGCTAAAGACGTCTCCTGTAGTACAGTCAGCGAAAATAACAGTGAAAATAACTAATTAACCCTGTCCCTGTACAATATTCATCAATCATGTCAGATATAGTTACTTCTTGAATATTTATTGAATTTTTATAATGATACATGCACACAGAATGTTTAAGTATCAATAGACATTATAGATTTATCATAATTTCACAAGTAAACAGAGTAGACACTGATCAGACAGCTACTGTAGGAGCAAACATGTGAAAAAATGTTTACATGAAGGAAAGGGTTAAGTTATAAATACAATGTTATTTATATCATTTTCCATTTGTTTTCAGAATATTAACCCTTCTCTTGCTGAATTTTAAAATATATTTTCTCCTTCTTTACCCGTGCCCTGTTGTATAAATACATATATCTTCACTGTGTACACATATTTCGCTGTGCAATCGCTGCTGTGGAGTGCACTGGTTGCACAATCAACTTGTAAATAGTGCAGACCCTGATGAGACAGCTCCTGCAGGAGCTGTCTCATCTGGGTCTTCACTATTTACAGGTACGTATATTGACGTGAATAGCAAGCGAAGGGTTAAGACTATTCAACAGTAAATCCCAATATAGCAAATTGATGTCAATACTACCAAACGTGTCTACGTGTAAGAAGTCACAAATGCTGATTATGAGCAAAAGCTAAGTGGGTTACTGCCAAGTCTGATCTACCATGTAGACTACAAGGACTGTCCTTATTCATGCCTTAACCCGTTACCTTATGGAGAAGCGTTTTTTTATGCATTTGCAAACAGAGTAGACCCAGATCAGACAGCTCCTATGGGAGCTGTCTGATCAGGGTCTGCTCTGTTTGCTTATGAAATAATAAAGACCTAGTTCATACTTGTAATTTTATAAATGTCTGATTCTAGTTTCTGACATGATAAAATATTTCCTTGTTTATCATGCGATTATAAAAATATCATCTAATAATATTCATACAGTCATTATGTCCAGCGATTTTTTCCCCTATATAACTGGTACCGTAAAACGGACCCTGTCACAATTTGAAACGGACCTTCACAATTTACAAGCAGGATCCGTCGGACCCATTCACAAAGCTGTTCAATTATTTCACAATCGGCCTTTTACTTTGTACTTACACCAATTTTTTTACCAATATTTACATCGCTATATTCCCCTTTGCAAAGTTATGTATCTCAAACGGTTTCTTGAGATAAAGTCCGAGGTATTCAAATTTCGTATCGCTTTTCTTTACACGTCTCGGACGCTTTTACAAGAATATGAATAAATCGTATGCGTCTCGGCCCGCAAATTTATATTCGGAAGAAAATTCTTTCAAAAGGTGATTCACAATTTTTGTAACAACACCGATACTGTTTTCACAATTTTACCAAAACGACACTAATTTTTCACAATTCAAGGGGGACCGGACCCATTCACAATCCCAGGAAAAAAATCGCTGATGTCTTAACCCTTTCCTTCATATAAACATGTTTTCACGCATTTGCAAACAGAGTAGACCCAGATCAGACAGCTCCTAGAGGAGCCGTCTGATCAGGGTCTGCTCTGTTTGCTAACAGAATTTGATAGATATGAATAATGTTTCTTTACTTTCTAAAATGGCTACAATGTTCCACCTTCGATATGCAATTGTAACTATTTTGTCCATGAATATTCAGTAGGTATTGAAATTTGGTCTAAATATAGAACAGGGAAATAATAAATATTCATCAGGTAAAGGATTAAACTCAGATGAAATTTATTATTAAAATTTATTATTAAAATTTATTATTAAAATTTATTAAGTTTTTGTCTCCTGTAAATTCTCATATATCACCTCATTCCCTCAATTCTACTTTTAGAATTATTGGCCACTTGAAAAAAGCTTGGATCCTGATCAGGTAGACAGATACCAATTTATTTGGCTTTTTTTTTATCTAGATCCACTCTTTTTTGCAAACGTCAATCAAATCACAATTAACAGGATAAAGGCTAAAACAATATTTTACTACCTGCAAGTCTGTGTTCTCTCATTAGAATGGCTGAACATGTGCTCTTCAAGTTGTGACTTTTTGCCATAACGACCTCCACAGACAGTACACTCAAACCTCTTGTCCCCAAGGTGGACAGTTCTGTGATGGTGCAGTAATGATGTACTGTTGTTGAACTCAGCTCCACAGACTGAGCACAAGTATGGCTTGTGACCTGTATAAGATATACATTAGAATATCTATAAGAAATGCAGTAGATTACTGTAGAATGTCTGTAAGAAATGCAGTAGAATCTGAATGTCTATAAAAAATGCAGAAAAATATCTATAAGAAATGCAGACAAATATCTATAAGAAATGCAGACAAATATCTATAAGAAATGCAGAAAAAAATCTATAAGAAATGCAGTAGAATGTCTATAACTGTTGTCTTCTAAAATTGTCATCTGCTACTATTCAAAATTATTTTTTCTTTCTTTTAAGTCCCCTTCAAAATGACAGTCTCTAACCCATTACTCCATAAATATATCATTCTGCACCTTTACAAACAGAGTAGACCCAGATCAGATGGCTCATGTAGGAGAGTCTGGTCATGGTCTGCTCTGTTTGCTTATGAAAGTATGATAGATCTGGCTCTACAGTTTCTACAAATACCAAAATGCCCTGTATACATATACTGTTATAAAAATTCAATGAACACATATCCATGAAGCCACTAATTCTTAAATGAATATTCATGGAGTAAAGGTTCCAAGTCCCCTTAACCCATTCCCTCATATTGACGCCTTTTGACGTCTCTGTAAAATTCACTTTTAGAAACCATTGTGATTTATCATAATGGTTTCAAAACTACACAATTCTAACATTTTTCTTTTCTCTAGTAAATGCTTCTTTTCGGAAGATTTATTCAAAGACACCAGGTCTAAAAATAGACTGGGGGGGGGGGAATATATAATGACATCATGAATATTACTAATAATATATAATATATAATAATATGGTTATTTTTTATAATTATGGCATATGAATACAAGACATTCATTTTTTGCTCAGTCAGAAACTGTAGAATCAGATCTATATTATGGCATAAGCAAACAGAGCAGATGAGGATCAGATGGCTCTCATAGGAGCTGTCTGATCTGGGTCTACTCTGTCTGTAAATGTGTGAAAAGGTGTTTATATGAAGTAAAGGGTTAACCCTTTTCTTCACATAAATGCTTTTTCGTGCCTTTACAAACAGAGGACTCAGATCAGACAGTTCCTGTAGGAGCTGTCTGAACAAGGTCTACAAATTTCTACAAATGCAAAAAAATCCTGTGTACATATGCCATTATAAAAATTCAGTTAATAAATATTTATGATGTCATTATTTCTTAATACATGAATATTCAACAGGGAAAGAGAAAATTCTAAAAACAATGGTTTCTTCTATTTTTTTCCAAATTCACGATCAGTGTTGAACAGATTACTCAGCGTCTGATCTGGATCCAAACTGTTTGTGAAGGTCATTACTGATTTGACCATTAGATTTGTAGTTATCCGAGCTACAGATTAGGGTGCATACCCAAATACTGAAATCATCATTTCTCTACCAAACCGTATACTGTGACCACTCTTTCAAAGAAACGATTCTAAAGAGTGGTCACAGAATTGTGTTTGGTAGAGAAATAAAGGAGTTATTCTTGAAAATGTTGCAATTTAAGCTAGTTTAGTGCTAGGATGTTGACATGTTACCTGTGTGAATGAACATATGGGTTCTGAGCTTGTACTTCATTGCAAATCCCTCTCCGCACACCTCACATGTGTGGCGCTTGGTCTCAGAGTGTATCAACAAATGCCGCTTCAATTTCTTGTCACTAATCAAACCTTTACCACAGACATGACAAATGAAAGGTCGCTCTCCTGTAAACATAAATAAAAACAAGAGTGTTCTGAGGAACACATGTGTCACCTGTTCGCAACTGACAAAAAACTGTTGATATGCTGGAGTGTGAAAATCAGAACAAAGGGGAATAACTCAAAAACATTGCATGCAGAGTAATGGACCTTAGTTACATCAATGGTCCTCAATGAGAGGAAGACACATGTGAAATTTGAAAGCTCTATAATGATTAATTTGGAAATGACAGCCAAAAAAGAAAGTGTGACGAAAATCAGAACAAAGGGGAATAACTCAAAAAGTATTGCATGCAGAGTGATGGACCTTAGTAACACCAATGATCCTCAATGAGAGGAAGACACATGTGAAATATGAAAGCTCTATAATGATTAGTTTTGAAATGACAGCCAAAAAAAAGAAAGTGTGACAGACAGACGACGGAAAAGTGATCCCCAAGTGACACACTGCCTCTATGCAGGTGACACAAAAAGTTTAGTCCTTTATCTGATGAAATAATGACATCATGAATATCAGTTGGAGATCATAATACAGAATTTTTTTACCATGACAGAAACTACAGAATCAGATCTATACACAGTAGAGCGTGTCTTAAGCGACCATCAAAAAGAGGTCTAATTATGGGTTTGTGAGGCAGGTGGTAGCTAAATGCAGGTCATTTTGGCCATGGCAGAATTGCTGCAGAAACAGTAGGATCATATCAATATTATTCAATAACCCTTTCCTAATCTATCCTTATTCCAAATTTCAATACCTACTGAATATTCATAGACAAAACAGCAATACATAAATACTTGAATAGCTCTGATCTAATATTTCGACTACTAAGGGCCTTTTTCAAAGATTATCATGTCAAAATACACGTCACATTTTTGTTACATGCATTCAGCCATAAAATCAAAGAGAACAAGCTATTCAAGTATTTATGTAACATATTAATTCCCTTTTTGGAATATTTTCTATATTGAAAACAGTAATGATAAATATGGAAGGTGGAACATTGTAGCCATTTTAAAAACTAAAGAAATGGATCTTTCAAATTCCAGAATCAAACAGAGCAGACCCTGATCAGACAGCTCCTATAGGAGCTGTCTGATCTGGGTCTACTCTGTTTGCAAATGCGTGAAAACATGTTTATATGAAGGAATTGGTTAATAGTATCAAGACCCTTTTGGGTTTGACTGACAAACAGCAGACCCTGATCAGAAAATGCTCTTATAGAAACAAGTGTACAGTATCTGCAAACGAAAAACAGTACCTGTGTGCAAGCGTAAGTGTATCTCTGCCTTTGAAGCAGGGATGAGTTTTCCACACACTTCACATGTTATAGCATCTTCTGGTGACCGATCAAGGGGTTTTCTGCCTCTCTTCTTCTTCTCCCTCCAGGCCCCTATACCCTTCCGCTGTCGTAGCTGCTTGGTCCGCCCACTTGTATGTGAACACAGCTTGTGTCTCTCCAAGTTATACTCCCTCATGAAACGCTGCTTACAAACGTCACACTCATGTTTCATCTCATCAGCATGCTTCTCCTGCTCATGTCTCATCAACCCTCTTGTGTATTGGAACTCACTTGGACAGAAATCACATTTGATTTTATAATCTGGTCTAGATCTGCTGTTTATAATCTTTTTGCCCTCTGCATCTAAGGAATGTGAAATTTTTCGTGGAACGCTCATTTTCCTTTTACGTGATGTTTTATTAGGAGAATCAATTTCTTTGTCAGTCATTGTAGTTATGTTATCATCCAGATCATTTAAATAGATGTACTTATCTTCAATATTTTCCCTTTCATTGTCTTCCTGCTCTTTATCAGAAGTTATTACATCATCTACATGGGTGACTATTGGCAAGCTTTCTTTTTTATTTTCTTTAGTATTATCTTTCACTCCTTTCCATGTAGTACCCCCATCATCAGTCCTCATTTTGATCTTGCACACTATTTTCTCCTTTTCCGGCACCTCAGATTTTAAGATTTCATTTTCACTCACTTTCCGGGGTCTCCCCCTTTTTTGTTTTTTAACCACTGTATCTTCAACTATGGGTGTCTCCTCTATCTTTTTAGGCTTTATCTTGATACCTTTTCCAAATGGTTTTAATTTTGGAGTAAACTTAGGAGACATGTTGTTAGTTTGTGTGAAGGCACAAGCAGTATCAAATTTTGGAAATGCTGTTTTAAGATGATGATTATAGTGGTAGGATCCCCCACTACCATGGATCAGCAGGTGCTGGTGCAGTTTACATATTGTCACAAAGGTATTATTGCAAGATCCACACCTATAAAATCCTGGCAGATGCTTGTGCCCTTTTACAGGAATGATTTCAGCTAATTCCTTCAAGGCAGACTCCTCAAAACTTTTTCTTGTTCTAACACCTTTCCTCACATTTCTTTTCTTGTCTTTCAAACCTTTTACATCATTGTCAGCCGGCATGAGACCTAGGTTTTCAGAAAACATGGCTTTGTCCTGAACGGATTGGTCTATTGATATTTCATCAACAACATCTGGTGCTTTTCCTGTATTTATGTCTGCATCTATTTCATGTGTTTCTGTTTTAATATAATCCTCTGCAGTATCTTGTGTTTTAACATTTGCAGTATCTTCAACACGGCATGCGTCCAATTCTTGCCTCACGTCAGTGAATTGCCGTGACATTTCAACAGCTTGCTCAGTTTCTTTCTGTCTTGGTTGCAATTCTGTCCAGTCAACATCTCCATGAGCTTCTGACTTTGTTTGCAGAAGCCTATCTCTTTCGTCTGTTAAGTGTTCATCTTTACTAACTTCACTGACTTGACTGTAAACTGGAACAGAAGAGGTGACTGTGTTCTCTTTTGAATGGGGAGGTACATAAAGTGGACTACTAGACCTGCACATTTCTTTCAAGGGATCTGAAATATCCATAGACTGGTCCTCTGAATCATGACCAATACTATGGTCCATACCAGTATGAGAATCTCTCATGTGACCAGTCATTCCTGGGGTTATTCCAAAGTCTCCAACATTGCTATTCTGTTGCTTTGTGCCAATGGAGGTTTCAGTACCACTAGGTTTTAGGCTGTAATTGTGATGATTTTGTAAGGTTTCATACAACTGCATATCCATAATGTTATCTTCAACCAAGAATTGTTTTCCCTCATGGTGCTTAGAAGCATCATTACCCGGTTTAAGGGAAGAGGGACTATCAGTGAAAGTGTTTCCTGTTGTGTCAAAGCTTGGAGTGAACACATGCAAGTCATATTCAGTTGATGGATTAACTGATGCTTGCATGTGGGAAAAGTCATCTCCTGTGACATTGTCCGATATACATGGAGTCTGTAATGATTCTGATGGAAAATCTTCATCCATTCTGATATCTGCAAACACATATAATTGTAAAAAATGATAATAGAGCAAATATAAATGACACGAATCATAAATAATTGAGTACTTTAGTAAAGTTCAATCTGAACTTGTACACATGTCGTTCCAGAAATACAGTAAAACCCCGCTAATGCAACCACCTAATAGAGGTTTAATTCTGGGTGCTAGATGCAGGTGGTAGCTTAATGCAGGACAAAAGTAATGCAGAAAGCTCCTCTAGGAGCTTTCTGCATTACTTTTGCCCTGCATTAAGCCACCACCTGCTTATAAAGACAACCATGTGTATTTATTAAGTGGTCGCATTAGGTGGTAGCTTAGTGAAGGAGGAGCTTTCTGCATTACTTTTGTCCTGCATTAAGCAACCACCCGCTTATAAAGACACCCATGTTTATACATTAAGTGGTCGCATTAGAGGGGTTCTACTGTAAATGACATCTTGAATAGTAATTGGACAATTTTTTATAACGGCATCATGAACAAGAGAATTTTCAGTCATGGCAGAAACTGTATACCGGTAATTCTATGTAGGAGCCATCGATCTAGATCTACTCTGTGTGCTGAGGCATCAAAAGGTGTCTCTATCAGGTAAAAGGTTATAAGCAAATAATTCTCATGTGACACAAATTTCCCCCATTTATTTCACACATCTTAAATGTGAGACAAGCATGTTGAACAAGAAAAGAGTGTTCGAAGGAATACATGTGTCACCTGCTCGCTGTTAATCCGCTGGAGTGGGAAAATCAGAACAAAGGGGAATAAATCAAAAAGTATTGTATGTAGGGTGACAAACCTTATAGTTACATCAATGGTCCTCTAAATGAGAGGAAGACACATACGAAATTTGAAAGTTCTATAATGATTAGTTTAGAAATGACGATCAAAAAAAGGAAAGTGTGATGGACAGACATACGGAAGGACAGACGATGGAAAATTAAAGTGACCCCTAATTTAAGTGACACACTGCCTCTCGGCTGGTGACACAAAAAAGTATATCTTGAATATTTAAGAGACACACATGTTGTCAGTTGAACAAGAATAATAGACAAACGTATGTTCAAAAAGATAAAAGCATATCTTGAAATTATGAGACAAACATGTTCAAAAAGAAAAAAAGGTGGAAAGGGAGGAAAGGGTTAAAACATGCATTATTACTGTAAATCTGATTATAAAATAACAGGTTTTATGATTTATGATCTACAAATCATATGACGCTTTAATTTTTGTCTAAGCCAAAAAAAACAGGGTGGAAAAATCCAGTGAAAATTAGCTCATTGGTTTTGCAATCCTCCATTATTTTCCTGCACTTGAAGTTGAATTTATGACCAATGTAACTGGCCGGGTACAGGTACTGGGTGAATAACAGTAGTGGTCCGAATAGCTCAGTCGGTAGAGCACACTGCCACACTTGCCCTGTAATGCGGGGTCGCAGGTTCGAGCCCCGGTCTGGCAGCAGGTTTTTCACCAGTCGACCCTGTTACAGTTGGCACCCAACTTGAAAATTGGGTCCTGTGCATGCCCATAATTTCTTGTGGAGATTCGGCAAGAATCTCAGGGGAAAATGGGGAGTAGTGTAACAGGCCGGGTACTGGTAACGGGTGAATAACAGTAAGCAGTTCAGACAGGTTGGTTGGTTGAGCACTCGCTCTATAAGCTAGGGGTCATAGATTCGAGCCCCGGTCTGACTGCAGGTTTTTTTTTTTCTAGTCTTGTTACACCAAGACAAAAAATAGAGTCAAACATTGATATGCAACCTTTTATAAAACCTTTAATTTTATAATAAAAGTTCTTGTTTAAATAATGCACCTCAAAAATTCATCATTCATGTGGTGGGCCCTTGACACACCTCCTTCGCAAGGGAGGTAATTGAGTGATGCGTATGAGGAAATAGATGTGCCATATGTTGCTAACACAGCCGTCACGACAATAATAAAATTCTACTGATAGGGCATTATTCTCTTCACATTCCAAAACAATAATAAACATTCTTAAATGCATACCAAGTACGCCATATTTATCTAAACCTGTGTGGAGCGCCGCAGACGTTCTTTTCCACTGGTCTTCTCGATACCCGATGGAACTGAAGGATACGTTGAGGCCCTTGGAGTCAATCCAAACAAAGAAATAAATCTTTCTAAAAGCTACGATATTCTTTACATATGATGATATAATACTTATTATTGTAATGAAAGAAAAATAAAATATGTAAAGGTAACTTACCGGCTACTTGACGGTGATGTTGAACGCCGTTTTAGTTTGAAATACGGTTTACATTTTTTGCTTCGTGGCAACTTTTAGAGCTTGACCTACATTTGCCCGAATGGAGGGCCTGAATTCAAGGGAGACTACTCGTGCATGAATGCAAGCGACACACGCAACGAGGTTCGAAAGGGGGTAAATGTGCTGATCACTAATATCATGAAGACTACTTATTTGCAGACAGTTTGGATTCAGACGAGATGCCGAGTAAATCGGACCGGCCTGTCATGAGGATCCAAACTGTTTAATACTCCGTAAAGCTAAAGATCTATTCAAACCGACCCTGAGACCTGGGATCAGTGTTTTAGCTAGCACTTTGTTTTTCACCTATTTTAACACCTGTCTCACTTTATTTCTTCTCTCTATCCTTCTTTTGAAGTCTTCCTTTCACAACTTTTATTTGCTTTTAATCTGCACGACGCCCAAACCCCTCATGCCGACAATACACGACAAGTGGAGTCCGGCATTATATATGGTAAATAGATAGAAGAACCGAATGTTTTGGAGTGATGAAATTGTTACTAAAAAACTCTTGTATAGCTAGGAAGAAGAAGAAGGATATTTATTTGCGGATTTGTTTTATAATGGTATATAAACACATGAGTTTTGGTATAAGCAGAAACAGTGGAAATACATGTAGATCTATTTCATAAGCAAACAGAGCAGATCTTGATTATTTAAGGCTCCTATACAGATCTACCCTGTTTGCAAAGATGTGAAAAGGTGTTTGTATTGTGAAGTACAGTACCTACGTGGAATCTCAGTTTCGAGCTTCAATTAAGGGACCATACAAATTGCTTCGAGATAACAGAAAATCGAGTCATCCGATTTATATTCTGGACAAATTCTCAAGTTAACAGATTAGTAATGCTAAAACGCTCCTTCATGAGTTTTCAGCATTATAAATTGTATATACTTTCGACCTCGATTAAACTGTCACGTGTGTTTCTAGATGTGTTTATAATAGTGACAGTCACACAGTTTAGAACAATTTTGTATTGGAAATTTGGAAGGACCGAACTTTAACTTCGAATTTTATCGACGTTCTAGTTATCCGAGTTCGAGATATCGGGGTTCCATTGTATAAAGTTTGAATGGCGAACAGTTAGTGCATATAAATTCAATATATTAACCCATTCCCTCATAGGCTATTTTTAGATCCACTGAATAAATCTACCGAAAAGGAGCGTTAACTAGAGAAAAGGATTTTTTTTTAGAATTTTGTAGTTTTGAAACCATTGTGATAAATAGAGCATTTGCTCCTATCAAAGACCTATGATAACATATTCCTATGGAGCAAATGCTCTATTTATCACAATGGTTTCAGGAAGTGACTTTTACAGAGGCGTCAATATGAGGGAATGAGTTAATGGGTCCCTCCAGTATAGCCTGCGCAATTTAGGTCTACACTGTTTGCAAAGGTTTCCCTTATTTCAAAGGGGCAATTTGGGTCTAGACTGTTATCAAAGGTTTTTCCTTATTCGAAGGGTTAAACTTTTAACCATTTGAACAAGGGAATCCTTTTGCAAACAGTGTAGACCCAAATCGCAGGGGATACTGGAGGAACCCTTTAATATTGATCTGCACTGATTGCCATTCAGAATTCTCTGGCATATATATATTTTTTTATCAATGTTTTATAATAAATATTTCGTAAACTTCATACGTGATTACCGAAAAACATATGTAAACAACAAACTATATTAGATCTATCAGAGACATATAGGAGAAGGGGATACATACATGATATAATTATGCATGTCTCTGGATCTACGCAGACGAAATTTAATTAAAAACATTTATGTTTAATCCTACCAAATGATAAAAAAAACCCATACTTTTTTAGATTATCATATTTTTTAAGACTTGATAGTTTTATACATAGACTAGATCTTAGTTTTTTTTATGTGAATTATAGTAACTTCTGACACACATAATAAAATTATTTAGCGACACGAGTAAAGATGTATCTATATCAATAATACACAAAATATGAGTTGCCTCCCTTGTATATTTCCTGTCCATTTGTTACTGAAAGCGATAATCAACAACAAAGGTGCAACAGGCAACAAATGCCAACATCAGCAGTTTTTATCCAAAATGAAAGCCATGGACGCCATAGACCATAGGAATACCTTCCATCTGGCCAACTAGAAAAGTGTCAACTGTTTTGTATTCTCTTCCGATATTTAAAAATTCTGATAGAAAACAGTGGTGTAACCGGATGGGTTATTTTTCGGACAGTTGTAAACACTTATCGATTACCATTATATGACAAAACGCTATTGTGTAACTGTCACCTAGATTAACTCTTTACTTCATATACAAGCATGTTTAAGCAAAGAGGATAGACCCATGTCAAACAGCTCACGTAGCTGCTGTTTGGTATGTCGAGGGCTTGGTGCAAAACTATTCTAACAAAGTGAAGGAGTTAGAATAGTTTTGCACCAAGTCCTCGATATGCATGCTCTCGTATTTATTACAATTTACAGATACTCTGCTGTAATCTAAATGCCTTGCTATATGTTTGATTTAATTAACCCTTTCCTCCATGAATATTCGTATAAGAAATAATAATGTCATTAATATTATTAATCAGAATAATTTCCTATAATTGCACATGAACACTGGAATTTTTGGCCATGGTAGATATATACTACATACATAGAATCATATCTATATTATATCATAAGCAAACAGAGCAGACCCTGATCAGGCTGCTCCTAGGGCCATCTGTTCTGGGTCTACTCTGTTTACAAAGGCACAGAAAGACGCATTTATGGAATAAAGGGTTAATTTTCATTATAGATGGAGTTGCACAAATACACATGAGAAAAAGGGTTGTTCAAATATGTCTGCAAAAAGAGTCTTTGTAAAATAAGGTTGGGAAAAAGTGTCAAATACTTTATGATTTGGAACAAAGTTGGCCATTGTCTCATCAGGAACCAAGGTGTACATAGACAATATTCCATTAAATAGATTGCAGAATTTTCAGTAATTGATGTTGTACCAAACCTGTGACACATTTACAAAGATCACATTTAACCGTTTCCCTCATACAAACAATTTTTCATCCTTTGCGAACAGACGTCAGAGTAAACCCATATCAGACAGCTTCTGTAGGAACATATTATTGAAAGTATTACTGAAAGTACACCTTTAAAGAGGCAGAGCTCCAGATAAGATGCGCAAATTAAAATATTTTCAAGTACATGTATAACTTCTTTATTTCTCCACCAAACCCTATGTTGTGATCACTCTTTAGAATCTTTGAGACGATTCTAAAGAGTGGTCACAACATAGGGTTTGGTGAAGAAATGACAATTTTAGTATTTGAATATGCACCATTATCTGTAGCTCTATCAGGAGAAGAATAAACTTCATGTACCCAACTGCATGCCAGCAGTATCATTTGCTCATCTGACGGATGAGTCCAGATACTACCACCACTTTATAGCATATCAAATACCCTCCAGCACAGCTGACTACTTCAAGAACTCATTCTTTCCACATACAGTTGTCCAGTGGAATGCACTACTATCGAATGTAGTCAGTGCTGAATCAATCCTTGGATTCAAGTCTGCACTGGCTGCATCAATGTATCATCCATTGTAAAGCTCAAGAGCTCTTTTATCCTGTTTTTAACAATACCTACTTTCTTGCACATTTCTTGCAAGTAGGGACTTAACCCTTTCCTCCATGAATACGCTTTTCTACGCCTCTGTAAAAAACACTTCTTGAAACCATTGTGATAAATAGAGCATTTGCTCCTATAGGAACAAATGCTCTATTTATCACAATGGTTTCAAGCTACAAAATTCTAAATTTTTTCCTTTTCTCTAGTTAATGCTCCTTTTGGGTAGATTTATTCAAAGTGGTTGGATCTAAAAATAGCCTATGGAGGAAAGGGTTAATTTAGATTTTTTTGTTTTTAGGTCTTTGTACCACCCTGTTTCGAGGTATCAGGTGGAAAGCGTAGCTTGTGTCATCTTACTTTTTAACCCCTGTGTATGGCAGTAATACTCATCAGTGAGCACTCACCATTATTATAAAAGAAGAAGCACCTTTAACTAGAAGAATGAATGGAAGAGCCAAACAGTAAATATGAGATAAAACTGAAATGAATGAAAACAAGTTTATAAATAAAGATACGAAGATCTTGAAAATAGTACAGATGGAATTCATTATCAGAAAATGTTACCATATTTCAGCACTGACTTCTTAGAGCAACAAAGAAAATGGATGTTGCAGGAACAGGGGAGGGTTGCCAAGGCATGACAGTAGATGTGTTACAACCAAACACTCATGTCAAAGGTCATGGAGCTCACCCACAAACAGGTGATCAAACTGGGACTGCTGCTTCAAGTGCAGTCCCTCAGTGCACAAGCCTGATTCAAAATATTAACTTTGACAATCTGTCTTTTAATATTGAGAGAGACGCTCACTTGTGCAAAACAGAGTTAGATTTGGAATCATTACGAAAAACACCCCCCAGCAATCAGTACTGCTGTGGTGCTTGTACAAGAACATTCAAAACTATTTGTTACTTGCATGATCACTTAAAGGCCATACATAAATCTGGAGGATCATATCACTATGATCATCGTTTAAAAACCGCATTTCCAAAGTATGATTCTTGCTGTCAATTTACTCAGACTGATTTACAAAGAAAAGAGAAATATGAATCAATAGCAGTTACTCCAAAATTATCAGACAACACAACAAAAGGAGACAGTGCAAATAATACTAGTCCAATATCTGATAAATTGAATGCTTCTAAATCAAAATATATATTAACAGTATTTGGTGCTGAACAGAATGAAAAGCTCAAATCAAATAAGAATATATCTACAACTCAGGAATTAGAGTGTGTAAAGCCTGAGCAAAATATCAATGGCAATAATTTAGACAGATCTCATAAAACAAATTTCAATTCAAATAGAACAGATGGTGATGAGGCTGAAATGAAGAGTCACACTGAAACGGAGAAAAAATACAAAATGAGTGTAAGTTTTGCAGGAGTAGATAAAACAGAAGATTATATCAAGACTCGAAAGCGTAAGCAATCAACACCTAAAAGCATTAAAACTGATGAAGATGATATATCAGGTAATACTGAAAACAGTGAAGCAAATGATGGAAAAAAGAGTGTGCTTAAAATTGAAACAGATAAAATGATTACAAGTGAACCACTTAAAGACCCAATTCCTGATGGGAATTGTAAATGTGATATTTGTGGTGCTAAATTTTCATTCAAGCGAGGCCTACTTAGACATGAGCAAATGAAACATTTGGAGGAAATGAGACACAACTGTCAACATTGCAATCAGAAGTTTATGAGAGAGTTCAATCTGCAGAAACATATAAAGTGTGTCCACACTAAAGGCCATGGTCAGAAGTATAAGGAAAAGTATAGAGCCAAGAAAAAGGCGAAGAAAGAAAAAGAGGATAGTGTGCATATAACCAACCTGCCAACAGAACATAAGAGAGCTGAAGAACATGTGATCATAGAAAAAGATGTTACAGTAAAGAAGCCATGTAGAAAGAAAGAAGAGAGTTTTTCTCACAAAGCCCCGCACACATGTAATATTTGTGGGCATACAATGCCAAGATCTAAGATGGATGTCCACCAACGTCTTCACTCAGGTAATGTGTGTGTGTGAATTACCTTTTGATGTCTTTGCAAACGAAATAGACCCTGATCAAACAACTTATGTATGAGTAATCTGATCAGGGTATGCTCTGTTAGCATATGGAATGGTATAGACTATAGATCTCTGATTCTACAGTTTCTTCCATCACCAGAAATTTCTGTGTTTACATGCCATTATATAAAATCATCTTATAATATTCATAATGATATCATCATTTTTTGTTCATGAATGTTCATAGGTAAAGGGTTTCTGGGACATTGAAACATTATGCTCATTTTGTCATATAGTTGCAGACCAATATGAATACAGAGACCCATATAAAATGCATAAATTGAAACATTTTAAGCTCCTTTATTTCTCCACCATCCCCTATGTTGTGACCACCCTTTAGACTCATCTCTTCCAGAATCATCTCTTCGATATACAATTTGAAAGAGTGGTAACAACATAGGATTTGGTGGAGAAATGACAATTTTAGTATTTGAATACACATTTTAAGCTCTGATGAATATTTGAACTAGATCTTCTGATCTGGGAATTTTTATTAGTGTTGCATATTTGTCACGTTTAGTTTCCATGTTTTTCAGGGGAGAGGCCATACATTTGTCATGTTTGTGGTAAGGGCTTGATCAGTCAGAACAAACTGAAGAGGCACATGCTGATCCACTTGGAGGTCAAGAAACATACATGTGATATTTGTGGAGCTGGTTTCCAAATGAAATACAAGTTGCGCATGCACCAGCATATACATACAGGTACCAGTGTCCTTTAGAGTGCAGTCTTCTTGTTTTATTGCCCTAGGGTGTAAGAATATGGATTTCAAGTTGTCTAATAGAAGTTACTTATACCCTAATTGAATATTTTCACCCCTAATCTCTCCTCCCAACCAGTTTGGCACCATTTTGGTAACTTTGAATTGGACATGAAACAATGCAATTTGTTCAATGCACCAATAATTATGTGCACACTCTTATAAAACACAAACTATCTTTACTCATAAGCAAACATCATTAAACGTGTTCGTTATAGGACATGCTTTGATCTGTACCCTGCAGATGAAGGGGTATAATTATACCTCGGACCAGCCCAGGTCCTTGAGCAAGCCATATTTGACCCAGATTGAATTAAAGACAACCTTTTCTGTGACTTTGACCAGACCTCGAGCAAAGCACTGTCCTCGACTCAGTTTTGCTCGAGCTATTAAAGTTTGACTGTACATTGTATATGAACACAGGAAATTTGGCCAAGGCAGAAGTAGTAGTCATATCTTTATTATTTCATAAGCAAACGGAGAAGACCCTGATCAAACAACTGTTACAGGGGGCTTCTGATCTGTGTCTGCTTTGCTTGTAAAGGCATAGAAATGCATATTTATGGAGTAAAGGGTTAAAGCAAATTCACCCCTCAGACTGTATTTCTATGATTTGGCAAAAGTTGATTGACAATCTAAATAGTGCAAACAATGAAATTGAAAAGATTTGAACAAACTACAGGATTATGAATGAAAGATTAATTGATGAGACTCGTGGGCAAATCATTCAAGCAGAAATAAAACAAAAATACTATTCAGTATTGATCTCAGTCTCAGACACAGACCATCATCATCTGTTTCTTAATTATAGTATATCACAAAGTTGACACAAACATTCTATGTTATGACTGATACAGTAAAATTCTACTTTTATGATTACAAATGATGTTTGCGGCTGGTGCCCATGACCGGTATACAGAAACATAGTACAGACTACAAGCCCTAATCAGGATCTGCATTATTTGCCCAAGTTGGTCTCTCCAGTTATTTTAACCCTTTCCTCCATGAATATTTATTTAAGAAATAATGACGCCATGAATACTAATCAGATTAATTTGTTGTAATGGCACATAAACACGGGAAATTTTGGCTGTGGCAGAAACTGTTGAATCATATTGATATTATATCATAAGCAAGCAGAGCAGACCCTGATCAGATGGCTCCTATAGGAGCCGTCTGATCTGGGTCTACTCTATTTGCAAAGGTTTGTTTATGGAGTAAATGGTTAGCAGGGTAATTAGGGTGGTAAAGAAACATGAATATCCAGGTTTCCCTTTTCTTGTGACACAGCTCATTTGTGTACTTCAGGGAAGAAGCCTTACCTATGCTCTATATGCGGAGCCGAGTTCAACCATAGCTCCAACCTAGCCACACACACACGGTGTGTTCACCTGCAGATCAAGCCATTTGTGTGTCCGACATGTGGGGGAAGGTACTCCAAGAGGTCTCAGCTAGATGACCATATCCTCAGTCACTCCACAGAAAAACAGTACACTTGCAGGTACTTTAGCATCAGAATTTCTATTACCCTTTACCTGTTGAATATTCATGTAAGTAATTAATGCACTATAAATGCATTAAGGCGAGAGTAGGTAGGTCTGTTTGCTTTTAAATATTCACCATTGCCCCACGCATGGCCATAATCATTCAGTTATTGATGGATAGCCATTATTGAAGAAGAAGAAGAAGAAGAAATAATAACATCATGAATATTAATTAGGTTATTTTTTAAAATGACATTCAGGAGATACTGTAGAATCATATCTATATTATACCATAAGCAAACAGAGCAGACCCTGATCAGACGGCTCCATACTGGAGCCGTCTGATCTGGGTCTACTCTGTTTGCAAATGCCTGAAAAGGTATTCATATGACGGAACGGGTTAACCTATTATTCCATCAATACGTCTGACAATACCTTTACAAACAGAGTAGACCCAGTTCAGACAGCTCCTATAGGAGCTGTCTGATAATGCTCTGTTCTGTTTGCTTATGGTATTTACTATTATATACATGTAGATATGACTGTACTGTTTCTGTCATAGTAAAATATTCCCTTGTTCATTATGTCTTTGATGCTACATGACCTGTTCAGTGTTGCAGTGTCCTAAAATCCAAACCATCCAGTTTAGTGTCGCTCTGTTCTAGTCTTCTAGACCCAACCCAATAAATACAATACTTTTCAGTAAGGCATTTTTTGTCTAACTCTTGTGTAAGTTATTGCATTACACCTTCTCTTTTGTTTTCAATGATTTTGATTGAGTTTGGTTTAACAGCACTGCAACACATGTTGGTTATATACAGCAGATGGTTTTTTTCGGCGGTGAGCAGGCAAGAAGCAGATGCTCTATATATCACAATGGTTTCAATACTACACAATTCTAACATTTTCCTTTTCTCTAGTAAATGCTCCTTTTCGGTAGATTTTAGGTCTAAAAATAGCCTATGAGGGAATGGGTTAACAGAGCTGTAGATAACATGTTTATTTAGGAAATCTTAAGATTTTATTATCGTTTATGATTTATATTTTTCTGCCAAATCCTGTGGTCTGATTAGTAGCAGCAAGATAGGGTTTGGCTGTGAAATAAAAAGATTTTGATAAGTCAGTACACATCTTATCAACTGCTGTGGATGTATGAAGTGGTATATTTCATAGGTACTGCTCTATGTTATCAGAGGTCCAGATAAGATGCGTACATTTAAACATTTTTAAGAATAGTTCGTTTATTTCTCCACCAAACCCTATACTGTGACCACTCTTTAGAATCGTCTCTTCGAGACGATTCTAAAGAGTGGTCACAGTATAGGGTTTAGTGGAGAAATGGCCATTTTAGTATTTGGGTATGCACGTTATCTGTAGCTCTATGTTATGCTTCCTGTATTACAGGTATTGTGGAAAATCATTCAAGTATTACAAAGGCATGAAGCGTCATGAGAAAAACCACTCTGAGGAGAAAAATTTCCAATGCGACCAGTGCGACTGCAAATTTGCTCGTAGAGACAATTTGGATCGACATAAGGTCAGTCACCAGGAGTCGTCATTGGAGTGCAAATCATGTAAGAAAATGTTTAGAGATGAGAAACTGCTACGAGATCATGAGTACAGCCATACTGGACTGAAACGATTTCAGTGTGTGTTGTGTGGGGAGGCGTATAAGGTAGCCAATCAGTATTATACTCACATGTTAGCTGCACATGGTATTGATAAAGGGCAGGCTAAACTCATGCATGAAGAAAGGCAGACTAATATGACAGTGCTGCAGACAATCGGCAAACATTCTTCAGTCCAGGTGGACCCTAATTTGCCTCTGAGACTTGATGCAGAGCCAAACACAGACTCAGTAAAGGCCTTGGGTAAGGGGATTAACCCTACAAGTATAAACGTGAGTCAGATGGTATCCGGTGTAATGGAGGAAAATCGATCAGCCATTAATGTGCTAACACGAGTAGCAACTCAAAATTTAAGGCTGCATTCGGAAGATATAAAAGATGAAGAGAAACTGAATGTTATTGTACCTCCTTTGAATCCTATGATTGTTTTAGAGAGAAACCAAGGGTTTAGCTCGATGAGTGGTGCTAGTAACATGAATGTCTCTGGAGAGACCAGCAGTAGCTCTACATCATTTGTCATGTTAACACCCTTAAGTCAGTCTCGTGATAGTCTTCAGATGCCACAGAGTGGTAACATAGTAAATGGAAATCTAACACTTCCACCACGCCAGTCTAACAATGGACAATTGGATGGTAATTTGAGACACACTGCAGAAAGTCGGACTTCATATTATGGTTCATTACAAATGGCAGCCAATCAAGACAATGGCTCATTGACCCCAGAAAGTGTTCACTCAACATATAGTATCCAGGATGCCAGAATGACATTTGATAGTCTTGCTCGGCAGCATGAGACAGTTTCCGTCCCACTGACCTTAATGAGATTATCGGAGAATATGATGGACCCGCCGACACAGAGACAAAGTCATGAGTCACAGGAGAACAATGTTCAACAGCCTGGAGCAGGCGGATACAGGATTCAAAACATGTACTAGTTAATCCCTTCCCTCCTTTTTTGACGCCTTTGTTAAAGTCACTTTGAAACCATGTGATAAATAGAGGATTTGCTCCAGAGGAGCAAATGCTCTATTTATCACAGTGGTTTCAAAACTACTAAAGTGTAAAGTGTACCTTTTTTCTAGTAAATGCTCCTTTTCAGAAGATTTATTCAAAGAGGTTGGGTCTAAAACAGCCTATGAGGGGATGGGTTAATTCTTTGCATGCCAAGTAATTGTTATCTGCAACATTTGTCATCTACTACAGTAATGTTCTAATAGTAATTTTTTCAGAGTGATTAACGTGTGTGTTTGTGATAACCTATACAAAGATTTTGGATCAAGATAGGATGTCGTGCAACTAGACATATAATTAGGATCAAAACTGTTTGCCCTTTACTCCATGAATATTCATATAAGAAATAATGACATCATGGATATTAGTTGCTTTAATTTCTATAATGATACATAATAATATAATAATTTTTGGTCAAAGCAGAAACTAAAGAATTATCTCTATATTATTACATAAGCAAACAGAGCAAACCGTAATCAGATGGCTCCTATAGAAGCCATCTGGTCTAGGTCTACTCTGTTGTCAAAGGTGTATTTATGGAGTAAAGGTTTAACCCATTCCCTCATAGGCTATTTTTAGATCCAACCTCTTTGAATAAATGTACCGAAAAGGAGCATTAACTAGAGAAAAGGACATTTTTTAGAATTCTGTAGTTTGAAACCATTGTGATAAATAGAGCGTTTGCTCCTATAGGAGCAAATGCTCTATTTATCACAATGGTTTCAATAGGTGATTTTTATGGAGCAAAGATACCCTTTATCTTTATTTTTTATCTTTCAAAAGAGCATTTTAGAAAAAAAGCATATTAATTCATGCATGTGCAAACAGATATTCAATAAGCAAACAGAGCAGACCCTGATCAGATGACTCATTCAGGAGATATTTGATCTAGTTTACACTGTTTGCAAAGGTTTATCTTTGGAGTAAAGGATTAACACATTCCCTCATATTGACGCCTTTGGATGCCTCTGACAAAGTCACATGTTGAAACCATTGCGATAAATAGAGCATTTGCTCCTATAGGAGCAAATGCTCTATTTATCACATTGGTTTCAAACTGCATAATTCTAAACTTTTCCTTTTCTCTGGTTAATGCTCCTTTTCGGTAGATTTATTCAGTGCTTTGATCTAAAAATAGCCCATGAGGTAATGGGTTAAGTGATACCTTTTATGAAAAAAAAATCAATGTAGAACTGTACTATCAAGTTATACTGTTATTTGTCAATGAATCAAGCATTACTGTTACTTGTCAGTGAAGAAATGTGCTATCAAACATTACTGTTTCTTTTCAGTGAGGAACTGTGCTATCAAGCATTACTGTTATTTGTCAGTTAAGAAATGTGCTTTTCAAGCACTAATATTATTTGTTAATGAAGAAATGTGCTTTCAATTATTACTGTTTTTTGTCATTGAAGAAAATACTTTTTTTAAGTGCTATCAAGCAATATTTGCCGGTGAAGAAATATTCTATCAAACAGAACTCAACTGTTATTAGTCAGTGAAGAATTGTTCAGTGAAGAAATGTGCTATCAAGCAATACTTTTATTTGTCGGTGAAGAAATGTACTATCAAGCATTACTATTATTTGTCAGTGAAGAAAATACTGTTATTTGTCAGTGAAGAAATGTGCTATAATCTGCCAGTATTAACACCCATGAATATTGCATACAAACCAAATATATTCCATGTAAAATTCATCATTAGCTTTAATAGTAGATATCAAGGGCTTGGTGCAAAACTATTCTAACTCCTTCACAAAGTGAAGGAGTTAGAATAGTTTTGCACCAAGCCCTCGATATGATGTTTAGCTGCTATGGTTGACTGGCCATTTATACCTTTCCCTGTTCTATGTTTATTGTTTATTACAAACTTCAATACCCACTGAATATTCATGGACAAAATAGTTATAGTGAAATATGGAAGGCGGAACATTGTAGCCATTTTAGAAACTAAAGGAACAGATCTTTCAAATTCCATTAGCAAACAGTAGACCCTGATCAGAGGGCTCATATAGGAGCCATCTGATCTGGGTCTACTCTGTTTGCAGATGCTTGAAAACACGTTTATATGAGGGAAAGGGTTGTACTTTAACTAGAAAATGCACATGAAATTCACTGGAGAAATTGATGAGGTTAAATTACTGGCAGATAATATCAATCAATACTGTTATTTGGTGATTGTTTATGTTTCATTATTTTAATACAATTATATATTGGCTAGAAAAAAATCTGTTTAGAAAACTTTTACACGTATTTGTCAAAGCATTTTTATATCATTTTTGGTGATATTTAATTTTTACTGTCTTTTTACGCTGTGTCTTATTGTCTATACTGTATTGAGCAAGTATTAAACTTTTACTTGACAATCTGACCTTTTGACGCCTTTGAAAACGGAGTAGACCAGATCAACTCCTGTAGGAGCCATCTGATCAGGGTCTGCTCTGATTGCTTATATGTTATAAAACCCTGGTTTTCTATTGTTTGCCATGGCCGATATGTTTTTTATATGTTTGTATCTTTTAATATGAGAATCTAGTAGTTGCAGCTGCAGTGGAAAATTAGTCTCTACCTAAATCCATTGTAAATTAGAATTTTAGATACCTCTTTGAATAAATCTACCAAAAAAGGAGCATTAACTTATTTATCACAATGGTTTCAAACTACAAAATTTTAAAAAGTTTTCCTTTTCTCTAGGTAATGTACCTTTTCGGTAGATTTATTCAAAGAGGTTGGGTTCTAAAAATAGCCTATGGAGGAAAGGGTTAAGCAATACCCATCTAATCAGGGTCTACGGACTAATATACATTTGATTCTAGTTTCTGCAATGGCCAACAATTCCTATGTTTATTTGCCATTATAAAAAATCAGCAAATTAATATTCGGGTCATTATTTCTTATTTGAGTGTTCATCAAGTAAAGGTTGGAAAGATTTATTTGATCTTCCTTTGCAGTTCATAGGCAAGCATTGTTAAACATAGAAACAAACAAAATGTTTATTCACAAACAGTGATGCTTGAGACTGTAGTCTATATGTTTACATTCATGTTTAATCCATTATCTCATAGGCTATTTTTAGATACAACCTCTTTGAATAAATCTACTGAAAAAGAGCATTCACTAGAAAAAAGGAAAATTTCAGAATTTTGTAGTTTGAAACCATTGTGATAAATAGAGCATTTGCTCCTATAGGACCAAATGCTCTATTTATCACAATGGTTTCACAAAGTGACTTTTACAGAGGCGTCAAAATGAGGGAATGGGTTAATGATTTTGCGATATCCATTTGTGTATTAATTCATTTTAAGTTGTCAATAGAACATACTTTTTATATAATGAAAGTATTAAAAGACTATTTTAAAGTATTTATTGGAATAAAAGTGTGAGAATTTTGAACTATCTTGTTCTAGTTTTCTGTACAACACTACATGATATATTTCATTCATAGCGTCTGTGTAAACCATTCCCTCATATCGATGCCTTTTGATGCCTCTGTAAAAATCACGTTTTTAAGTCTGTGATAAATAAAGCATTTGCTCCGTATGAGCAAATTCTATTTATCACAATGATTTCAAAATTACACAATTCTAAGATTTACCTTTTTGCTATCAAATGCTCCTTTTTGGTAGATTTATTCAAAGAGGTTGTATCTAAAATTAGCCTATGAGGAAATGAGTTAACCCTTTCCTCCATAAATACGTCTTTCTACGCCTCTGTAATAACCACTTCTTGAAACCATTGTGACAAATAGAGCATTTGCTCCTATAGGAGTAAATGCTCTATTTATCACAATGGTTTCAAACTACCAAATTCTAAAAAAAATCCTTTTCTCTAGTAAATGCTCCTTTTGGGTTGATTCATTCAAAGAGGTTGGGTCTAAAAATAGCCTATGGAGGAAAGGGTTAAGGAATACCGTACACTCATCGTGCCTTGTTACTCATACAAGCTTTCATGTGCTTGAATTATTTATCCAAAATCGTCTAACAAAGCCGATACAAAATTCAGCAGACTGCTTTTTTTGGTTGCTTTTTTGAAAGACCAAAAATACACCTTTCTGTGCCTCTGCAAACAGAGTAAACCCAGATCAGATGGCTCCTTGACATTTGACCTCCTGTAGGAGCCATCTGATCAGGGTCTGCTCTGTTTGCTTATAAAATAATATAGTTATGATTCTACAATAACTCCTTTGCCCATTTGCCATTACAGGTATAACATTTAATTATGTCTCCCCCAGTATACTGGGGAGACATTTTGTTTTTGTGCGTGGCGTCTGTCTGTCTGTCCGATTTTAATTTTTCCATGCGGTTTCTCCAAAAGCTTTGGTTGGATTTTAATCAAACTTCTTAGGACTGATCAGCACCATGCCTAGTTGTGCATATCTTATTTCTATTCCGGTTCGATGATTTTCTGCAGTGTTATGGGACTTTGAAATTGTTACATAGAACATTTTGTCCGCGCGGTTTCTCCAAAATCTTGGATCAGATTTTCATGAAACTTAATAGGATTGATCAACACCATGCCTAGATGTGCATAATTTATTCCTGTTCCAGTTTGATGATTTTCTTCAGTGTTATGGGTCTTTGAAATTTTACATTGACAATTTTCCCCCAAGCAGTTTCTCCAAAACCTTTGTTCAGATTTTGATGAAACTTCATAGAATTGATCAGCACTTTACCTAGTTGTGCATATCTTATTTCTGTTCCGGTTTGATGATATTCTGCAGAGTTATGGGACTTTGAATTCTTTACATAGAAAATTTTGTCAGCGTGGGGCTGGTGGTGTGGGGGAGACATCAGTTTTCGTATCGAAAACAATTCTAGTTTAATATTCTTGATGTCATTATTTTGTACATCAAACCCACAAACCACATCGTATTCGAGACAATTCTAAAGAGTGGTCACAAAATAGGGTTTGGTGAAGAAACTAGAAAACTGACTCAGTCAGAGAGGCCCCTGTGGATATTCTGTTGAATATGGCATTATTGAAAAATCAAGGGCAGACTCTAGACATGGTGATCTCATTCAGCCTAAAAACTAAAGGTGTCTTCCTCTCATAATACTAAGCATATGCCCTTAATATGAACTAAATATGTGAAGTTCTATTTGAGTTATCATGTCACATCAAGTGTCGACAAAATACTATGGCATTTTGGATGAATCAAGGGCAGATAACTCTTAGACATAGTGATCCGATTCCACCCAAAAACTATAGGCATCTTCCTATGATGATACTAAGCATATGCCCTCAATATGAAACCAATATGTGAAGTACTGATTGAGATATCATGTCACATCAAAAGTTGAAGGCATTTTTTATTAATCAAGGGCAGATAACTCTAGACATAGTTATCTGATTCAACCTGAAAACTATAGGCGTCTTCCTCTGATGATACTAAGCATATGACGTAATATGAAACCAATATGTGAAGTACTGTTTGAGTTATTGCGTCACATCAAAATTGTTGACAAGACAGACAGACGGATGGACAGACAGAAAATGTGATTCCTATAGGGCTCCTGCATTTTCAAAATTCAGCTAATACATAATTATCAATCCTGATGTCATTATTTCAAACATGAATATTCAACTGGGAAATAACTATTAAAAAGCAGTTGAGACTCCAGCTACTACATCTCAGACACAGTTCTGTATACGTGTCTACTCTGTTTGCAAAACTTCCAAAGGAATATACATGAAGTTCTATATCCTTACTTGATGCTGTCAGAGTAAATTGGTGTCTCATTCGAGTTCAGTCTTTTTGCCTACTTTACTAACACCAATTAACACATTACCTCATAGACACATGGTGTGACACATTTGCAAACAGAGTAGATCCAGATCAGATGCCTACTGTAAATCAGCTCCGTTTGACTATAGATCTGATTCTACAGTTTCTGCAGTGGACAAATACTCCTAGAGGAGTTTTCGGCATAACTTTCATCTTGCTTTAAACCATTAATTCATAGGCTATTTTTAGACACAGCCTCTTTGAATAAATCTACCGAAAAGGAGCATTAAATAGCGAGAAGGATTTTTTTTAGAATTTTGTAGTTTGAAACCATTGTGATAAATAGAGCATTTGCTCCTATAGGAGCAAATCTCTATTTATCACAATGGTTTCAAGAAGGGACTTTTACAGAGTCGTCAAAAGTTGAGGAAATGGGTTAAAGCTGCAAGTTGTGTCCAAGACCGAAATCTATACTAAATTGAACGTCTCGTTTACAAGGGTTCGACAGTAAAAGAAGACACAATGTCAAGATAAATGAAGATTCTTTTACAAATATTCAAAATTTATTTAATATGTATACTTCATGTATAATATATATATATATATTATTTATGTACATGTATACAGTATTATGTACAGAAATTATTAAACTGGAAAAAATATGACAATAAACTTAAATATGACAATAAACTTATAATTAACAATAATCTGCAACAAGAAACAATAGCTGTCTATCAGACTGTTTGTTCAATTTTCCATAGAGATTTTAACATGCATGGCAACAATAAAACAAAAAACTCTTAACATCATATTACAATATACACAATTGCTCTGTTACACTTTTACCTGACAGAGACGCCTTTCAATGCATTTGAAAACAGTAGATCCAGATCAGATGGCTCCCGTAGGAGCCATTTGATCTGGATCTGCTCTATTTTCTTTTGGATCTGATTCTACAGTTTCCATGATGGTACTACTCATCTTTGTTTATATACAGTAAATCCTCTCTATAACAGCCACTAAGATGTGTTAATTAGTTGGTATTTAGGGCACGTGGCTGCTTAAAGCAAGGTGAAAGTAAAACAGAACGCTGGTTTCAAACTACAAAATTCTAAAATTTTACTTTTCTCTAGTAAATGCTCCTTTTGGGTAGATTCATTTAAAGAGGTTGGGTCTAAAAATAGCCTATGGAGGAAAGGGTTAATCAGCCCTTTCCCTCATAAAAAGGCTTTTTCCATGCATTTGCAAACAGATTAGATATGACAGTTCCTGTTGGGGCATGTGGTCAGGAAGTGCTCTTTTTACAATTACAATAAAACCTCTCTATAACGACCACTAAATTACATCAGTATTTTGTGTTAAAGGCACGTGGATGCTGAAAGCAAGGTGAAAGTAAAACAACGCTCCTTTACTTTCACCTCGCTTTAACCCATTCCCTCATATTGCCGCCTTTTGACACCTCTGTAAAGTCCCTTCTTGAAACCATTGTGATAAAAAGAGCATTTGCTCCTATAGGAGCAAATGCTCTAATTATCACAATGGTTTCAAACTACAAAATTCTTAAATTTTACTTTTCTCTAGTAAATGCTCCTTTTGGGTAGATTTATTCAGAGGTTGGGTCTAAAAATAGCTGATGGAGGAAAGGGTTAATTAGTTAGCCCTTTCCCTCATAAAAAGGCTTTTTCCATGCATTTGCAAACAGATTAGATATGATAGCTCCTGTGGTCAGGAAGTGCTCTTTTTACAATTACAATAAAACCTCTCTATAATGACCACTAAATTACATCAATATTTTGTGTTAAAGGCAGGTGGATGCTTAAAGCAAGGTGAAAATAAAACAGAACGCTCCTATAGGAGCATTCTGCTTTACTTTCACCTTGCTTTAAGCACCCACCTGCCCTAAATACCAACTAATCAACACAATTTAGTGGTCATTATAGAGAGGTTTTACTGTATAATGGATCTGACCCTACAGTTTCAACCAATACAAAAACATGTATGTGGTACTAGTGTACATATGCCATTATAAAAATTAAGCTGATAAACATTCATGCTCGGCATCTCATCAAGATCCAAATTCATTGATGCTCAGAGTTTTTAACCCTTTCCTTCATATAAACACATTTTCACGCATTTGTAAACAGAGCAGACCTGGATCAGACATCGCCGGTTTGCTTATGGGAATTTATAGATCTGATTATGCTTTTTCCACAACAGTGAAAGAAAGTGAAGAAATCTTGAGTAAATATTAAACAGGGAAAGGGTTAAGGAAAAATTTACTTTGAGAATTGAAGCAAACAAAAATTCTTTTGCAGGCGACATATAAGAGTTAACCTTTTACTCCATAAATACACCTTTCTATGCCTTTGCAAACATTCTATGCCTTTGCAAACATTCTATGCCTTTGCAAACAGAGTAGACCCAAATGAGACAACTCCTATAACAGCTGTCTGATCAGGTTCTGTTCTATTTGCTTACGGAATAATCTAGATTCTGCTTTGGTAAATAATTCATGTGTTAACCCTTCTCCTGCTGAATTTTAAAATACATTTTTCCTTTACCCATGCCCTGTTGTATAATTACATATATCTTCACTGTGTACAAGTATTTCGCTGTGCAATCACTGCTGTGGAGTGCACTGATTGCACAATCAACTTGTAAATAGTGCAGACCCTGATGAGACAGCTCCTGCAGGAGCTGTCTCATCTGGGTCTTCACTATTTACACGTAGGTATATTGACATGAATAGCAAGCAAAGGGTTAATTTGCCATTTTAAAAATGAATCTAATTAATATTTATGATGTCATCATTCCTTACATGAATATTCATGGAGTTAAGGGTTGGATTAGTCTTCACTCATTGTATACTAACAATCCTTCCCATGATAATAGCCTACATATCTGCATTTGCAAATGGTGCAGATTCATATGACAAATTGTCTAGAAGATGCATATAACAAATTGTGTAGACCCATATGAGACAGCTCCTAAAGGAGCTGTCTCATATGGGTCTGCACTATTTGCAACTATAATTAAGTGGCTACAATTGGTCCAAGTTCAGAATGATTCAACTGATCAACTTTCATAGTGGATGGATTCATATTTGAATAGGGTTAACTATAATAATAATAATAATAACGACTTTATTTTAAATGGATTACATATTTGGTACAAGACCAATTTTCAATACGGTCAACATGACAAGAATATTAATATAAAAAACATATAAATTGAATTGAGAACTCAAGCTGACCCTGTTTAGACTTCAGAAAGTACGACTAATGCAAATAAATTTATCAAGATCAGGTTGGACTGTTAAGGAGACCTGATTTTGATGTAAACTTAACTATACATGTACATGTATATTCTTCCTGAATATGCATACATGATTGATATGATAAATGCAAAATAGCAACATGTGTATATGGCTTACAAAGGGTGGGCAGGACAACCCATTTCATCAAATGGACTAAAAGCTTAATTTGATACTAATTAACCTTAAATCCCCTTATTCCGCAAATACGCCTTCCTACCCCATTGCAAACAGAGTTGATCCTGATCAGATGGCTCCTGTAGGAACCATCTAATCAGGGTCTACCTTGTTTGCTTGTGATATTTTAATAGATCTGACACTAAAGTAATATTACTGATTTCAAAAAAGCAGGCGATCACAAAAGCTCACCCTGAGCACTTCATACTCAAGCAAGCTAAAAATGCAAATATATACAGCCTAGCAAAAAAAAAAAATAGACTGATAAGCCTTCATTAAACATAAACAAGTAACAGTAAAAATACGAAATACTAAACTTTAGGAATGTAACAATAGAACAAATAACATCTGAAACTACATTAAATGATTATGTAACATACATCTATTCTATTTGTTTTATATACAGTAAAACCCCGCTAATGTGACCATTTAATGAATAAACATGGGTGTCTTTATAAGCAGGTGGTTGCTTAATACAGGACAAAAGTAATGCAGAAAGCTCCTCAAGGAGCTTTCTGCATTACTTTTGTCCTGCATTTAGCTACCACCTGCATCTAGCACCCATACTTATACCTCTTTTAGGTGGTCGCATTAGCGGGGTTTTACTGTACAACAAAATCTGTTTCAATCACTTATTGATCAAACATAGCAATCTTATAAGCAGCTGGCTGCTTCACCCTTTCCTCCATGAATATTCATGTGAGAAATAATGACATCATATTAATTGCTATAATAGCAGATGGACAAAGGTTTTTTTTTTTTTACCATAGCAGAAACTGTAGTATCATGTCTATACTATATGTCACAAGCAAAAAGAGCAGACCCTGATCAGACGGCTACTATAGGAGCCGTCTGATCTGGGTCTACTCTGTTTGCAAAGGCTTATTTATGGAGTAAAGGGTTTTTACCAGATACATACACCTCTACATGTCTTTATCAACTGAGTAGACCCTGCTCGAACCATAAATACGCCTTTGCAAACAGAGTACACTCTGATCAGACGGCTCCTTTACTCCATAAATATGCCTTTGCAAACAGAGCAGACCCATATCAGATGGCTCCTAAAGTCTGATCAGAGTCTGCTCTGTTTGCTTATGATTTAATTGAATATGATAATACAGTTTTTGCCCTGGCCAAAAAACTCCTCTGTCCATGTGCTATTATATCAAATTAATCTAAGAAATATTCATGATGTCATTATATCTTACATGAATATTCATGAAGGAAAGGGTTTAGAGCTGAAATTTTATAGATCTAAATTTGATATTTTATTCATTTTATTTATATCTTTAATGTTATAGACCAGTTTCTGGCATGGCCAGAAATCTCAACTAATTAATATTTATGAATATTCATGAAGTACAAGTTTAACCCTTTCCCTTATGTAAGCCCATTTTGATGCACCTGCAAACAGAGTAGACCAAGAGCAGACTGCTCCTAGAGGAGCCGTCTGATCAGGGTCTACTCTGTTTGCTTATGGTGTAATATAACTCTGACTCTACAGCTTCTGTCTGATGCAAAATGTCATGTGTTCATATGCCGTTATAAAATCTATCTTATTATTATATTCATGACGTCATTATTTCTTACATGAATATACAACAGGGAAAGGGTTAAGACAGGTTGTACTGTACTACAATTCAATATTTCTAATGTTTCTGCTGTTCTTCATATATGTACAGCTGCACATTATTGTAGTACATTATATTCGCTTAACCCATTTCCTCATATTGACGACTCTGTAAAAGTCACTTTGTGAAACCATTGTGATAAATAGAGCATTTGCTCCTATAGGAGCAAATGCTCTATTTATCAAAATTGTTTCAAACTACAAAATTCTAAATTTTTCCTTTTCTCTAATTAATGCTCCTTTTCGGTAGATTTATTCAAAGCGGTTGGGTCTAAAAATCGCCTCAGGTAATGGGTTAAGACAGGTTCTACTGTAGATGAAAAAAATAATTGCATTCAACAGAAAGTTTTGCAGACAACAATTTCTCAGCTTGAAACAACACTTCACGATCAGGAACATTCTGAAGCATGTTTTCTAGGTTCCAAGCTCCTACCAGAACAGTTGAAGCAGGGAACCAAATATGGTACATCTGCTAATTCTGCTCGAGTTTTAACCAATGACATAGCAGGCCTTTTTTTGGTATCTACATGGGAGGACCCATTCCCAATGCAAAATAGGTAACAATTTTTGGGAAAAATTGCTAATAGTCTTATTTTGATTAACCCTTTCCCTGTTCTATATTTAGTCCAAATTTCAATACCTATTAACTCTTTGCATGCTAGCGGTGAAATGTGATTACCTTTATGCAAACAGTTTGAATCCAGATGAGACGCCGCATAATGCGGCGTCTCATCAGGATCCAAACTGTTTATCACCTAAACCATAATTTTGCAAAGTTATGAGCGAAAGTTTATCTCAAGAATTGAAGCAGACGACAATTGTTGCAGACGAAAAATTACTTAGCGTGCAAAGAGTTTAATACTCATGGACAAAATAATATGAAAGCTTAGGTGGTACATTGAAGTCATTTTGGAAAGTAAATCCATTAGCAAACAGAACACACCCTGATCAGATGGCTCCTCTAGGAGCCGCCTGATCTGGGTCTACTGTTTGCAAATGCGTGAAAACGGGTTTATATGAAGGAAAGGGTTAGTTAAAATGCTACAAAAAATGCAGAACAAGTTAAATGGGACCAAAAATTCTTTCTAAATCATGAGTTTTACACATGAAAAAAAAAATTCAAAAAAATACAAATGCATTTTCTCAAACCGGCCAGAAAAAGGTCTGCATAGAAACGCCATTTAACCCTTTTCCATCATACAAACACTTTATTAGGCCTTTACAAACAGAGTAAACCCAGATCAGACAGCTCCTATAGGAACTTTCTGATCAGGGTCTGCTCTGTTTGCTTATGAAATCATCATAGATCTGACTATGACTTCTTTAACCCGTTCCCTCATATTGACGACTTTTGATGACATTGTAAAAGTCACTTTGTGAAACTATTGTGATAAATAGAGCATTTGCTCCTATAGGAGCAAATGCTCTATTTATCACAATGGTTTCAAAATACCAAATTCTAAAATTTTCCCTTTCTCTAGTTAATGCTCCTTTTCGGTAGATTAATTCAAAGAGGTTGTATCTAAAAATAGCCTATGAGGTAATGGGTTAAATACCAAATCTTCATGTGTATATATGCCATTATAATAAATCAGCTAATAAATATTCATGATGTCATTACTTCTTACATGAATGTTCAACAGAGTAAACCCAGGGAAGCCTAGAATGCGTAGAGTGACATTTTCTCTTATGCCCACTGAAGGTTCCCGAGTGTTTGAAACTTTTCGCACAGATCTGGCAGGTGTAGGGCCGCTCCCCAGAATGCAATCTAAGATGCTCTTTTAAATGATGACTGAGCTTGAATGCCTTCTGACAAATACCACAAATATGTCTTTTCCCAGTCTCTGGAATTTCTGTAACATTTGATAATATGTTTTCATTGACAGTAAATGTATTTGGTTCCATTGGGACATCACTTTCTTGTTCCATGTCCAATGCCAATGACTGATCAGGCTCATTCATGACATACACAAACTCTGGTGTCTCTTTCTCTGCTTTGATCTCTTGTTGATTGCTGTTCTGATCTACTGATGGAGAGACAGTGATATCATCAATCTTTACTGCACCTGTAGTTCCTTCATCCTGATTATTATCTAACGACAGTGCTTTTACATGAAACTCTCGACAGGTCTTGTTTCCCTTTATATGTCTTTTCAAATACTCTATATCAAAGAAGATCAGTTTGCAACAGCTACAGAGCATATCTACCTTTGATCGTTTCCTTCTATGTTTCATGAAACCAGGAACAGATGTGGGTTTTGGTTGACTGACTGCCGAAGGTTGCTCTGCTTTGGGCCACATGTCTGAACACTGCTTTGTTGGTGACTGCTTCTCCAGAGATTGCTTGTCTTGTTTTATTGAGTCTTCATTTGGTAAGGTGAATACTTTCTTATCCACATGTGCCTGTAACATATGAGCTACTATCGCACCTGTATTCTTGTATAAGACAGTTCTCTTTACATTTTTACAAAGGTCACACTTCCAGCATGAGCCAGCCTGTGAATATCCAGTTCCACACCATAGGGAGAGTAGGTATGTAGTTCGATCTTTCACATTGTGCTGGTACCTAAGGTGCGCTCGCAACTCTACGATTTCAACACAGGAATAGCCACAATACAGGCACAATCCTAACCTGTCTCTAGATGAAAATATTTTCTTACCGCTTGGACCTTTGACAAATGTTTCATTTTCATTGAATCTTTGCTGGTGAAAGAGACGCATATGTTGTATCATCACAGAAATATCAATAAGTTTTGTTCCACAAAACAAACAAAACATCCATCTTTGTGATTCATGATTTTGCACAAACAGATGGATAAGAATTTCTACAATGTCTTCTGGTATACCAAGAGCTCCGATCATGCCCAATTCCCATGTCTGCAAAAGCCTCATTTCAGCCTGCAAAATGTTGTGTGTCTTAAAATGTGTAACTAATGGCAATGCATTCTTACCATTGATTTGTTTCCCACATATGAAACAGTATCTTTCATAATTTAGAATTTCTTTTGGAGCTATTGCCACAAAACCATCTCTGTTGCGTTTTCTATTGACAGTTGTTGACGTTGGAACCATTTCAATGCATTCTTGTTTGTTTTGCTGTATTCTACCAGTTGCTGATTTGGTATCATCAGTGGTCATTTTAGCACAGGTTTTGGGCTGTTCAGACTGTTTGGAAGGCTTGTCAGCATCATGATGTGTTGATGAATAGTGGTCAACCAACTGACTAAACTCTACACAATGCCAGGAACACAGAGAACATCTATAGGTTTCTACTTCTCCCTCTTCCTGTGTCATATTGATAGCCTGACCTTTTGAATCCTGTGGCTTTGGAATCGGGACACTTAACAAGGCAACAGGAACCACTGCAGGTCCATTTAGGATGTTTAATTTATTCATATCTGTCAAAGGATTTGCTAGAGAAAATGCTCCAGTAATAACTGGTAATGAAAGTGCTGTGACTGACCCAGATGAGATGGGAGAACTTAATGGTACTGATATTATGGATTGTGCTTGATCAATATTAGGTAACTGCGCTTCTTTAATATTGGTTTCAGAGTTAGGAATGTTAGTTACTGAGGGAGAAGAGGTAGGTATTGGCGGTATACTATTATTTTTATCTTCATTGTCATCACTATCATCATCACTCTCTGCTTTGAATATAATGCAAGAAAAATCTTCATTTTCTATTTTTTCATAAACACGTCCATTATTACCATCACCTCCGTCCTCTGAGACCATTTTGGTGTTAAATGAATTTTCGTTTTCTTTGTCATACATTGTATCTTTTAGGTTATGTGTCTTCTTTGCCATTAGATCTGGCATGACATGTGATTTCAGTTGATCTTTGATTTCATCTGTTTTCACTCCCTTAACTTCATCAGGAATTTTCAAATCAATTTTCAATGCTGATGCACTGGTAGTGTCATGTATTTCTGTTGCTTTACCTGGAAAGTCCTCTCTTGTATCAACAGCGTTTGCAACTGTACCTTTGAAATCTGAAGAAATTACTGTAATAGGAATGACAATCCTTCTTGGTTTTGTTTGCATCAGATTCTGTTGGAGAATTTCCATTGGACCAGCATCAGCAGAATCATGATCAAGTCCTAGTGCTTCAGTATCTTTTCTAGTTGTTGCCGTACAACCAGATACAGTATCTGAGGCCAGTGTTATTGAAGGTTTGAGAGTATGGGTTCCAGATGAAGTCGTTGCTACAAAGTCTCCCACCAAAGCTGATACAGGATGCTCTGAAGATGACATTTGTTCAGCTCCTCCATCTATTGCAGGCCAACCAATACTATTTCTAGACCTGTTATTATGGGCTGCTGACATATGCTCTGACAGGTGACTCTTCACTGGAAAACCCTTTCCACACTTCTGGCACTTGAAAGGTTTCTGTGCATCATGTTCTCGCATGTGGACTACAAAGTCCCAGTTTGTAGAAAGTTTTTTAGGACACATTGCACAAGGAAATAGGTCTGATGCATTGTCGTTAGAGTTGTGATTTTTTTCTTCAGCTTTCTCCTTAATTGGTTCACTTTTGTTAGAGTTGTGATTACTTTCTTCAGCTTTCTCCTCAACTGGTTCACGTTTGTTAGAGTTGTGATTACTTTCTTCAGTTTTCTCCTCAACAGGTTCACTTTTGTTAGAGTTGTAATTACTTTCTTCAGCCTTCTCTTCAACTGGTTCACCTTTGTTAGAATTGTGGTTATTTTCTTCAGCTTTCACCTCAATTGGTCCATCTTTGTTAGAGCTGTGATTACTTTCTTCAGCTTTCTCTTCAACTGGTTCACCTTTGTTAGAATTGTGGTTATTTTCTTCAGCTTTCACCTCAATTGGTCCATCTTTGTTAGAGCTGTGATTACTTTCTTCAGCTTTCTCCTCAACTGGTTCAACTTTAACAGTATCCATGTTCTTAAAGGAAAGAAATTGTTTCCGCTTTTCAATTCCTGTTGTACTGTCCATAGTATCTAAGTTATGTAATTCTCCTTAGCTGCTGTTTGTTGCACAACTGACAGAGACAGCATTATAAGCACTTTGTTATGTCATACAGTTGTTGTCATGGTATATGTATAAAGAACACACATAGATGTGATGTTCTGAACTTGAGGCATGCATCCTCCTATCTAGAAGCCTTTCCAACCAAGCACCTGGAATATAAAAAGGAATAATCAGATATGTGAACTGATTTAAGCTACAATGAGACCAATTAAACTTCTAAATGCCAATTTTTTTTCAAATGGAATACTCCAAAATTTCAAAAGGTCTGAAAGCTTCCCATGAATATTTAGGGCTATTTTCTAACCGTCTAGTTGATGAATATTCATTTAACCCATTCCCTCAAAGGCTATTTTTAGACCCAACCTCTTTGAATAAATCTACCAAAAAGGAGCATTAACTAGAGAAAAAGGAAAATTTTAGAACTGTAGTATTGAAACCATTGTGATAAATAGAGCATTTGCTCCTATGGAGCAAATGCTCTATTTATCACAATGGTTTCAAGAAGTGAGGCGTAGAAAGGCGTTTTTATGGAGGAAAGGGTTAAGAAATAATGACATCACTGATATTTATTAGCCAAATCATATAATGGCATAATTATGTCCACACTAGTTTTTGGTACTGGTAGAAACAGCAAAGTCAGATCTAATTATAAATATTTTATAATTTCATTTATCAGCAAACAGAGCAGACACTGACCAGGAGTCGATCTGATCTGGGTCTACTCTGTTTACAAAGGCATGAAAAGGTGTTCATATGAAAGGGTTAGTGCAGACTAGGATGCGAGGGCTTCTCTAGAAGCTGTCTCATTTGAGTCTACACTGTTTGTAAAGGATATCAGATATTTGTGTCTCACACAGAAAGGGTTAAGCACAGGGGTCTGGATCGCTTCATGGGGGTCTATTTGTACTATAATGTTATTATATGGTACATATAGACCCCCATGAAGCGGTCCAGACCCCTGTGGGGTTAAGCAGACCAACAGATAACAGTGCATACTCAAATGCTAAAATCGTCAACAGATAACGGTACATACTGTACTCAAATGCTAAAATCGTCATTTCTCCACCAAACCCAATGTTGTGACCACTCTTTAGAATCGTCTCAAAGAGACGATTCTAAAGAGTGGTCACAACCTAAGGTTTCGTGGAGAAATGAAGGAAAATTCTTTCAAAAGTTTTTATTTACACACATTTTCTGGACCTCTGGTTAAACATACATGTTACTATACACCATGAAAATCAGCTCCACTGATTGAAAACTAGCCTTTACACTTTGCATACAGTAAAGTCCAGAACCAGGTCATTTTCACATGTTTTAAAACTTTACCTCATTAAAATGCATGTAGGAAATAATGACATCATGAATATTCATTTTTATAATGGCACAAGGACAGGGTTTTTTTGCCATGGCATAATCTGCAGAATTATATCTATACTATTTCATAAGCAAACAAGAGCAGACCCTGATAAGACGGCTCCTACAGGAGCCATCTTATCTTTGTCTTCTCTGTTTGCAAACTTGAAATGCACAGGAAGCAAGTGAGTGAGTGAGTTGGATTTTACGTCCGACCAACCATATTTCAGTTATTTGCAGACGGCACCCGCTTGAGACAAATTGTAATGCTACCTCACTGGAATGCCCCTGCCGCGGGCACATGGCAAGGGCACCCCACCCAGTCACATTATTCTGACACCTGGCCGACCAGTCCTAGAACTATCCTTTTAATGTCGAGCATAGACAAGGGAGCTACTAGTACCAACTTTTAACGACTTTTGGTCTGTCGCGGCTGGAGATCGAACCCATGACCTTCCGTACAACAGGCGGACACTCTACCACTGAGCCACGCAGCCGGTACACAGAAAGACTTATTTATGGAGTAAATAGTTCTACAATGTCTATCATGCTAATTATAAGAACAGAACAGGCTCATATATTATAGGTAGTAAACAGTGAAGAGCATGACCTGGCTCTATGCTTATAAAACAGGCTCATATATTATAGGTAGTAAACAGTGAAGAGCATGACCTGGCTCTATGCTTATAAAACTTTTAGTTTAGTCTGAGTTCGTTCTCAAGTTTTTGATAGGTCAGATTTGAGCCTTTGGCTCAAATCTGACCAATCAAAAGCTTGAGAACTCAAATCTGACCAATCAAAAGCTTGAGAACATGTCACCTTTGCTCATAATGGTGTATTTTTCCATTTAACCCTTTCCCTCATATAAATGCTATTTCAAGGCTTTGCCAACAAAATAGACTAAGATCAATGTGTTTAGATGTTACTGTTTTAGGAGTCATCTAATAATAAGGGTCTTTTCTGTTTCCTTATGGCATGATATAGATATGAATATGATTCTACAGTTTTGGTCAAAGCAAAACATTCACTTGAAATTTTTACATTACAGTAAAACCCCTCTAAGCCAGAATTTAGATACTTTTAGGCAGGTGATCGCTTAATGCCACAGGGGTAAGACACGTTTGAGTCAGTATATGTATATATACATATACTGACTCAAAAGTGTCTTACCCCTGTGCTTTATGCAGGGTGATTAAGGAGCTTTCTGTATGACTTTCACCTTGCATTAATCTGCCATTTGTTTCCAAGACCGCTACTTATACTAAATTTAAGGTCTGGTTTAGAGGGGTTTTACTGTATAAAAATTCAGTTACATGTAATAAATATTAATAATGTCAGTTTCTCACATGAATATTGAACAGGTCAAGGGTTAAGGTATTCAGAGTAAAGTATAAATTATAATATATACATGTATGTCACAGTGTTAACCCATTCCCTCATATTGACGCCTTTTGATGCCTCTGCAAAAGTCACCTGTTGAAACCATTGTGATAAATAGAGCATTTGCTCCTATAGGAGCAAATGCTCTATTTATCACAATGGTTTCAGCTCCTATAGGAGCAAATGCTCTTTTTATCACAATGGTTTCAAACTACAAAATTCTAAAATTTTCGTTTTCTCTAGCTAATGCTCCTTTTCGGTATATTTATTCAGTCATTGGATCTAAAAATAGCCTATGAGGTAATGGGTTAACTAGAATTGTGTCCATATTATCAGGTCATGGATGCCTTCGTTCTGATGATATGGTCTCAAGACAGTGGTGTATGAGGAGTAAGCCCCCGAGTTAGATGCACAAAGTTTTCACAATATTCTTTTTACTTGTTTTACTTTCACTTTGCTTTAAGCAGCCACCTGCCTTTCACTCAGCTCTTTTTCAACATGTATTAGAAACACACTATATTTATGTCATCAAACATAAACATCTAACCCCCCCCCCCCCCCCCATCAATCTTTTTCTAAACTCTGGGTCCAGGCTTATAAAGCTTTTTAGTTGAGTCTGAGTTCATTCTCAAGCCTTTGATTGGTCAGATTTGAGTTCTCAAGCTTTTGATTGGCCTCTGGCTCAAATCTGACCAATCAAAAACTTGAGAACGAACTCAGACTCAACTAAAAGTTTTATAAGCATGGATCCTGTTATAGTAAAATGAGTATTTAATAGCTTGGTTTTTTTTTATACTGGTAATGGCATATGTACGTGTACACATGCATTTTTGGTACCTATTGATAGAAACTGTCCAGTCAGATCTATTATAATTTCAGAAGCAAACGGCGCGCTGTCCGTGATTAGATGGATCTTACAAGAGCCATCTGATTTGGGTCTACTCTCTTTGCATAGACGTGAAAAGGTGTATACATATGAGTAAGAATGATGTCTAAAATAGTATGTTAACCCTATCCCTCATACAATTGCTTTATGATGCATTTGCAAACAGAGTAGACCCAGATCAGACGGTTCCTTTAGAGTGTGCTTCTAGATCTACATGTATGTTTTTGTAACACAGTGGATCTATGTATAGTTAAACCCCATTAAACCGGAGTTAAGTGTAGTATAACACTATAAATATCGAACTTGGATACATGTGGCAGCATATAATGCTGGGCGAAAGTAATGTAGAAAGCTCCTCTAGGAGCTTTCTGCATGACTTTCACCATGCATTAAGCACCCACCTGTATAGTATTTCTCTAATAGAATTACAGTTTAGAGGGCGTTTACTGTAGGAACAAAGAAACGACATTAGAATTGTCACTTGCTGTGTGTCGTGCTTATCGTGCGGACTCGCAGTACTTTGATCATAATAAAACCCCTAGCAGATCCGATATCTGGCCGTTATTAAAACATGTGGCGGCTATTACAGCTGTGGCCTATCAATCTTACCTTAAAATACGTCTGGTGTCTGCAAAATCACATGGCAGAGCTGTTGTGAGTACATCGATCTACATATAAACTACGCCTTTTAGAACTGTCACTGTCCAATACCCCGTGTAGTATATTGTACAACGTGCTCGGCGTGTATTCAGCTTTAAAGCTATTGTATCGTAATAGATCTACCTATTACAGTTTTCTCAGGTTCGCAAGTTTATGAATGTCACACAGAATATAATAAAACATTTCCCGAATCCGATTGTTGCAGATTTGTACATTCAGCTTTTGTATTATGCCGTTCGGTAGTAACCAATAACCGCGCGCTGGACTTTACACAATAACCGAATTCGCGTGTATTTAGCGACACAGGTGATCTATTTTAAGAACGCCGTGTAATGTAAAGTAGAGCTTGACACGGCCTCCATAGGCCAGCGCGTTAGACCAAGCACGACATCGGCTGAAAGATCTAAATAATACAGGACTGTAGAGGATGTGTAGATCTGCTGCATTGGACAAAATATAATTTCAACCACTAACCAATCTTATGTTTCAACCTCGGGGAGGCGATTCTAATGCGGTACAGCAAGGATATGACGGAAAAATAGATTCTAGATCTATATCCAAATCTAGATAAGATCTAGATCTATATGGAAAAAAAACTTTTAAAAATTTCTTTTTCTAAATCACAGGGGTCTGAAGTGTGCCCCAATATGGCACACCTGTGTAAAAAAATCCATTCTGGGTCGAAATCAATGATTACAGATATATTCATCTTATATATGAATAGATCTATATATGTAGGCTAATCAATGACTTCGACCCAGAATGGATTTTTTTTACACAGGTGGTCCAGGCACACTTCAGACCCCTGTGTTCTAAATAGGGGCTACAACAGAGAAGTTGAATAAACTGAGAAGTTTAATAAACGCCTATTTAGCATGTTTTCCGTTTTATAATGTATGCATACTAGACCTCATGATTGAAACCTACGCGTTTTGATCTCGCCAACGGGTTATTTACAGTGTGTAGGCAGATCAGGGCACGAAATAAATAAGCCCATCAGGAGCGTAGCTGAATACAAATGTAATGTATGCATAGTGGCAATAGGGATCTTGGGGCATTTTTGAAACCATTGTGATAAATAGAGCATTTGCTCCTATACATAGAGTAAATGATCTATTTAATTATCACAATGGTTTAAAAAAAAAAGAAAAGACTTTTACAGAGGCGTCAATATAGGTGTCAATATGAGGGAATGGGTTAAAGCTTACAGCCTTCAATTTTTGTTCCATTTTGGCCATAATAATGTTTTCACCTTACATGATATGATGTTACGCACGTGCGTAAACTTGTTCATATCGCTAGCTATGAACAGATTTACTTCTAATCTAGAACGTATATTGGTCGATCTAGGTCAATTTCAAAACGTATCTAAATCTACTGTACATATATTGCAAAGAATATATTTATATAAATCTCATTCTTATAAATCATGTATATAGAGTATCTAATTATATCTAGGCTATGTATTGACTTCCACGCAGATCTAGTTTGGTGGCGGGATTCGTCTTCGAAATACACATACAGAGTTTAAATTGTATAGGCCTATTAATATAGACGATGCATCTAGATCTAGGTAGGCAGCTTGGCGTTTGCAAACTGCATGAGTCCAGATGTGACGTCACAGTCAAGCTGTTTGACACTTGGTTATTTACTCCATTCCCTCATATTGACGCCTTTGACGCCTCTGTAAAAGTCACTTTGTGAAACCATTGTGATAAATAGAGCATTTGTTCCTTAGGAGCAAATGCTCTATTTATCACGATGATTTCAAAACTACACCATTCTAAGTTTCCTTTTTCTTGTAAATGCTCCTATTCAGTCGTTTTATTCAAATAGGTAGGGTCTAAAATAGGCTTTGAGGTATTGGGTTAATAGATATTCAAATATTTCATCGAACCGGAAGTCAGTGAAAAGTTCAGCAAATCGGAGATCTGGCAGAAAAACTTTTTTTTTAGCACGAGATATCTGAAATGAAATACATGTATAGGCCTATGTAAACATAAACACGAAAGTGCGTGATCGATCAGTCCTTTCCCTCATATAGACGTGTTTTCACGCATTTGCAAACAGTACTAGACCCAGATAAGACGGCTCCTATATGAGCCGTCTAATCAGTGTCTGCTCTGTTTGCTTATGAAATTATAATATGCCCTACTCTGCAGTTTGTACTATTATCAAAACAATCCTGTCTACAAATGCCATTATAAAAATTAACCTAATAAATATGTATTATGTCATTTTTTCTTATATGCATACTAAGCAGGGAAAGGGTTTATACGAGACAAAAGTTACGCAGAAAGCCATTTTGGGAGCTGCCACCACAGGGTCTGGACCGCTTCATGGGGTCTATATGTACTATATAACATGTTATTATATAGTACATATAGACCCCAATGACGCGGTCCAGTATAATATGTTATTATATAGTACACATAGACCCCAATGAAGCGGCCCAGACCCCTGTGGCTGCCACCAGATTTTAAAAATCTAGAATTAATTCTTCTTTTGAGTGATCCTATTTGAGAGACTTGACTGCAGTGAAGTAACGCGACACAATTTATTAACACATGAATCTATAATACCAGGTAGTTGCTAAATGCAGGTCAAACGTATAACGTTTTCCTGCATTAACCTACCACTTGTTTTAAGAATCCAGAAATACAGTAGAACCCCTCTAATGCGACCACTTAATGAATAAACGTGCGTCTTTATAAGCAGATGGTTGCTTAATGCAGGACAAAAATAATACAGAAAGCTCTAGGAGCTTTCTGCATTAATTTTGTCCTGTATTTAGCTACCACCTGCATCTAGCACCCAGGATTATACCTCTTTTAGGTTGTCGCATTAACGGGGCTTTACCTTTGCCTTTAATTGGTCGTATTAGCGAAACTTTACTGTATCGGCATAGAGTGACGCACCACTGTCACACTTGTCACAAACTTAAAGCAAGGTGAAAGTAAATATAACGCTCCTATAGGAGCGTTCTGTTTTACTTTCACCTTGTTTTAAGCAACAACCTGTATTTAACACTAAATACTTGATGTAATTTAGTGGCCGTTATAGAGAGGATTTACTGTATTGTGATATATAGAGTATTAAATGTTCTATCGCAATGGTTTCAAACCTACATTTTATTTATTTTTTCTCTCTCTAGTAAACACTTATATCAGTACATTTATTCAAAGAGGTGTTTGTGTGTGTGTGTGTGTGTGTGTGTGTTGTGTGTGTGTGTGGGGGGGGGGGGGTGGGGGGGGGGGGAGGTTCTCTGTATGGTTATATAATGAAAATATATGGCGAGAGATAAATCCCTATCTTTATAGATTTATGAAGTAAAGTGCTGAATGACTTTTAGTCCATTAGCTCATATTGACGCCTGATGACACCTTTGTTAAAGTCACTTTTTGATACCATTGTGATAAATGCTACATAGGAGCAAATGCTCTATTTATCTCAATGGTTTCAATACTACATGGTTCTAAAAGTTTCCTCTTTTCTAGTAAATGCTCCTTTTCAGTAGATTTATTCAAAGGGGCTTGGTCTAAAAATAGCCTATGGGATAATGGGCTAATCTTCTGAATAATGAAAAAAAGTAGTGTTATAGGCATACTAGCGAGATGAATACTGAAGAAATCTGTATGTGTTCCCAGATTTTGACTTTGGTTTAACCAATGCCAAGTCACATTAGCATGGCATAGGGTCAACAAAAGCTACCATTACCTGTATATATTGATTGCTAAGCAGGAGAGTTACTTATATATCTTTTCAAGTATTTGGTATGAGCCAATCGAGAATCGAACCACATACACCTAATCTCGGAAAGCGGACGATCTACCGACTGGACTTTTTAAATCACTATCTTACATCATTAAAACATTTACGCCATTACATGTAATATATATATTAAGAAATAGTTAATTATGAATAGTTATGTAGCTAAAGATTTACAATGGCATAAAGAGCAACGGAATTTTATATCATGAAAGAACTGATAATTTTGAAGCAAACATCATATCCTGGTAAGAAAGCTCCTACACGAGTCTTCAGATCTGGATCTACTCTGTTTGGAAAGGCGTGAACTGACGAATAATGTTTATGGTATGAGGGAGACTATTTGCACAGTACTTAATGAAAAATATTGAAAGAGTTACTTCCCTTATACTATAAAACAAATAACTGTTTATACAACCCGGCTTTTTTTTTCATTAAAGCTGACGAATAATGTTATGGTCTAAGGGAGACTATTTGTATAGTACTAAATAAAAATATTGAAAGAGTTACTTCCCTTATACCATAAAACGAATAACTGTTTATACAACCCGTTGTTCATGTTGGTGGATAATCACTGTTTAACCGTATATGTTCATTGCTTTATAGTGCTAAGGTGAATAACATCAAAAAGTAAAAAAAAATGAATTCCTTACATTATTAATATCAAAATGAAATCACGTACAAAAATATGATCTAAGGGAGAACATTGGTACTGTACTAATTTAGAATAATGTAAGAGTTACTTCCCTCAGACCATAATATGGTTAATACTGTACGTAATGCTGAAAGGTAGATAAAACGTATAATTTCACTGTTTTTGTAGTGTTAGAAGTGATATCCCTGGCGATACTTCCATCCCTCTAATGTTATATTTGTGGTTTTCTTTTTTTTTTATAGGCAATTACATTTATTGTTCTTATTTGTCACGGTGCTATTCGGGCGACTGTGTGTTTTGTACGTGGTGTTTCCTGCACGACTCATACATTTACTTTTACTTTTACCATTTAACCCTTTCGGCGCCAAGTTTCTAATTGTCGTCTGCAATCCAAGTTTGTTAAATCATTCAGTAAAATAAGGAAATGAGATAAATAAATGCAAATTTCAAAGGATCAAAGCACATATATAGAAATGGAGATTGAGACAAATAGTGAAGTCCTTGATCAGACGCCGCCTTGAAAAGGCGGCGTCTGATCTGGGACTGCACTATTTGTCGTGGTGAATAAAGGCGAAATTGGCGGTGAAAGGGTTAAATAAAATATTTAAGGAAACGTACAAATGTGAATGTAATAGTCAATAGTCTCTCAAACGATTGATCGAATCGGAACTACATGTATACTAAATTGCATCGGATTCAAATTGACATTATTGTAATAAGTTTAAATTCTTAACCCTTTCACCGCCATTGTCGCAAAACTGCACCACGAAAAATAGTGCAGTCCCAGAACAGACGCAGCCTTTTCAAGGCGGGGTCTGACCAGGACCTTCACTATATGTCTCAAACTATTTCTATATATGTGATTTAATGCTCTGAAATTTGCATTTATTTATCTCATTGCCTTAATTTACCGAATGATTTAACAAATTTGGTTTTCAGATGACAATTAGAAATTTGGCGCCGAAAGGATTAATATTATGAAAACACATGGCTGTCCCAACTATGATCTACTACACATTTTACCTAAATTTCCATTCGTTAAAACGTTTGAGTCTCTATTGATGAAGTGTCCTCTACTGATCGAGTGTCCTCTACTGATCGAGTGTCCTCTACTGACCGAGTGTCCTCTACTGATCAAGTGTCCTCTACTGACCGAGTGTCCTCTACTGACCGAGTGTCCTCTACTGATCGAGTGTCCTCTACTGACCGAGTGTCCCACACCGTGGATCTTGATAAGACGTCGGGTTACTGTTGCAAATGTCAGTCAGGTCGAGCTTAGTAGGCGGAGGATATGTTTGATCCTCCTCAAATATATCAAGGTTCATGACCCCTAACTTAATTTTCATAAACCCAACGCAAAAACAAAATGAAAGATAAATTCTATAGAACCTGGTTACAGCAACCATTACAAATACATGTATGTCTATTTCTAGGGGTTTATAACAGGTGGTATATTTAATGCTGGACGAAAGTTATGCAGAAAGCTCCCCAGGGAGCTTTCAGTATTGATTTCGTCCTGTATTAAGCAACCACCTGCTCTGTTAACCTCCAGATTCATTCACTATAGGTAGTTCGACTCTACAATAAAGCCTCTCTATAACGACCACTAAAATTGCGTAAATAAGTTGATATTTAGAACAGGTGTCATTGTTTGTTACATTAATATTCATGGAGTAAAGGGTTAAAACTTCTGAAAGGAGATGATCCCCAGAGAGCAAATATTGCAACACAAAAAGAGAAAACTGCAGACTCGGTTTTATTGAGTCTGTTCATGAACAGTAATTGAAAGTGCAACACTGCTCACGCCCCTAGCACCTGCTTAAGCAGTATTCAATTCAGAACAAGAAGTACTGAATTCATAATGTCTAAGGATCAGAAGGTATAACAACACTGAGAATGAAGCACGGGGCGACGTTTTACGGCCGCCACACAAGCACCTAACACCTGCTGTTGTGAAGATTATAAATTCTGAAAGGAGGTGCTCCCCGAGAGCAAATATTGCAACACAAAAAGAGAAAACTGCAGACTCGGTTTTATTGAGTCTGTTCATGAACAGTAATTGAAAGTGCAACACTGCTCACGCCTTTTAGCACCGGCTTAAGCGGTATGCAATTTTCAGAACAAGAAGTACTGAAATTCATGATCTCTAAGGATCAGAAGGTATAACAACACTGAGAATGAAGCACGGGGCGACGTTTTACGGCCGACACACAAGCACCTAACACCTGCTGTTGTGAAGATTATAAATTCTGAAAGGAGGTGCTCCCCGAGAGCAAAAATTGCAACACAAAAAGAGAAAACTGCAGACTCGGTTTTATTGAGTCGGTTCATGAACAGTAATTGAAAGTGCAACACTGCTCACGCCCCCTAGCACCGGCTTAAGTCCAATAAGGCGACAGGCAGTAGCGTAGTGTCATTATTTGTTACATTAACCCTTTCACCGCCAATGTCGCATAAATGCACCACGACAAATAGTGCAGTCCCAGATCAGACGCCGCCTTTTCAAGGCGGCGTCTGATCAGGGACTTCACTTTTTGTCTCAATCTCTATTTCTATAGCTGTGCTGTATTCCTTTGAAATTTGCATTTATTTATCTCATTTCCTTATTGTACCAATTGATTTAATAAAACTTGGATTGCAGACGACAGTTGGAAATTTGGCACCGAAAGAGTTAATTTATCATGGAGTAAAGGGTTAAGCCCAATGAAGCGACAAGGCAACAGGCAGCAGCGTAGCTGAATCAAAAATCCAATGTACGCACCGAGGCTATAGGTGTCGGGAGGTATGCTCCCCCGAGAAAATTTAGAATTGTGTAGTTTTGAAACCATTGTTATAAATAGAGCATTTGCTCCTATAGGTTTCAAAATGTGATTTTTACATCTAGACATGAAAAGGCGTCAATATGAGGGAATGGATTAAAGTTTTCATGACAAAATGGAACGTTAACCAAGTCTACCTCAAGCGTTCTATGTTTGTTCTGTTTAGGCCATTATGCTGCTTCTTATTTATATTTCGAATTGTATACGCCATTTGTGTCTTATGTATAAAAGATACGATCTGGTTATATTAACTAGATCAACACATTTTCAACAGGGATTAATCTGACCTTTATTTAACACCAGCTTAATTTGATACGGTTATGGCATCAGCAGCGTCTTATATAGATGTCAGTTCACAGACGTTCTCTAAACGAGGTTCAGCTCATCAATGTCGTATGTCTACCATTGGAAACGATGCATGCTAGGCAACGGCGCCTCACTGACCAATGCGACAAGTTTGCTAAAAGATGCCTTGGAAATACTATTCCAGATTCTCACATGCGCACGCAATATGACGTATGGCCGGATGTCGAGCACGTAGGTCTCGTTCAAGCAGTCGGTTACGTACCGTCCTGGGGCTAATTCTTCTAACACCAGAAATATTTCTAGCCGTCAAAGTAACAGTTCTGAGTAATTCACCGATATGAACAACCTGGATGTATGTATTCTGGCTATTAGACGTTACACGTGGACGTCTTAACCGAGGCATGGCGTATCAAAGACGTTTTTTCATAATGAAGAAAAAATTCCATAGTTATGCTGTTTTTTGTCTTACATGTACAGTAAAACCTCTCTAAACCGGAATTCTAGTAGAGAAGAATTTAGATACTTTTAGGCAGCTGTCTGTTAATGCAGGGTGAAAGTCATGCAAAAAGCCCTTCTAGGAGCTTTCTGCATGACTTTCACCCTGTATTAAGCTACCACCTGTCTCCAACACCGATATTTATACCAATTTTAACGTCCGGTTGAGAGGGGTTTTACTGTACATGTATCTACACTCTGGTTTTACAATGGTAAATGCGATAAACGTGTTTGCGATTTACTGCTGTCTGGGGAAAAAAACGTGAAAACGAAGGGATCGGCATGACAAACAAATTACCCGTTCAACTTAGGGATGCACAATTTGCCTGTATAAAATTCAAGCTTAAATTCATATACTTGAGCGATATATAACATAATACACTTGCACAGTTTCTTTTTTTGCCGCTGGTATTTTTCCGTACTTCTTAAACGAATAAACCCTGTAGGAATTGCATGCATCAATAAAATGTTCTTGTGTTAGTTGTAATATCTCAGTTGACCATTTACTTCACATACACGATTTAACTTATTTTCAAACAGAGTAGACATGGATCAGACGGCTCCTGTAGTAACTGTCTGATTATTAGGGTATGCTCTGTTTGCTAATGAAGTATTACAGTTCTGATTCTACAGTTTCTGCCATGGTCAAACTTTTCTGTGTTGAGATACCATTATAGAAATACATATAATAAATATCCATGATGTAATTATAAAAATACATCTAATAAATATCCATTATGTCATTATAAAAATACATATAATAAATATCCATGATGCCATTATAAAAATACATATAAATACATATCCATGATGTAATTAGGCTACATGTATTTCTTATATATATACATGTACATTCATTAAGTAAAGGGATAGCAGAGTAAGTATATTTCAGTTCAGATATTCTGGACAACACCAGCACAGGCAATTCTCCAAATATCCATCCACCCGACATATGTACCCAGAAAAGTGTGGCAAAGTGTGAGGAAATGCCATTCAGCATCCGATCACATCGAATCGCAGTGAGACCCTGTTGTTCCACGCAATAGGGTTGATTCTGACGCACTTAGCAACGCGTCGTTCCGATAGGAGGCGAACGACGATTGTGTTTCTGTCGTTGTTGCCATCGAAAATCTGCAAAGTAGACAACGAACAAGCAATCATGAAATGGGCGGGGGTGAGATCACGAAATACAAATGTACCGTGCAAACAGTTTGGATCCAGATAAGACGGCCACTATCTCGGCGTCTCATCAGAATCCAGATTGTTTGAAAGTTCGACGTAGAGTATGTTTAAAAGAATTGTAGCAGTCGGCAATTTTGAAGAACAAATTTAATTACCGTGTAAAGAATTAAGGGTGTGCAAATCTGATCGCAGAGCCATATGAAAACATGTAACTTACCACTTTACCAACAACACAAATGTAGACTCTGACCAGCTGTCGTGTTGGAAACGCGGCCTCTGATCAGGATCAACACAGTGTATCTAAACTGTTTGTTCTTGAGTGCAAACTGAATTTCATTTGACGGAGTAACCAGCGCATAGGTCTATACCGATTTAGACAGGATCAAACTTGAAGGCATTTTGCTTAACCCTTTGCCTCAAATGAACATTTATACATGAATTGTTAACTTCGTTAACCCATTACCTCATAGGCTATCTTTAGATCCAACCTCTTCGAACAAATCTACCGAAAAGGAACACTTACTAGAGAAAAGTTCAGGGTCCATGCTTATAAAGCTTTTAGTTGAGTCTGAGTTTCGTTCTCAAGCTTTTGATTGGTCAGATTTGAGTTCTCAAACTTTTGATTGGTCAGATTTGAGCCAAAGGCTCAAATCTGACCAATCAAAAACTTGGGAACGAACTCAGACTCAACTAAACGTTTTATAAGCATGGACCCAGAATTGCGTAGTTATGAAATCATTGTGATAAATATTTATCACAATGGTTTCAAAACGTGGCTTTTACAGAGGCGTCAAAAGGCGCCAATATGAGGGAATGGGTTAACATAGATTCCATAGTGTAAAACCTTTAAGGGAATTTCTTTTACTTAAATAAAAGCTGTAGGACCAGGCCCAGATAATTCCATAAACAAACAGGACAGACTCTGATCAGACAGGTCCTATATACATTACTGGTATTACGAGGGCTGATTTAAAAATCGGTTACAGAGCCTTATATAGACAATGAATGATAGGGCTGAAATGGGCAGCCCTGCTTTACTCCTTCAATACAAGGCTCAGAACTTATCAATCATCCCTCGTATGAGGTCGTACATGTATTAAGATAATGATCTTAATTACATAAAATGTATCAACTTCATTGGGTGCGATAGGCCTATATATCTAGCTGGGTTAACCTTTATTCCTCTGAACCATAATAATGTCTGCTTAAATCTGGACCTGGTGCAATTTTGTCCACGTCCAATTCGATCAAGCCTTTGAGAAACTATTATTGATCGAGTGTCAAACAGCTTGGAGACTGCCGAGCCGACGAGTTACTCGACGCCTCATCTGGATCCAAGCTGTTTTGTTTTGTTCCAAACACGAGTCAAGTCACTGTAAGAAAGGTATGTGTTAACCCTTTCCTCCATAGGCTATTTTTAGATCCAACCTCTTTGAATGCATTAACTTGAGAAAAGGAATTTTTCTTTCAGAATTTTGTAGTTTGAAACCATTGTGATAAATAGAGCATTTGCTCCTATTTATCACAATGGTTTCCACAGGTGAATTTTTACTGTGGCGTAGAAAGGCGTATTTATGAAGGAAAGGGTTCAAGTCAGTGAATCAATTATAATTCTGCAACATCGATTTGTATCACTTTTTTGAACATTATTTTTTAAGAATAACACAAAATTGTAGCGTCATTTGCTTGAGAAAAAAGCGAATATACAAAGCCATAGATCAATATGTTTATTCAAATACATTTACAAAAATCGTCTTTTCTCTCGAAACCTTAAAGTTGTGATAATGTTTTAGAATCGTCTCGAAGAATTTACATAAAGAGTGGTTAAACCAGAAGGTTTCTGGAGATATAAAGGTGCTATTCGTAAACCTTTCTTCCATGAATATTTATATAAGAAATAATGACGTATTGAATGTTAATGAGCTTAATTTGTTATATTAAGTTAATACCACATGGACACGGGACGGTTAAGCTATGGCAGAAACTGAAGAATCGTAACTATATTACGTCATAAGCAAACAGAGCAGACCCTGATAAGACGGCGCTTATATGAGCCGTCTGATCTGGGTCTACTCTGTTTGCAAAGACATAGAAGAGAGTTGTTATTGAGTAAAGGGTTAAACGTGTTTTAATTGACATACAGTGCTCCCTCCCTACAACGGCCCTCTCAATAATTATTCCCTCCTTACAACAACGCATGTCACTGTTTACGAAACAAAAAGGCTCCATAAACAACCTTTTTCCGTCGTATTTTCTTTATGCCTCCATCAAACCCTATGTTGTGACCACTCTTTAGAATCGTCACTTTGTGACGATTCTAAAGAGTGGTCACAACATAGGTTTTGATTGAGGCATAATGGTTTTAGTTCTCGAAATACACCTTATCTGGGGATCTGCAAACAAGCTAATTATGTTTGATTTTCCCTCCCGATAACAACTCCCTCTGAACAACACATACAATATTCGTAGCCCAAAGGGGTTCGTTGTAGAGAGGGAGCACTGTATCTTATCTAATGCTCTGATATATAGACTAGTTCGCACATGATAACAGCGTTGTTTTCTGTACGTTGAGATATGTAAAGGAGAAAGACACAACTCGATGTCTCATCAAGATCCAAATTGTGTTAATGTGTAATTATTTTGAAAGAAAATGGGAGGAATTTGTAGCAGACGACAATATTTGGGAGCGAAATAATTACTAAAAATATAATGATCTAGTCGAAAACTAGGCTGATAAACGACTCACTTTGTCAGCTCCAGTGTCGTCGGGAATGACATTAAAATCCATGCAGTCCATACTAAGGAGAACCTTGAACTTGGTTACATACTCGTCATGGTAGTCGTCACGCCCTCGTAGCGCAATTCCAGAAATAGTCTTCACATTTTTGAAGTTAACCTGCATAAAATATTTCAGAAAGGTATTCTTTTCATTTAAATGGAACATTATTTATCCTTGAATCAACTTAGCTATACAGAACACTTTAGAGACATACAGGTTCATCGAGAGACACGGAAACACGAACAGAAACAGAGACAAGGAAATCAGAGAGTGAAACTTGAAAATAGAGAAACATGGAGGTAGAGAAAGACATAACCATATACACGTAGATGAGTATAGTTAATATATAACAAAAAGAAACATGTGCAAACGAAGATCAGTTTTAGTGAAAGACAATGCGCGCCAGACAAAAACAAATACATATTTGGTCGGTTAAGTGTTAAATGTATAAACTGGTAAAACATTTCGGTAAATTTGTCATGCACAGTTGACCTTCGATATCTCGAACTTAGATAACTCGAATTCGAGATAACTCGAACTAAACGTTCGGTATTTCCAAAATTTACAATAAAGAATTGTTCTAAAATGTATCACTACATAGAGATCTATATCTAGAAATACATGTGTTAATTTAATGCAGGTCGAAAGTAATGCTAAAAGCTCCTTCAGGAGCTTTCAGCATTACTTTAGATCTGCATTAAGCTGTGAACTTGAGAAGTTGTTCAGATTAGAATCGGATGACCCGAACCTCTGTTACCTCGAAGTAAATTTTATGGTTCCTTGAAGTTCGAGCTATCGAAGTTCAGCTGAACACGTGTTCATGAAAAAGCGTGTCGAGAAATCTACCTGCACATATTGGTCGCTTGTGTCCTGTCCCGCTGTCCACACGTTTGTTCCATTACCTGTCGCGTTAAGCCTTGCAAACCGTGCAGAGAACTTGTCTGAAGATAAGTTATACAGAGCTGGACAATCATAGACTTGACACCAGTGAGTCGATTCATTAAGCTGACTGTCCTCCACCCATTTCAAAAGATAACTGGCACACACGGACTCTAGAAAAAATTGCATTACATGTAGTACATCTAAGAGAAACTATTTTATTTATACAACCAGTTATACCAGGGTAATAAGCTGACTAATGTCAATGCCTGAATCACCGATATACTAACTGAATCACCAATTATATTACAGTAATAAAACTTCAGTTTAGTACATGTATAAATATCGGTCTTGGAGACTGGTTGCATCTAAGTGTAGGGTGAGAGTCGTACAGAAAGCATTAAGCAACCACTTGTCTTAAAGTATCTAATTCCGGTGTAGATGGGGTTTGGTGTACAAATGCATATAGAAACGCCTTAAACTGTATTTGCAAATCGAGTAGACCCAAATCAGACTTCTCCTGTTGGACTCGTCTGATCAGGGTCTGCAACGTTTGCACATAGAATAACAGATCTGATCATATACACTATGTCATACATGTTTAGCAATACGTGTGTAAACATTTCCCTGTTTCGTTAAATGAATTACATTTGTAGGTAACGAGTCATCCACCCTTTCTTCGTACGCCGTTATGGTTATAACGCTTTCCTTCATATAAACCCGTTGTCGCGCATTTACAAACAGAGTAGACCCAGATCAGACGGCATGCTATCCCTTTACTATATGAGTATTCATGTAAAGAATGATGACTATTAATTAGATCAATTGTTTTGATCACGGCAGAAACAGTAGAATCATATCTATATTATATCATAAGCAAACAGAGCAGACTCTGATCAGACGGGTCCTATAGGAGCCGTCTGATCTGGGTCTGCTCTGTTTGCAACGCCCTAGACAGGCGTATTCATGGAGAAAGACATTAAAAAGGTATATCGTTTAACATAGATATAAATAGTGTCCAACAAGAGAGTCGTCACGGGTGACAAATGCCCCCAAAGTGTTTGACACCGAAATGCATTTTGACGGAAAAACAATACAATGTAATGCAGGTGTAACATGAAATTTTGATGCTGTTAAAAATGACACAGGAGTCAGTTCCTAACATTAGAAACAGAACCTTTGACGATTATGATAGCTAAGAAAAGAGCCAAGGGTCAAAACTTAATTAAAAAAGGACCCTAGGTCATTCTCAATGTTAAAAAGGACCCTGGGTTGAATGTCAACTTTAAAAACAGATCCTTGGTAAATTCTTAACGTTTAAAAAAAAAAGACACGGGGTCAAATTTCAATATTAAAAAAACATGCTGTGTTGATTGTTACTGTTAAGTTGATTCTTAACGTTTAAGAAAGACCCTATGTCGATCCTTAACGTTAAAAACATACCCTCAGTCAATTCTAAACGCATGGTCAAAGTTTCATGTAACACTGGCTCTTAGACAGCTGCAACAGAAGTTATCTAATATGGATCTACATTCTTTGCATAAGCATGTATAGCATCTGATTTAGGTAGTGTTGTAAGCAAGCAATGAAGACCCAGTAGCTCCTACAGGAGCTGTCTGATATGGGTCTATATTGTTATAATGCTGTATTTCATCTGAAAGTTCTGACACTGCAAGTATTTGAACAGCATGGCCTACCCATGTATGAATAGTATTTAGAGCTCTTTATAATGTCTGATTCATGCTAACGTAGTAGCAAACAGTGAAGACCCTGTAGTTTGATTTGGGTCTACACTGTTTGCCTAAGCATACCTGTCCAATACTTACAAATTACAAATTTGGAATCTGTAACTGATAAGGTATAGGAGACAAGCTTTTAGTAAAATCAAGGTCAAAGGTCAAGAGCACATTGACCTGAAAATGATACGCGACACTCCACCATCCCAAGATGAACTCACACACCAAATTTGGAATCCGTAGCTGGTAAGGTATAGGAGATATGCTCTGGACACGCTTTTTGTATCTGGTAAGGTAAAGGAGATACGCTCCAGACTGTAAAATTGAGGTCAAAGGTCAAGGTCAAGGTCAGTGATCTGAAAATGGTACACGACTCTCCGCCATCCCAAGATGAACTCACAAACCAAATTAAGAATCCGTAGCTGGTAAGGTATAGGAGAAATGCTCCGGACAGGGTTTGTGTAAAATTGAGGTCAAAGGTCAAGGTCACAGTGACCTGAAAATGGTACGAGACACTCCGCCATCCCAAGATAAACTCACACACCAAATTTGGAATCCGTAGCTGGTAAGGTATAGGAGATATTCTCTGCACAACCTTTTTTGTAAAATAGAGGTTCAAGGTCAAGGTCACAGTGACCGGAAAATGGTACGTGACACTCCTCCATCCCAAGATGAACTCACACACCAAACTTTGAATCCGTAGCTGGTAAAGTATAGGAGATTTACTCGGGACAAGCTTTTTGTAGCTGGTAAGGTATAAGATTTTGTAAAATCGAGGTCAAAGGTCAAGGTCAGAGTGACCTGAAAATGGTACGCGACACTCCGCCATCTCAAAGTGATCTCACACACCAAATTTGGAATCCGTATCTGGTAAGGTATAGGAGATATGCTCTGGACAAGCTTTTTGTAAAATGGGTTAAAGGTCAAGGTCACAGTGATCTGAAAATGGTACTTGACACTCCTCCATCCCAATATGAACTTACACACCAAATTTGGTATCCTAAGCTGGTAAGGTATAGGAGATACTCAAGACAAGCTTTTTGTAGCTGGTTAGGTATAAGCTTTTTTTAAAATCGAGGTCAAAGGTAAAGGTCAATGTCACAGTGACCTGGAAATGGTACGCGACACTCCGCCACCCCAAGATGAACTCACACACCAAATCTGGAATCTGTAGCTGGTAGGGTAAAGGAAATATGCTCCGGACAAGGTTTTTGTAAAATCGGTCAAATGTCAAGGTCAAGGTCACAGTGATCTGAAAATGGTACGCGACACTCCTCTATCCCAAGATGAACTCACACACAAAATTTGGAATCCTTAGCTGGTAAGGTATAGGAGATATACTCCGGACAAGCTTTTTGTAACTGGTAAGGTATAAGCTTTTCTTAAAATCGAGGTCAAAGGTCAAGGTCAAGGTTACAGTGACCTGGAAATGGTAAGCGACACTCCGTCATCCCAAGATGAACTCACACACCAAATTTGGAATCTGTAGCTGGTAGGGTAAAGGAAATATGCTCCGGACAAGCTTTTTGTAAAATCGGTCAAAGGTCAAGGTCAAGGTCACAGTGACCTGAAAATGGTACGCGACACCCCGCCATCTCAAGATGAACTCACACACCAAATTTGGTATCCGTAGCTGATGTGACAAAGGAAATATACTCCGGACAAAAGGTACACACACCCACACACCCACCCACCCACCCACCCACACACACACCCACACACCCACACACGCACGGTGCGATCACTATATGCCGCCAAAGCCTAGCTTTGGGGGCATAAAAAAGTGGGACAAAGGCTAACAGTGGAGACCCAAATCAGAGGCACCCGTTAGAATGTCATGTGCGAAATGGTTCTGACTACAGTGAAACTTCTGATAACCGAGCTGTTCCCTTTCTAGACTATTTTTAGACACAACCTCTTTGAATTAATCTACCGAAAAGATGCATTAACTATAAAAAAGGAGAATTCAATAATTGTATGGTATTTAAATCATTGTCATAAATAGAGCATTTGCTCCTATGGTGCAAATGCTCTATTTATCACAATGGTTTAAAGAATGTCTGACAGAGGCGCAAAACGGCGTCAATAGGAGAGAATGGGTTAACTATGTGCTTATTCTATGTAAAAATAGTTCTGGTAAGATGAATCTTTAAATTTGGAGCTTGTCTTTTACTTTTGATTATTTTATATTTATTTTAAATGTTAGACATGCTTGAAACTGCCTGTAATATTGGTAATAAATTCGCTTTTATTTTATGAAAACGTTCTTGGTTTTATATATATATAGACTATTGTTTATACAGGTCCATGAACGCAGGACATTTTGGCAGAAACTAAGGAATCAGATCTGCATAATTCCATGAGCAAACAGAGTAGACCCTGATCAGACAGATCCTATAGGAGTCGTTTGATCTGGGTCTGCCCTGTTTGCAAAGGCGTAGAAATGTGCATTTATGGAGTAAAGGGTTCAGTGGGCCAACTATGCTTTTTATTTGTAGGTCTTCTTATCTTAATTTGTCAGCAATAATTAAACACTCAAACAAGTTATTTGGCTTTAGAGTGGAACTTGATCACATTTGATATATATTTGTATAGAATTGGCTATCACAAGGGGGTCAAATGGGCGACAAGTGTGATATTGCATGACATGCCCGGACGCTATCTGTATAAAGTCTTCTGATTATAATTGGCAGTATATATTATTTGAAATCTACCTGATGTTTACAAGTAAAATAAGAGTGTAGATTTGTAAGGATTTAGCTATCACAAGGGTCAAATTAATTGCATTGTCATGCCCAGGCGCTATCGCGTCCGGGTATGTAGACCATACAACATCGCATCACTCCTATTTAACCTGTTTAATTCTTGTGGGAACATAAAGTCACTTTATGAAATCATTGTGATATATAGAACATTTCCTCCTATAGGAGCAAATGCTCTATTTATCACAATGGTTTCAAACTACACAGTTCTTAAAATTGTCATTTCTCTAGGTAATGCTCCTTTTAGGGAGATCAATAAAAACAGGTTGGATCTAAAAATAGCCTAGGAGAAAATGAGTTAATTATTGTAGGAACAAACGCCACATACAACACATGTAAATTATGGCTCTGATAAAAGACACAGTCGAATTTTATTTGAATGGAATTCCAACATATGTGCGCTGTGTTATAACCAGCCAAGATGATGACACGGTTGAGAGAAGACATGGGTATGTTAACATTTCCATGCTGATCAATTTAGGGGTGCCCATCAGTGTTTAACTAAAGGGTCTATTCAGTATGAACGGCGCAAACTTCACCGTTCCAAGGCGGTACTTCCATCTTCCCCTATTGTATGTTTGTTTTGTCTTTGTGTGTCTCTTGATGTTTTTAAAGTTATGTATATTTGCTGTGTCCTTGTGTTGCTGTGCGGGCGGCTGTTTGTTCTGTATGTGGCGTTTCATGCATGACTCATTTTTGTACTGGCAAAATTATTTTGAATGACAAGCAATGCAGACCCTGAGCAAAGGGCTCTTTTATGGGGCCTTCGATATGAGCATACACTGTTTGCAAATGACTATAGATACGTGTCCCGCAAAGGGTTAGTATAGACAAACTATCGAAAACTATGAATTGATCGAACAGTCCCTTTTTAAAACAGACCTCATTCACGGCGACTTTACATGGGGTCCCTTTAACCTACGACCTCATTAATATTCATATAAACATTATTGACTCCATAAATATTAATTAGAATATATGAATTCTAGCATATGAGCACAGGAAATTATGGCCACAACTGAAGCTGTAGAATCAGATCTATAGTATATGTATTTCACAAGCAAACAGGACAGGTCCTGAGTTTGCTCTATTTGCAAAGGCATAGATAAGTGACCTTAACAAATAAGGCGTTCAATACATGAAATGAATGGAAAGAATTGATATATATATATATATACAATTATTATTCAGAGCTACACATAAAGGTTCATACCCAAATACATTTTGTACTAAAATCGTCATTTCTCCACCAAACCCTATACTGTGGCCACTCTTTACTTAGAGTCGTCTCGAAGAGACGATTCTAAAAAGTGGACGATTCTAAAAAGTGGTCACAGTATACGGTTTGATGGAGAAATAAAGGATTTTTTCTTGAAAATATTGAAATTTACGCATCTTACATAAGACCTATGATTATACCATGCTTATAGTGGAACAACACACATGTATGCAAATCAAGCTAATGAACAAACCATTGACATTCATGCCATTTTGGATAGCTTTGACTTCGTCCTCCAATCGCTTCAACATTGCATGTACGTTTTCTAGATCTGACAGGTTTTTCTTAAGAGCAAGCGTCTCTTCTTGGTACTTTTCTATGACGTGTGTTTGGTTTTTCATATGCTTGCTTAGAACCTCTAACTCTTGTTTGAGATTGGTCATAGAGTCATGGATATCTGTTGTGAACTCTCTTACATGGACCTGGAATAAATTGAATATCGCAAAAGCTTGCATCTAAACTGCTTTTATTATTAAACTGCATCGAGATCGACACTTAACCCATTTGCTCCCACGATGATGGATTAGTCCATTTTTTTTATCTAAGGGGTGCCTGGCCTAAATTTTCAATTTCGTTTTGTTTTATATTGAAATTCCTATCAGCAAACAGTGTAGACTCTGATCAGACGCCGCATTGTTTTAGACTGGTTATAGAGTCATGGACATCTGTTGTGAACTCTCTTACATGGACCTGGAATAAATTGAATATCGCAAAAGCTTTTATTATTAACCCTTCGCGTCAATATACCTACCTGTAAATAGTGAAGACCCAGATGAGACAGCTCCTGCAGGAGCTGTCTCATCAGGGTCTGCACTATTTACAAGTTGATTGTGCAACCAGTACACTCCACAGCAGTGATTGCACAGCGATATACTTGTACACAGTGAAGATATATGTAATTATACAACAGGGCATGGGTAAAGAAGGAGAAATGTATTTTAAAATTCAGCAAGAGAAGGGTTAAGTTTCTATCTTAAGAGCAACAGATGCGTACTCGAATACTAAAATCGTACTTTCTCCACCAAACCCTATGTTGTGAGCATTCTATAAAGAGACGATTCTAAAGAGTGGTCACAACATAGGGTTTGGCGGAGAAAAGACGTTATTCTTGAAAATGTTTTAATTCTTAATTTTAAAAGGAACTGAAGGTAAGTAATTGAACAAAATATATTTGAGTACGAGAAAATGGGATAAGTATTAATTTTACAAACACCTGGAATTCATGGAATTTAGATGACGAAAGCAGAACAATATCCAAACCATTTGACACCAGAGCATTATGTTGTTAAAAATGGAAGAACTTGAACTTGGAATATTGATATACAGTTGAACTTCGATATCTCGATATTCAAGGGACCATACAAATTACTTCGAGATAACAGAAGTTCGAGTCATCCGATTACTAATCTGGACAATTTCTCAACTTCACCGCTTAACCGGTTCCCTTATATAAACTTGTTTTCACGCATTTGTGAACAGAGTAGACCCAGATCAGACGGCTCCTATAGGAGCTGTCTGATCAGGGTCTGCTCTGTTTGCTGATGGAATTTGAAATATCTGTTTCTTTAGTTTCTAAAATGGCTATAATGTTCCACCTTCCAGATTTCATTGTAATTATTTTGTTCATGAACATTCAGTAGGTATTGAAATTTGAAATAAACATAGAACAGGGAAAGGGTTAATGCAGGTCTGAAATATTGCTGAAACACCTAAAGAACCTGTATTATAGGTCTGTGCTGCCACATGTACTTCTAGATATGCGTAGTGATACAATTTAGATCAATTCTATTATATAAATTTTGGAAAGCCCGAACTTCTACTTCGAGTCACCCATATTCGAGATATCAAAGTTCAACTGTTCATGCAGAACTGCATACAAACATTAACCCATTTTCAGAGTGGAATAGCCCATCAGTGTTTAACTATAGAGTCCACTCAGTATGAGTATGGAATTTAAAGTTCCTAGAGAATTATGAATGGCAAACAGCGCATACCCTGATCAGAGTGGTCCTCTTGGTATTCACTGGTTGCAATCACAGGTGTCAAGTGCGTGACAGTTTCGTATAGTATAATACCATGTATAGTATTAGATACAGTAAAACCCCGCTAATGCGACCACCTAAAAGAGGTATAAATATCGGTGGCATATGCAGGTGGTAGCTTAATGCAGGACAAAAATAATGCAGAAAGCTCCTAGATGAGCTTTCTGCATTACTTTTGTCCTGCATTAAGCAACCACCTGCTTATAAAGAAAGCCATGTTTATTCATTAAGTGGTCGCATTAGAGGGGTTTTACTGTATAATACGAAGAAATCTATCACGCGTCTGGTATCTGTGGTTGCATGTCCACATTCAAAGGGTTGGTTTTTTGTGTTCAGTGACTTAACTGTGTTTACAGTGGAGCCTTGTTAACCCTTTCGGTGCCAAATTTCTAATTGTCGTCTGTAATCGAATTTTTGTTAAATCATTCGGTACAATAAGAAAATGAGATAAATAAATGCAAATTTCAATGGAATAAAGCACAGATATATAGAGATAAATAGAGAATGAGACAAAAAGTGGAGTCCCTGATCAGACACCGCCTTGGCGTCTGATCTGTGACTGCACTATTTGTCGTGGCGAATTTATGCGACATTGGCGACGAAATGGTTAATAACACCATATTTGATCAGAGTACACACGAGAGAGCAGTAGCATGTATACTAACACAATAAAGAAATTGTACATTTGGTTTGAGGGACTTTTGTTATACTCATAAGTACAAACCATAGACAAATTTGATATCAAAATGCGCAAAAATGTATTGGCTAAACGATAGTGTATTTTTAATTGGGATTTAATAATTTGCAGATCATAATTTTGTGTGTGAATAACGATGGTGCGAAAAGTAGAAGTGGCGGACTTGTAATGAAAGGTTTTAATAATAATAAACAAATCATTGTTGGTCTTTTTGTCTAAGTCATATATTCAGGGGGAGAGACTCTGGCAGGAAGCTCGAACATGACTATAGTTAGGCAATGAGCTAGTTTCGCGTCAGATTTTCCCGGTCTAGAAAATTAAAGAGTCAAATTTTGCTACGTTTATTATTGAAGTTATATGTTAGCATGCTCTTCGTGGATAAATTATTGAGTAATATATTCGGAAGTAGGAAAACCAGCTGAAAACCAGCACATGTTAAATGTTCTTAGTATCACATTTAAACATCAACTGAGTATAAAGCGAATAAAATATATCACGTGTAGGTGTTTACTGTAGGCGATTTTATTGGTTATTCACATGAAACTACTGCAGTAATACTTGGAAGAGAAAATTTGTCACATCTCTCAAGAGCTCCGTTATGAAACGGATGTACATGTATATAAACTGTACTCAACCGGCCCACACTACTACGTGTATTTTAAGCGACGAAATCTTTGCCATTTTCAAAACCCAGCTAACATTGTTCAAAAATCAGTTAATCAAAATGCCCGATGTTTTAATGCAGAAGGATATTAACCCTTTCCCTGCTCTAAAATTTAATCCAAATTTCAATACCTATTAAATATTCATGGCAACATAGTTGTAGAGAAATATGGAAGGTGGACTATTGAAGCCATTTCAGAAAGTAAAGAAACATATCTATCAAATTCCATTAGTAAACAGAGCAGACTCTGATCAGACGGCTCCTATAGGAGCGCTATGAGGTTAGTACTCTGTAGTAATTTGTATTGAAATGTGATCAAAGAAGTAAAATACTTGAATTAAGAAGTCGGAATTACGAAGAAAGACGTGTTGAGGTTAGTATTCTGCATTAATAAGTAATGAAGTGAGGACGAAGAAGAAAGAGCATTGGGGTAACAAAGTAGCAAGAAAGAAGTGTTGAAGTCAGCACTCTGTAGTTAGAAGTAATGAAGCACTCTGTAGTTAGAAGTAATGAAGTGAGAACGAAGAGGTAAGACATAGAAGTGTTGAAGTCAGCACTCTGTAGTTAGAAGTAATGAAGTGAGAACGAAGAGGTAAGACATAGAAGTGTTGAAGTCAGCACTCTGTAGTTAGAAGTAATGAAGTGAGAACGAAGAGGTAAGACATAGAAGTGTTGAAGTCAGCACTCTGTAGTTAGAAGTAATGAAGTGAGAACGAAGAGGTAAGATATACAAGTGTTGAAGTCAGCACTCTGTAGTTAGAAGTAATGAAGTGAGAACGAAGAGGTAAGACATAGAAGTATTGAAGTCAGCACTCTGTAGTTAGAAGTAATGAAGTGAGAACGGACAGGTAAGACATAGAAGTGTTGAAGTCAGCACTCTGTAGTTAGAAGTAATGAAGTGAGAATGAAGAGGTAAGACATAGAAGTGTTGAAGTCAGCACTCTGTAGTTAGAAGTAATGAAGTGAGAACGAAGAGGTAAGACATAGAAGTGTTGAAGTCAGCACTCTGTAGTTAGAAGTAATGAAGTGAGAACGAACAGGTAAGACAAGAAGTGTTGAAGTCAGCACTCTGTAGTTAGAAGTAATGAAGTGAGAACGAAGAGGTAAGACATAGAAGTGTTGAAGTCAGCATTCTGTAGTTAAAAGTAATGAAGTGAGAACGAAGAGGTAAGACATAGAAGTGTTGAAGTCAGCACTCTGTAGTTAGAAGCAATGAAGTGAAAACGAAGAGGTAAGACATAGAAGTGTTGAAGTCAGCACTCTGTAGTTAGAAGTAATGAAGTGAGAACGAACAGTAAGACAAGAAGTGTTGAAGTCAGCACTATGTAGTTAGACGTAATGAAGTGAGAACGAACAGGTAAGGCAAGAAGACAGATGAGCATATATATGTATGTTAGTAGCGAATGACAGTGAAACAAGAACATTTCCCAGCTGATTGAACATAGCAAAGACGAGTAAGATACGCGATTAACCCATTCCCCCATAGGCTATTTTTTGACCCATCATCTTTGAATAAATCTATCGAAAAGGAGCATTTACTAGAAAAAAGACAATTTTAGAATTGTGTAGTTTTGAAACCATTGTACTATATAGAGCATTAGCTCCTATTGAGCCAATGCTCTGTTTATCACAATAGTTTCAAAAAGTTACATTTACAGATGCGTCAAAGGAGTCAATATTTAAATACACGTACCTTCATTTTTCCCAAGTCACTTGTATGGCAGACTTCATCTCCATTGATCAATGCCAAACCGACTGCTATAGCCAAGCAACATCCAAACGCTAACTTCCCCATTGTCAGTAAACGAAGTCGCAACTTTGTCCTCGTAAGAGTCAGGAGAAAATAACTTTCAACAAGTACATGCTGGGTATTTAACCCTTTCCCTGTTCTGTATTCAGGTCAAATGTCAATACCTGCTGAATATTCATGAACAAAATAGGTATAAAGAAATATAGAAGGTGGAACATTGTAGCCATTTTAAAAAGTAAAGAAACTTATCTATCAAATTCTATTAGCAAACAGAACAGACCCTGATCAGACGGCTCCTCTAGGAGCCGTCTGATCTGGGTCTACTCTGTTTGCAAATGCACGAAAACACGCTTCTATAAGGTAAAGGGTTAATCATTTGATAAATTTAGGCTGACAAAAATTGCATTCCTCTTCCGTCACTTTCGACCTGATCTGAGTGTCAAATAGTGTCAAACCGTGTCAAACAGTATCAAAACTTCAGAAATATGAATCCTGAACATACGCCAAGTTGCTCGGTGTTTCATCTGGATCCAAAATGTTTTATTGTTACATTTTAGCCAACTGTGGACTGATCCGTGATTACCTCTGCCAAGAAATGGGTTCGATTTGAGATGCCGAGCAGCTCGGCGTCTCAACATGATTCAAACTGTTTGACACTCAGAAAGTAGTTTTGCAAAGAAATACAAAATGTACAAGACAACTCAAATTTGAAAATGAAGAGCCGGTATTTCTACTAATAATAATTTACTCAGCAGTATAAGGGTTACACTGGCTGCATATCGAGGGTTTGGTGCAAAACTATTCTAACTCCTTCACAAAATGAAGGAGTTAGAATAGTTTTGCACCAATCCCTCGATATAAACTCTCAAAGCGTGGGAACCGAGTATATAATTTCTTTGCAAACGGTGTCGATCCAGATCAAAGAACTACTGAAGTCTGAGTCTGCACTGTGTGTCATAATAAAAAAATTTCTGCAGTGATGCATTTTGATGCAATATCTTGTTTCATTAATATTCAGAAATGGGGGAGTCAGTTTTAATTCTTTCGATGCCAGTTATCTCATCTGTTATTACTAATGCAATCAGTTTAGATCCAGATGAGACGCGGAAATCACCGTTTCATCAGCATCATCACTGTTTGCTATTGTGTGATTACGTTTGAAGAACAATGTAAAAATGACAATTGTACCAGACGACAAAGTTTGCAGACGACAAAATTTTGCAGAGAAATAGTTAATGGGAAAAAATACCGGATCTACTTATCGTGACTGCATGGTTAATAACAAATAAAACAGTACATGTTGTAACTGTTTAGATATAGGAGATAAATGGCTTTCCTTTATCCTCTTAAACAGTTGCCTACAAAACCTCTTAACCCTTACCTAACAAAGTAAAATTAATTTAATATATCATGTTTAGGTGGCGGTGGTCTAGTGGTAACGCGCTTGACTATCAGTCCGGAGGTCCGGGGTTCAAATCCCGGTCCCTCCCGGAAATTTGAGAGACGCTTTTCCGTGTCTCCCACCCGCACATCCTCTTCACACAGTGGTTAAAATGGGTACCTGTGAGGGTCACTCGCCGGCACTGCGGCTGCATGATTGCGCCATATGTTAGCAGTGCTCAATTTTGTAGGCCAATGACTCAATGGCCAGGGGAGTAATTGTACAGTCGGCTGAGCGGTCATTCGGACTGAAAGTAGACTATAACTAGGTACTTTTGTATGTTTAACCATCACCCTGTTCGATGTATATTCTAAATTTAAAGCACCTACTGAATATTCATGGAGAAAATAGTTATTATGAAATATGGAAGGTTGGAGACTGTGATTTTAGAAAGTAAAGAAACAAATTAATCAAATTCCATTAGCATACTCCTATAGGAGTCGTCTGATCTGGGTCTTTTCTGTTTGAAAATGCAAGAAAAGATGTTTATATGAGGGGACGATTTAAGGAGAACGTCTGATATCTGTACTACATGTATTTCGTTTTTGTCGTACACTTTATTACTTTTCTACAGTTACTCTGTTTGCAGCTCAATCATTGAGTACACTAGCGATAGGTGGATACAGTTTGTTCACTTAAATGTTTTCGTTATACATGCACTTTACCACTGTATTTGCCATCGCGGTTTTTGTAGATTAGTCGGAGAGGGGATACGTTTATTTACACTGTTTGTCTTTTAGGGTGGGGATGGAATAAGTGTGAGGTTGGGCGTCCTAATACCGGTTTACCCCCCCCCCCCCAGTGGCTTTTGTCACTGACCGTTCCAAGGCGGTACTTCCATCTTCCCCCTATTGTCTTTGTTCGTCTCTTGATGTTTTTTTTATAGTTATGTGCATTTTCTGTTTCCTTGTGTTGCTGTTCGGGCGGCTGTTTTTTCTGTATGTAGTGTTTCCTGCATGACTCATTTTTGTACTTTTACATCTTTGTGGATGTCCGAATACCTAAGGCTGCTATGGCGAGAAGACTTTTTATTTATATAATTGCAGATTTATAAGAAATACTGTACTCATTGTTGAAAAAGCAGGATTATGACTCTTGTTTTCACCGCTTTCATTTACAGTAGAACCTGTCTTAACCGTTCACTTGCTGAAATTTAAAATACATTTCTCCTTCTTTACCCATGTCTTGTTGTATAATGTTTTGATATATATCTTCACTGTGTACAAGTATTTCGCTGTACAATCACTGCTGTGGAGTGCACTGGTTGCACAAGCAACTTGTAAATAGTACAGACCCTGATGAGACAGCTCCTGCAGGAGCTGTCTCATCTGGGTCTTCACTATTTACAGGTAGGTATATTGACGTGAATAGCAAGCGAAGGGTTTAGTGACGCTACATTTATTGAACATGGATATCTTTAACACAGGCGGTTGCTTATTACATGGCAAACGTAATGTAGAAAGCTCATATAGGAGTTTTTTGCATTACCTTTTATCTGTATTAAGCAACAACCTGCCTTTCAGATGGTCGCTTAACCCTTTACTCAATAAAAACGTTTTTCTGTGCCATTGCAAACAGAGAACACCCAGATCAGACGGTTCCAATAGGAACCGTCTGATCAGGGTCTGCTCCGTTTGCTTATGATATAATATAGATATGATTCTATAGTTTTTGCCATGGCTAAATATCCATGTGTTCATGTGCTATTATAACAAATTAATCTAATCAATATTCATGACGTCATTAACCGGACAATGATATTAGTCGTTGTTTCGCTTGTGGATATGAGCACGCTGAAACACGTAGATTCGAAATTGTAGTCAAATCGTGCACTGATTTCGCTATACTACGAGCGTAGTAACGGGTGAGATGTAGAGACTAGAGAGGGAAGTAAGGCAGAGAGAAAAAGGGTGTGTTTGTGAAACACTTATGCCCCGACTTTTGATCATGAAGGATGACCTTGACCTTTGACACATGGACCAGGGAGTTGAACGCGACACGTCGTCTTTGTGTGGTGAACATTTGTGCCAGGTTATTTTGAAATCCATTCACAGATTAAAAAGTTATATAAGGGACACGAAATTTGGGACGGACGGATGGGAGAACGGACAGACGGAAGGACAGACTGAAGGACGGACAATACGATTACTATATGCCCGCCGTTGGGGGGCATAAAATTGATAGGTTGGAAAAGGGATGGATATAGAGGCAGTTCGACACACAGATAGAAATAAGGAGACAAGGTAACATGGACAGTGATAGAAACAAAATTAAATAGATGGAGACAGGAAGACAGGCATAGGCAAAGAAACTAACGGCCATTTGTATCCTGATATTACCAGTTCTTTTCGTCACTATAATACATGTATATACTTATATACCCTTGTTTTGTAGTACTGACCAGTCGAACTGCCTATAGTGACCATATAACGAATAAATCTGGAGGTAAAGAGAGCAAGTGGTTGCTTAATTCAGGACGAAGCAATACAGAAAGCTCCTTGAGGAGCTTTCTGCATAACTTTCGTCCAGCATTAAGATACAACATGTCATAAATCCCCAGAATTAGACATACATGTATTTGTAATGGTTGCTGTAACCAGGTTCTATAGTATTTATCTTTCATTTTGTTTTTGCGCTAAATACAATCATAATTTGGATTTATCAAAATGAAGGTAGATGCCATGAACCTTGATGTCTTTGACGAGGACCAAACATACCCTTCGCCTACTAAACGCAGCCTGGGTTCATGCTTATAAAACTTTTACTTGAGTCTGAGATCGCTCTCAAGTTTTTGATTGGTCAGATTTAAGCCTTTGGCTCAAATCTGACCAATCAAAAGCTTGAGAACTCAAATCTGACCAATCAAAAGCTTGAGAACGAAACTCAGACTCAACTAAAAGCTTTATAAGCATGGACCCTGACTGACATTTGCAGCAGTAACTCGACGTCTTATCAAGATCCACGGTGTGGGACACTCGGTCAGTAGAGGACACTCGGTCAGTAGAGGACACTCGGTCAATAGAGGACACTCGGTCAATAGAGGACACTCGGACAGTAGAGGAAACTCGGTCAATAGAGGACACTCGGTCAATAGAGGACGCTCGGTCAGTAGAGGACACTCGGTCAGTAGAGGACACTCGGTCAATAGAGGACACTCGGTCAATAGAGACACAAGCGTTTTAGCGAATAGAAAGTAGGTAAAATATGTAGTAGATCATAGTTGGGACAGACATATGTTTTCATATTATTAATCCTTTTGGCGCCAAATTTCTAATAGTCGTCCGAAAACCAATTTTGTTAAATCATTCGGTAAAATAAGGCAATGAGATAAATAAATGCAAATTTCAAAGGATTAAAGCACATACATGTATATAGAAATAGTGTTTGAGACAAAAAGCGAAGTCCCTGATCAGACGCCGCCCTGAAAAGGAACAAATGCTCTATTTATCACAATGGTTTCAAACTACAAAATTCTAAACTTTTCCTTTTCTCCAATTAATGCTCCTTTTCGGTAGACTTATTCAAAGTGGTTGGATCTAAAAATAGCATATGAGGGAATGGGTTAATGTCTATGGCCCCTACTTTCATTTTGATAAACCTAAATTTTGATTGTATTTAGCGCGAAAACAAAATGAAAGATAAATTCTGTAGAACCTTGCTACAGCAACCATTACAAATACATGTATGTATGTCTAATTCTGGGGTTTTTATGATAGGTGGTATCTTAATGCTGGACGGAAGTTATGCAGAAAGCTCCTCAGGGAGCTTTCTGTATTGCTTTCGTCCTGTATTAAGCGACCACCTGCTCTGTCTACCTCCAGGTTCATTCTATGGTCGATATAGGTAGTTCGACACTGCAGTAAACCTCTCTATAACGACCACCAAATTGTGCTAATTAGTTGCTTAAAACAAGATGAAAGTAAAACCAGAACGATCCTATAGGAGCGTACTGTTTTACTTTCACATTGCTTTAAGCTGTCACTTGCCATAAATACCAACTAATTAACACAATTTAGTGGCCGTTATAGAGAGGGTTTTCTGTACATAGAACATGGAAAAGATTAAAAATGTTATATTAAATTAATTATACTTTGTATATTAAGGGTTAAAAGTGTTTGTAGGCAAGTGTTTTAGTATTCATGTACTTACTATCTAAATTAAAGAGAACAAAGGGAGGCCACTCATCTCCTTGACTCCAACACTTACAACATGTATTGTTTTATTTGTTACGAACCCAGTCACGATAAGTAGATCCGGTATTTTGCCCATTAACTCATTCCCTCATTTTGACGACTATTGTTAACTATGTAAAAGTCACTTTGTGAAACAATTGTGAATAAATGCTCTACTTATCACAATTGTTTCAAACTACAACATTCTAAAATTTTCCTTTTCTCTAGTCCTTTTCGGTAGATTTATTCAAAGTGGTTGGATATAAAAATAGCCTATGAGATAATGGGTTAACTAATTCTCTGGCAAATTTTGTCCTCAGCAAACTTTGTCGTCATGTACAATTTTCAATTTTGTTTATATTTTGTTTATATTTTATTCTTTAAACGTAGTCACACAATAGCAAACAGTGTGGGTGCTGATGAAACGCTGATTTCGGCGTCTCATCTGGATCTAAACTGATTGCATTGGTAATCACAGATGAGATAATTGGCAGCAATTAAAACTGACTCCTCCATTTCTGAATATTAATGAAAATAGTGTATCAAAATGCATCACTGCAGACAATGATTTTATCATGACAAACAATGCAGACCCGGAACAAAGGACTATCTCTGGGTCTACACTGTTTGCAAAGATGTAATATACTCGTTTCCCCCACTTTGAAGAGTTTATACATGTATGCAGCCAGTTTTACCCGTATCCTGCTGAGTAAATTATTGTTAGTAACAATACCGCCTCTTCAGTTTCAAATATGAGTTATCTTGTATTTCTTTGCAAAACACTTTCTGAGTGTCAAACAGTTTGGATCCTGTTGAGATTTACCGAGCTGCTCGGCTTATCAAATCGATCCAGATTATTGGCAGAGGTAATCACGAATCCACCCACAGCAGGCTAAAGGGTAACAATAAATAATATTTTAAACATATTGGATCCAGATGAAGCACCGAGCAACTTGGCGTATGTTCAGGATTCATATTTCTGAAGTTTTGACACTTTTTGACACTGTTTGATACTATTTCATACTCAGGTCCCACGTGACGGAAGAGGAATGCATATGTGGATCATTGTTTGCAGATTAAAGTCATCAAATGATTAAATACCGAACATGCACTTGTTGAAAGTTATTTTCTCCTGACTCTTACGAGGACAAAGTTGCGACTTCGTTTACTGACAATGGGGGAGTTAGCGTTTGGATGTTGCTTGGCTATAGCAGTCGGTTTGGCATTGATCAATGGAGATGAAGTCTGCCATACAAGTGACTTGGGAAGAATGAAGGTATTTAAATATTGACGCCTTTGACGCCTCTGTAAATGTAACTTTTTGAAACTATTGTGATAAACAGAGCATTGGCTCAATAGGAGCTAATGCTCTATTTATGACAATGGTTTCAAAAATACACAATTATATTTCTCTTTTTTTGACATCAGAGTTTGGTGTTGTTCATGTATGTCGTATCCGGTGTTAAGACTTACCATTTAATAACTGCTCATGAATAGACTCAATAAAACCGAGTCTGCAATTTTCTCTTTTCGCATTTCTGCGTTTGCTTTCGAAGGATCTCCTACTTTCAGTCAGAATATCTTACTCAATAATTTAGATTCACGAAGTGCTTGAGCATGCTAAAATATAACTACAATAATAAACGTATCAATACTTGAATCTCTAATTTTCTAGACCAGAAAAATCTGGTGCGAAACTAGCTCATTGCCTAAATATTGTCAGCTTCGAGCTTCCTGCAAGAGTCTCTCTCCCTAAATGTATGGCCTAGTCATAAAGTATAACAACGGTTTGTCTGTTGTTATTACTGAAACCTTGGACTTTACAGCAGAATATCTTGTGACAGTAGTTATGTTTAAGCATTCTTAACCTATTCTCTAAGACTAATTTTAGACCCAACCTCTTTGAATAAATCTACCGAAAAGGAGCGTTTCTAGAGAAAAGGGAAGTTTTAGAATTGCGTAGTTATAAAACCATTGTGATAAACAGAGCATTTGCTCCTGTGGAGCAAATGCTCCATTAATCACAATGGTTTCAAAAACTGATTTTAACAGAGGCGTCAATATGAGGGAATAGGTTAGGTGTACGTGAAATATAAAAAAGGTGATTTTGCAAAATTAAACACCGATGTCTGCCATGAAGCCTTTCCCTGTGTAATATCCATGTAAGAAATAATGACATCATGAATATTTATTAGCTGAATTTTATAATGTAAACATTTCAAGGAATTGTTTTGTTTTGACACGAACTGTATAATCAAATCTATCTCATGCCAAAAGCAAACAGAGCAGAATCCTACAGGAGCTGTCTTCTGATCTTGGTCTACTCTGTTGAATGAAAAGGTGTCTACATGAATGGAGATCAGCGTGCGGTCCTTGTGTTTGAATCGTTATCACGTTCATGGCAATATGATACAGTACGTTGGCAGACACATATCGCCGAACGTTAGGCTATCATAGAAAACGCTACCAGCTACATTTGTCAACAGCTTGGTCTTCGTTGAATTAGTCATGGTGTAATCTAGGTTAGCATTTGAACATCACGAGTTTGAAAAGTAATCTACTTAGAGAACACAATTGATAGCAATTTACTATGAGGCTGTATAGGACATTGTAATATCCAAACTTAACGGCCTCAGTTAATTAACCCTTTCCTCCATAAATACGCCTTTCTACGCCTATGTAATAATGTCCTCTTGAAACCGTTGTGATAAATAGAGCATTTGCTCCATAGGAGCAAATGCTCTTTTTATTACAATGGTTTCAACACTACTAAATTCTAAAAACATTATTTTCTCTATTTAATGCTTCTTTCGGTAGATTCATTCAATGAGACCAATCTAAAATAGTCTAGGCGGGAATAAGTTAAAAAGGATTCTGGCCAACAGTGTAGACCAGGACACAGGTCTATAACACCGTTTCTTTAGGAGCTTTTAGCAATACTTTAGACATGCATTAACCCTTTCCCTGTTCTATGTTTATTTCAAATTTCAATACCTACTGAATATTCATGAACAAAATAGTTATAATGAAATATGGAAGGTGGAACATTGTAGCTATTTTAGAAACTAACGAAACAGATATTTCAAATTCCCTCAGCAAACAGAGCAGACTCTGATCAGACGGCTAAGGAACCGTCTAATTTAGGACTACTGTGTTTTCAAGTGCGTGAAACACATTTATATGAGGGAAAGGATTAAGCGTAGAACTTGAGAAATTGTCCTGGTTAGAGAAAGGATGACTCGAACTTCTGTTATTTCGATGTAATTTGTATAGTCCCTTGAATAAATTCCAGGTGTTTGTAAAGTTAATACTTATCCTGTCGAAACAATATTGTTTGCTCGTACTCAGATATATTGCATTTTTTCAAATACTTACCTCCAGTTTCTTAAAACATTTGAGAAGCGAGTATCTGAATATTAACACGCAGTTTGGAGATGGAGTAGCTCAGCGTCTCATCTGAATCCACACTGTTTGTTAATGGGATCCAAGTCGCGTTTAATACTATGAGTGTTAGCAGTTTCATAACAAGGTTAGATATACAGAGGTCCGGATAAGTAACGTAAATTAACCCACTTGCTCCAACCATCCCATATATGGGACTTAGGCAAACAGTGTAGACTCTGATCAGACGCCTCATAATGCGGCGTCTGATCAGAGTCTACACTGTTTGCTGATAGGAATTTCAATATAAAACAAAACGAAATTGAAAATTTAGGCCAGGCACCCGTTAGATAAAAAAATGGACTAATCCATTATCGTGGGAGCAAGTGGGTTAAGTGTCGATCTAGATGCAGTCTAATAATAAAAGCAGTTTAGATGCAAGCTTTTGCGATATTTAATTTATTGCAGGTCCATGTAAGAGAGTTCATAACAGATATCCATGACTCTATGACCAATCTAAAACAAGAGTTAGAGGTTCTAAGCAAGCAGATTAAAAACCAAACACACGTCATAGAAAAGTACCAAGAAGAGACGCTTGCTCTTAAGAAAAACCTGTCAGATCTAGAAAACGTTCATGCAATGTTGAAGCGATTGGAGGACGAAGTCAAAGCTATCAAAAATGAGATGAATGTCAATGGTTTGTTCATTAGCTTGATTTGCATGTGTGTTTTCCACTATGCGCTTGATATAACCATAGGTCTATGTAAGATGCGTAAATTTCAACGTTTTCAAGAAAAAATTCTTTATTTCTACAGCAAACCGTATACTGTGACCATTTTTTAGAATCGTCTCTCCGAGACGATTCTAAAGAGTAGTCACAGTATAGGGTTTGGTGGAGAAATGACGATTTTAGTATTTGGGTATAAACCTTTATCTGTAGCTCTGAATATTAATTGTGTGTATATATATATATATATATATATATATATATATATATATATATATATATATATATATATATATATAACGACTTATTTGTTAAGGTCACTTGTGTATGCCTTTTTCAAATAGAACCTGTCCTGTTTGCTTGTGAAATACACATTTACTATATATCTCATTCTACAGTTTCTGTCATGGCCCTAATTTCTGTGCTCATATGCTAGAATTCATATAGTCTAATTAATATGAATGAAGTCAAGAATTTTCATATGAATATTTATGAGGTAATGGGTTAAATGGACCCCATGTAAAGTCGCAGTGAATAGGGTTTTAAAAATAGTTTAGCTATACTAACCCTTTGCGGGACACCTATCTATATTCATTTGCAAACAGTGTATGCTCATATCAGAGGACTCCTAAAAGAGCCCTTTGCTCAGGGTCTGTATTGCTTGTCATTCAAAATCATTTTGCAAGTTTAAGCCTTTCATACTGAATAATTAAACACTGATGGACACTGCTAAACTGCTCAGCATGGAAATAGTCTATTAACATACATTTGTCTTCTCTCAACCATGTCACCATCTTGGCTGGTTATAACACAGCGCACATTTGTTGGAATTCAATTTAAATAAAAGTCGACTATGTCTTTTATCAGGGCCATAATTTACATTTGTTGTATGTGGCGTATGTTCCAACAAGAATTAACTGATTTTCTCCTATGCCATTTTTAGATCCAACCTGTTTTAATTGATCTACCAAAAAGGAGAATAACTAGAGAAAAGGAAAATTTTAGAATTTTGTAGTTTGAAACCATTGTGATAAATAGAGCATTTGCTCCTATAGGAGCATATGCACTATTTGTCAAAGTTTCACGATGGGATTTTTATAGAGGCACAAAAATGCGTGACTAGGGGATAATGTTTTAAATAAGTTAAATAGGAGTGATGCGATGTTGTATGGTCAATATACCTGGATGCGATAGCGCCTGGGCATGACCATACAATATCCCCCTTGTTGCTAATTTGACACTTGTTGTAGTTAAATCCTTACAAATCTACACTCGGTGTGATAAGATACCCTGAAAAGCAAGAAAACTAAATCGTTTATTAATTAATACTGACAAATTAAAATAAGACCCCCAAATGCAAAACATACTATATATGACCAACTTAACCTTTCGCTTGCTATTCACGTCAATATACCTACCTGTAAATAGTGAAGACCCAGATGAAAAAGCTCCTGCAGGAGCTGTCTCATCAGGGTCTGCACTATTTACAAGTTGATTGTGCAACCTGTGAGTTCCACAGTGTGATCGCACAGCTAAATACTTGTACACGGCGAGGATATATGTAATAATATAACAGGGCATGGGGAAAGAAGGAGAAAAATATTTCAAAATGCAGCAAGAGAAGGGTTAATATGTCACTTAGGTAGAATATTCTCATTTTACTAGTAGACATCATGTAGCTTTCCCATATCATGCTCTTACTTTAAACATGAAAACACCATGTAGATTTCAAATAATATATGCTGTCATTTATAACCAGCAGACATTATACAGATAGCGTCCGGGCATGTCATGCAATATCTCTCTTGTCGCCAATGTAACCCCCTTGTGATAGCCAATTATATACAACTATATATCAAATGTGATCAAGTTCCACTTCAACTCTAAAGCCAAATAACTTGTTTGAGTGTTTAATTATTGCTGACAAATTAAGATAAGAAGACCCACAAATGCAAAGCATAGTCGACCCACTTAACCCTTTTCTCTATAAATACGCATTTCTACGCCTTTGCAAACAGAGCAGACCTAGATCAAACGGCTCCTATAGGATCCGTCTGATCAGGGTCTTCTGTGTTTGCTCATGGAATTATACAGATCTGATTCTTTAGTTTCTGCCATGGTCAAGATGTCCTGCGTTCATGTACCTGTATAACCAATAGTCCAATTATTATAAATGATATATTTATTTCTTACATGAATATTCATGGTGTATTCACTTCTATAAGATGGTCTCATTTTGTCCAGCAGACAACATAAAGCTTTCATTTATCATACGCTTGCCGTTTTTACTTGAAAACATCATGCAGTTTTCAAATAGTTTATCCTGATAATTAATGCTAGCAGAAATTATGCAGATTTCAGATATTATCTTCTTATGTTTACTAGCAATCATTATGCAGTTTTCTCTCATATTGACGCCCTTTGACTTCTCGTAAACGTCACATTTTGAAACCATTGTGATAAATAGAGCCTTTTCTCCATAGGAGCAAATGGTCTTTTTATTGCAATGGTTTCAGGAGTACGCAATTCTAAAATGTTCGGTAGATTAAATCAAAGAGGTTGAATCTAAAAATAGCCTATGAAGTAATGGGTTAAAGAGGTTTCTATTCTCCATTGTCTGTGTCGGGAAATTTATGGTCATATATATGTCACAGTAGAAATTGCGATTCAGGACAACTGTCGATGCTCCTAGGACAGATTGCGATCTTAGTCTCTTCTAGGACAGACGCTGATCCTAGTGCATCCTAAGGACATCAACGATTCTACTAGTACATACTCTGGTCCTAATACAGCCTAAGGACAATCAACGATTCTACTAGTACAGACTCTGATCCTAATACAGCCTAAGGACAATCAACGATTCTACTAGTACAGATTCCAATCACATTCTGTCCTAGGACAAACTGTAATTCTATCATGAAAATTTACAAGTCTACTGAAAGCATTTATTATTAGTCATAGATATTACACTTTAATTCTTCTAGGACAATGTACAATTCTACTAGATTAATTTACTACTAGTGTTATATATATGACACTTTAACTCTACAAAGAAAATGTACAATTGTACTGGAAGAATATGTTATTTTTAAGATCACAAGTCTATATTCAAAACATAACAAACAACACATAATTGTGAATGATTTAAAAAAAGAGGATCGGAGTTTGTCCTAGGAGAGATTGCGATCACAATCTGTCCTAGGAGAATATGCGATTGTCCTGAATCGCAATTTCTACTGTAAAATATATATATTGTAATATTGGTAATAAATTAGCTTTTATTTTATGAAGAACGTTTTCATAAAATAAAAGCTAATTTATTACCAATATTACAGGCAGTTTCAAGCATGTCTAACATTTTAAATAAATATAAAATAATCAAAAGTAAAAGACAAGGTCAAATTTAAAAACTCAACTTACCAGAATAAGGACATAGTTAACCCATTCTCTCCTATTGACGCCTTTTTGTGTCTCTGTAAGACATTCTTTAAACCATAGGAGCAAATGCTGCATTTATCACAATGATTTAAATACCATACAATTATTAAATTCTCCTTTTCTATAGTTAATGCATCTTTTCGGTAGATTAATTCAAAGCGGTTGGGTCTAAAATAGTCTAGGAGGGAACAGCTCGGTTATCAGAAGTTTCATTGTAGTCAGAACCATTTCGCACATGACATTCTAACGGGTGCCTCTGATTTGGGTCTCCACTGTTAGCCTTTGTCCCACTTTCTGGACACTATTTATATCTATGTTAAACGATATACCCTTTTAATGTCTTTCTCCATTAATACGCCTGTCTAGGGCGTTGCAAACAGAGCAGACCCAGATCAGACGGCTCCTATAGGACCCCTCTGATCAGAGTCTGCTCTGTTTGCTTACGATATAATATAGATATGATTCTACAGTTTCTGCCGTGATCAAAACTTTCTGTGTCTATATGCTATTATAACAATTGATCTAATTAATATTCATCATTCTTTAGATGAATATTCATATAGTAAAGGGTTAGCACGCCGTTTGATCTGGGTCTACTCTGTTTGTAAATGCGTGACAACGGGTTTATATGAAGGAAAGCGTTATAACCTTAGCGGTGTACGAGGAAAGGGTGGAGGGTATCCGGTTGGAAAATGTTGGTTAGGGTGACTCGTTACCTACAAATGTAATTCATTTAACGAAACAGGGAAATGTTTACACACGGATTGCTAAACATGTTTGACATAGTGTATATGATCAGATCTGTTATTCTATGTGCAAACGTTGCAGACTCTGATCAGACGAGTCCCACATGAGAAGTCTGATTTGGGTCTACTCGATTTGCAAATACAGTTTAAGGTATATCTATATGCATCTGTACATCAAACCCCCTCTAAACCGGAACTAGATACTTTAAGGCAGGTGGTTGCTTAATGTTTTCTGTATGACTTTCAATATGCACTTAGATGCAACCAGTCTCCAAGACCGATATTTATACAAAACTGAAGTTTTATTACTGTGATATAATTGGTGATTCAGTTAGTAAATCGGTGATTCAGGCTTTAACATTAGTCAGCTTATTAGCTTATAAGCTTGGTATAACTGGTTGCATAAATAAAATAGTTTCTCTTAGATTTATTAATGCAATTTTTTCTAGAGTCCGTGTGTGACAGTTATCTTTTGAATGGGGTGGAGGACAGTCAACTTAATGCATCGACCTGCTATAATCTAAATCTTTCTGCACGGCATGCAAGGCTTAACACGACAAATTTTTGGGCAGCGGGAAAGAACACAATGGGCCAATATGTGCAGGTAGGTTTCTCGACACGCTTTTTCATGAACACGTGTTCAACTGAACTTCGATAGCTCGAACTTCAATGGACCATAAAATTTACTTCGAAGTACATGTAACAGAGGTTCGAGTCATCCGTTTCTAATCTGAACAACTTATCAAGTTCACGGCTGTTACCCGTTCTCTCTTTCTTTGCAAAAGTCACCCGTTGAAACTAATGTGATAAATAGAGCATTTGCTCCTATAGGAGCAAATACTCTATTTAGCAAATGGTTTCAAAATACAAAATTCTGAAATTTCCCCTTCCTCTAGTTAATGATCCTTTTCGGTAGATTTATTCAAAGTGGTTGGCTCTAAAAATAGCTTATGAGGTAAACGGTTAATGCAGATCTAAAGTAATGCTGAAAGCTCCTGAAGGAGCTTTTAGCATTACTTTCGACCTGCATTAAATTAACACAAGTATTTCTAGATATAGATCTCTATGTAGTGGTACATTTTAGAACAATTCTTTATTGTAATTTTTTGGAAATACCGAACGTTTAGTTCGAGTTATCCCGAAATTCGAGTTATCCAAGTTCTAGATATCGAAGGTCAACTGTGCATGACAAATTTACCGAAATGGTTATACCAGTTTACATTATTTAACACTTAACCGACCAAATTCATGTATTTGTTTTTGTCTGGCGTGCTTTGTCTTTCAATAAAACTTATCTTCGTTTGCACATGTTTCTTTTTGTTATACAATAAATATACTCATCTACATGTATATGGATATGTCTTTCTCTACCTCCATGTTTTTATATTTTCAAGTTTCACTCTCTGATTTCCTTGTCTCTGTTTCTGTTCGTGTTTCTGTGTCTCTCAATGAACCTGTATGTCTCTAAAGTGTTCTGTCTGGCTAAGTTGATTCAAGGATAAATAATGTTCTATTTAAATGAAAAGAATACCTTTCTGAAATATTTACTGCAGGTTAACTTCAAAAATGTGAAGACTATTTCTGGAATTGCGCTACGAGGACCTGGCAGATACCTGATCTATGACGAGTATGTAACCAAGTTCAAGGTTCTCCTTAGTATGGACTGCATGGATTTTAATGTCATTTCCGACGACACTGGAGCTGACAAAGTGAGTCGTTTATCAGCCTAGTTTTCGACTTGATCATTATATTTTAGTAATTATTTCGCTCCCAAATATTGTCGCCTGCAAAGTGTGTCGTCTGCTACAAAATCCTCCCATTTTCTTTCAAAATAATTACACATTAACACAATTTGGATCTCGATGAGACATCGAGTTGTGTCTTTCTCCTTTACATATCTCAACGTACAGAAAACAACGCTGTTATCATGTGCGAACTAGTCTATATACCAGAGCATTAGATAAGATATGTCAATTAAAACACGTTTAACCCTTTACTCAATAAAAACTCTCTTCTATGTCTTTGCAAACAGAGTAGACCCAGATCAGACGGATCATATAAGCGCCGTCTTACCAGGGTCTGCTCTGTTTGCTTATGACGTAATAAAGTTACGATTCTTCAGTTTCTGCCATAGCTTAACCGTCCCGTGTCCATGTGGTATTAACGTAATATAACAAATTAATCTCATTAACATTCAAGACGTCATTATTTCTTATATAAATATTCATGGAAGAAAGGTTTAAGAATAGCATTTTTATATCTCCAGAAACCGTCTGGTTTAACCACTCTTTAGGTAATTTCTTCGAGACGATTCTAAAACATGATCACAACTTTAAAGTTTCGAGAGAAAAGACGATTTTTTGTAAATGTATTTGAATATGCATATTTATCTATGGCTTTGTATATTCGCTTTTTTCTCAAGCAAATGACGCTACAATTTTGTGTTATTCTTAAAAAATAATGCTTAAAAAAGTGATACAAATCGATGTTACAGAATTATAATTGATTCACTTACTTTAACCCTTTCCTCCATAAATACGCCTTTCTACGCCTCAGTAAAAAATCACCTGTTGAAACCATTGTGATAAATAGGAGCAAATGCTCTATTTATCACAATGGTTTCAAACTACAAAATTCTAAAAAATGTCTTTTCTCAAGTTAATGCCCCTTTTCGGTAGATTTATTCAAAGTGGTTAGATCTAAAACAGCATATGAGGGAATGGGTTAAAACAGTTTGGATCTTGATGAGACATCGGGTTGTGTCTTTCTCCTTTACATATCTCAACGTACAGAAAACAACGCTGTTATCACGTCCGAACTGGTCTATATACTAGAGCATTAAATAAGATATGTCAATTAAAACACGTTCAACCCTTTACTCAATAACTCTGTTGGTGCCAAAATTCAAAAGTGTCGTCTGCAATGATAATTTCATATTAAATATAATTCTCGACTAAATAATAAAGATATATTAGTAAAACATTTGTTTTTAAAAAAACCTGTATACTTGGGCTAAATAATACAGAAAACGGTGAAGTCCCAGGTCAGATGCCGCCTTGTAAAGGTAATCACAGATCCGGTATTGGCAGCGAAAGGGTTAATTTGTTATAGTAAGTCAATAACACATCAACACGGGAATGTGTAGCTATGGCAGAAACTGTAGACTCATAGTTATGTTATTCGACGTCTCATCATGCTTGTCACTGTTACTATGTTTTTGAAACAAAAATGAAGAAAATAAAAAAAAATGAAAATTTGTAGCAGACGACTCAGAGTTTGGCAGCGAAAGGGTTAATCTCATTAACATTCATGACGCCGTTGTTTCTTTCATAAATAATCATGGACTTTAACAATTAATGTAAAATAATCATTTGAGGCAAATGGTTAAGCAAAATGCATTGAAGCTCGACCCTGTTTAAATCGGTATAGACCTATACTCTTGTTACTCCATCCATCAAATGAAATTCAGTTTTCACGTAAGAACAAACATTTTAGATACACTGTGTTGATCCTGATCAGAGGCCGCGTTTCCAACGCGACAGCTGGTCAGAGTCTACATTTGTGTTGTTGGTAAAGCGGAAGGTTACATGTTTTCCTCCTTATTTGTCAAACAGTCTTGATCATTATGAGACGCCGAGATAGTGGCCGTCTTATCTGGATCCAAATTGTTTGCACGGTATATCGTGAACTCACCCTCCCATTTTCACGATTGCTTGTTCGTTGTCTACTTTGCAGATTTTCGATGGCAACAACGACAGAAACACAATCGTCATTCGCCACCTACCGGAACGACGCGTTGCTAAGTGCGTCAGAGTCAACCCTGTTGAATGGAACAACAGGATATCGCTGCAATTCGATGTGATCGGATGCTGAACGGCATCTCCTCACACTTTGCCACACTTTTCCGGGTACATATGTCGGGTGGATGGATATTTGGAGAATTGCCTTTGCTTGTGTTGTCCAGAATATCTGAGTTAAAAAACACTTACTCTGCTATCCCTTTACTTAATGAATATATATAAGAAATACATGTAATTACATCATGGATATGTATTTATATGTATTTTTATAATGGCATCATGGATATTTATTATATGTATTTTTATAATGACATAATGGATATTTATTAGATGTATTTTTATAATTACATCATGGATATTTATTATATGTATTTCTATAATGGTATCTCAACACAGAAAAGTTTGACCATGGCAGAAACTGTAGAATCAGAACTGTAATACTTCATTAGCAAACAGAGCAGACCCTAACCGGAGAGCTCCTACAGGATCCGTCTGATCCATGTCTACTCTGTTTGAAAATAAGTTAAATCGTGTATGTGAAGTAAATGGTCAACTGAGATATTACAACTAACACAAGAACATTTTATTGATGCAATTCCTGCAGGGTTTATTAATTTAAGAGGTACGTAAATATACCAGCGGGAAAAAGAAAATGTGCAAGTGTATAATGTTATATATCGCTCAATTATATGAATTTAAGCTTGAAACTTTATACAGGCAAACTGTGCATCCGTAAATTGCACAGGTATTTTGTCTGCCATGCCGATCCCTTCGTTTTCACGTTTTCCCCAGCCAGCAGTCAATCGCAAACACGTTTATCGCATTTACCGTTGTAAAATCAGAGTGTATATACCTGTAAGACAAAAAACGGCATAACTATGGAATATTTTCTTCATTATGAAAAAAATAATTTGATGCGCCATGCCTCGGTCAAGACGTCCACGTGTAACGTCTAATCGCCAGAATACATACATCCAGGTTATTCATCTCCGTGAACGACTCAGAACTGCTAATTTGACGGCTAGAAGAATTAGTCCCAGGACGGTACGTAACCGACTGCTTGAACGAGACATGTATGTACATCCTCGACATCCGTCCATACGTCCTATTGCGTGCACTTGTGAGAATCTGGAATGGTATTTCCAAGGCATTTTTCAGCACACAACGCCATTGAATATGTATCTATCATAGAAATAGGCGTTTAATCAAATAAAACAGTTTACAGTTTACAGTTTTACATTTGTCGCAATGATCAGTCAGTGAGGCGCCGATGCCTAGCATGCATCGTTTCCAATGGTTGACATACGATATGAATGACTGAACCTCGTTTAGAGAACGTCGGTGAAATACAAAGTTTTTTTACTTGAGTCAGAGATCATTCTTAAGCATCTAACCAATCAGATACTTGAGAATGATCTCAGACTCAGAAGTTTTATAACCTTGGACCCTGGGTCCCTGCTTATAAAACTTTTAGTTGAGTCTGAGTTCGTTCTCAAGTTTTTGATTGGTCAGATTTGAGCCAGGCTCAAATCTGACCAATCAAAAGCTTGAGAACTCAAATCTGACCATTCAAAAGTCTGAGAACGAAACTCAGACTCAACTAAAAGCTTTATAAGCATGGACCCAGATCTCTATCAAAGACGCTGCTGGTGTCAGAACCATATTAAATCCAGCTGTAGTTAAATAGAGGTCAGATTAAACCCTGCTGAAAATGTTTTGATCTAGTTAATATAACGAGATCGTATCTTCTATACATAACACACAAAATGGCGTACGCAATTCGACATATAAATAGGAAGCAGTACCTGCCTTTTTTCGTTTTTTGTGCATTATGTGATAAAAAAATACATTCGTGTTCATTTACTATTTATTTTTACCAAACTCGTTTACTAAAATAAATGTAACAATAAGCAAGCATCACATTATTTTAGTCAGTTCTTTTGTTAACCATTTCAATGCGGAAAACAAGTTACTAATGCGCTTTACAAACAGTTTAGACCCTGGGTCCATGCTTATAAAGCTTTTAGTTGAGTCTGAGTTTCGTTCTCAAGCTTTTGATTGGTCAGATTTGAGTTCTCAAGCTTTTGATTGGTCAGATTTGAGCCAAAGGCTCAAATCTGACCAATCAAATTCTTGAGAACGAACTCAGACTCAACTAAACGTTTTATAAGCATGGACCCTGATGAGAGGGCTCCTGTTTGTCATGTTACACTTTACTTTCGAACAATCCCTAAATATGCACTGTAAGCTTCACCAGTTAGAATTCTGGAATAGTCCATTTGAAAATTCAGCATTGTAAGGGTTCAATATCGATAGTAAATGAACACTCATGTACTATCCTCTATATATTGTATATTGTTTATCCGGTTATCATACAAAAACTAATACTGGCATCATACAAGTACTTATTACACACACACACACACGCACGCACGCACGCACGCACGATAATTTACTATTTAAAAATTTCGGCTGCTCGCTGTTGATATCCATTGAGTGCGGGACACACATGCGAGTATATTGACATACACAAACAGTGTGTCTCAGAAGATTCCTAGAGGAGCCCTCTAATCAGTGTCTGCACTGTTTGTCATTCAAAATCTTCTCACAAAATATACCTTTTCATACATTTATTGATAAACACTCAGCATTCAAGAGAAAATTGACAGTATCCGATAGTTCCCAGTAGCTATAGGGATACGCACTTATGCACGTGCGTAACATCAATCTGAAAGGTGAAAACATTATTATGGCCAAAACAGAACACAAATTGAAGGCTTGGGGTATACTTTGAGTGGCGCCCACTGCTTCCAAATACTTGCGATCAGGCTGGCGCCAGTTGGCCGACAGCGAAATCCGAACAGAAGATTTAGGTGCACAATTTAAGTGCATATTTAATAATTTTATATTAAACTATCTTTTCAAATGGACTGCAATTCTGATAGATGCCCAGGGTGTCGCCATTGTAGATGATGGCTGGATCACTGATTTCCCAGGATCTGCCGTAGTTGAATTGGCGATACATCCGTTCTCGGGGTTGCAGTTCAATCGTACAAGCTAATGTCAAATTTGCATGTGCCTTGTTCAGTCAGGAGCCTTCTGGGGCATATTTTAAATTCAAGCCTTTTGGGGCATATTTTGTAGCCTATTGGGGCATACTTTGAAGCCTATTGGGGCATATTTTAAAGCCTATTGGGGCATACTTTGAAGCCTATTGGGGCATATTTTGAAGCATATTGGGGCATACTTGAAGCCTATTGGGGCATATTTGAAGCCTATTGGGGCATGATTTGTGGCTATTGGGCCTAATGATTATAAATTTGGGATACCACTGCGGATGGCTGTCAAAGGTCGCCCCTACACGACAATTTGTCCGGTGTACCTGCTACCCAATTGGGCTAGCACGGTGGGATCGGGAACCATGCCCAACAGAGCCAAACCTGAACCTTAGTTGTACATAATTTTTAATAAACCAATGTTATGTTTGAAGATTTTGTCTGTTATTGTTAGGTCCGCCAGATGTTATGTGGCAAGATGACATGGGTGAATGCAGAGATGTTATATCGGGCTGGCATTGCAGGTTGACTTTGATAATTTGTTAAGATGAAGAGCATATCTTATGTCAGGAGAGCATTCACCTATGGCCCCTTGCCCGGCAGCTGGTGTCCTCAAATCTCCCAATAAATGCGATTATTGTTCAACAATAATCGATTGTTATTGGAGTTTGAGATCTACTCGTTTATGTATTTTGTATGTGATAGAAGCGTTATACTTAATGCCTAATTGTCATGGATAGAAGCGACATTGGTACCCTGCGGGGCTTGCGCGCGCAAATACCACCCAAATCTCTTTGTTCCATTGTCTTCTGATTCTCAACTAACAAAAGGTGAGTGGGATAGTAGCGTCATAAATTTGCACTGTAGACGACTAAAATCCCACCCACCCATGCCCTTTCTGTCATTGTTCTTTTATACGGTTCAATGCCTTGTATTTTTAGCCTGGCATATATGTGCCTAGCAGGGTGCCTGTCGTCCTCTTACTTAAGTCGATTATGTCACACCGTTTTACATGTTTGTTAATATACCTGCTGTCGTATGTTCTATGTTTCATAGATAATTCCTTGCATGTCTTATTCTGTTAGATACTGGTCTCTGCTGTTTACTCTTATTTGTTTCAGTTACTTTGGGCATGCAGCATTTCTGTTACTATAGGGGACTACCTACATCAATAAAGTAACGGCGCGGTTCCTGGAAGCCTATTGTAATTGTGCCATTGGGCTACAACTTGTTCAAAAGTGAAGGGGTGGTTGGCCGACAGCGAAATCCGAACAGAAGATTTAGGTGCACAATTTAAGTGCATATTTAATAATTTTATATTAAACTATCTTTTCAAATGGGCTGCAATTCTGATAGATGCCCGGGGTGTCGCCATTGTAGATGATGGCTGGATCACTGATTTCCCAGGATCTGCCGTAGTTGAATTGGCGATACATCCGTTCTCGGGGTTGCAGTTCAATCGAACAAGCTAATGTCAAATTTGCATGCGACTTGTTCCGTCAGGAGCCTTCTGGGGCATATTTTAAATTCAAGCCTTTTGGGGCATATTTTGTAGCCTATTGGGGCATACTTTGAGGCCTCTTGGGGCATATTTTAAAGCCTATTGGGGCATACTTTGAAGCCTATTGGGGCATATTTTGAAGCATATTGGGGCATACTTGAAGCCTATTGGGGCATATTTGAAGCCTATTGGGGCATGATTTGTGGCTATTGGGCCTAATGATTATAAATTTGCGATACCACTGCGGATGGCTGCCAAAGGTCGCCCCTACACGACAATTTGTCTGGTGTACCTGCTACCCAATTGGGCTAGCACGGTGGGATCGGGAACCATGCCCAACAGAGCCAAACCTGAACCTTAGTTGTACATAATTTTTAATAAACCAATTTTATGTTTGAAGAGTTTGTCTGTTATTGTTAGGTCCGCCAGATGTTATGTGGCAAGAAGACATGGGTGAATGCAGAGATGTTATATCGGGCTGGCATTGCAGGTTGACTTGATAATTTGTTAAGATGAAGAGCATATCTTATGTCAGGAGAGCATTCACCCATGGCCCCTTGCCCGGCAGCTGGTGTCCTCAAATCTCCCAATAATTTGAGTAATTAAATAAAATAAATTTCGTTTATAAGGCCTCTCATAACATGGTTCCATCATATATTACACCCGTAACGAATGACAACTCTGCAAAGGAGATATATTAGTGATTTGATACCGCCCTACGTAAGGGAGCTAACCCACTATCCATTAAGAAATAGCGATGATATCGAAATGCCTTTCTCACGTACGTCTGTCTCCAAAATATCATGCATCCCGTCTTCAGTAGCACTATGGAACAACACCAGTCCAGATAGTAGAAATTTAAATACATTAAGCTCATTTAAAACTCGTTGCGAAACAATGTTAGCAATTATAACGATCCATCTTACTACTATTTTGGAGATAGTTATGTGTCAGCTATCCACGCCAAAATTAGGAACAACTGTAGCAATCTGAATGGTGATCTTTTTAAAAACCATCTTAATCAAAATCCTTTATGCGATTGTTCACATGAAGTTGAAAATGCCGAACATTACTTTTTTCAATGTAGTTTTTTTCAAAACCAGAGTCTTAACCTATTTCGTACAACACAAAGGTACCATCCTCTAAATACCGAAATGCTTCTGTTCGACAAACAAAATCTAAATGATGAAGCCAATAAAATCATATTTGATGCCGTGTATTGTTATATAAAGCAATCACGGAGGCTTTAGCCTCACATATTGTGCAACTATCGATATGTGTTCTAACTCTTAGTTTAATATTATACTTTTCCTAAGATTATGCTAAAAAGTCTTACTTATCACGGTATGGTCTTATACTAAGATGTCTTAGTGTCCTCTGATCGTACTACTATAGTTTAGATACCTGTCGCCACATCTCTCTCCCTCTCTCCCCTCTCTCTCTCTCTCTCTCTCTCTCTCTCTCTCTCTCTCTCATCCACTATCTCTCTCACTCTGTATCTTTCACAAACATTGTATTAAGTTTCATATTTTGTTTGCCATTACATGTTTATATGTATGGAGAGGGTCAAATCTAATGTTGTAAGAACTTGTGACCCTACTCAATTTTCTCTAATATGGAAATAAAATATGTTTAAACTAACGTATTAATCTATTCCCTCATATTGACGTCTTTTCATGTCTCTGTAAAAGTCACATTGTGAAACCAAGATGAGCAAATGCTTTATTTATAACAACGGGTTCAAAACTACACAATTCTAAATTTTCTCGGGGGAGCATGCCTCCCGACCCCTATAGCCTCGGTGCGTACATTGGATTTTGATTCAGCTACGCTACTGCCTATTGTCTTGTCGCTTCATTGGGTTTAACCCTTTACTCCATGAATATTAACCCTTTCGGCGCCAAATTTCCAAATGTCGTCTGCAATCCAAATTTTTATTAAATCAATTTGTATAATAAGGAACTGAGATAAATAAATGCAAATTTCAAAGGAATAAAGCACAGGTATAGAAATAGAGATTGAGACAAAAAATGAAGTCCCTGATCAGACGCCGCCTTGAAAAGGCTGATCTTGGACTGCACTATTTGTCGTGGTGCATTTATGTGACATTGGCGGTGCAAGGGTTAATGTAACAAATAATGACATTATGAATATTAATTAGAAGTATTGTTATAATAGCAAATGGACACTGGAAGTTTTTGTCATGTCAGATACTGTAGAATCATATCTATGTTGTTCCATATGCAAACAAAGCAGACCCTGATCAATCAACTCTTACAGGAGCCTCTGCTCTGGGTCTACTCTGTTTGCAAAGGCGAAGTAATGCGTATTTATGGAGTAAAGGGTTATAGAGTAGGACTAAAACATCAGACCTGCAAATACTCTATTTATTATATAATGTTTCATAACGTATACAGAGGCGTAGAAAGGTGTATTTATGGAGGAAAGGGTTAAAGAACTACCGTGTGTAAATAGCCTAATTAGAGTCACCAGTAAATTAAATATGTCATTAACATAATGCAGTGAAACCCATCTAATGTGACTGCTGAAAAAAGGTGGGCCTTACAGACAGGTGGTAGCTTAATACCTGTCGGAGCTGTCTGCATTACATTCGTCCTGCACTTAGCAATCACCTGTTTTTAAAGACATACATCTTGTTCATAAAGTGGTCGCTTAAGGTTTTTTTACTACGTTAACAACAATGACGGACCAAGTACTGATCACTTTCGGACTTTGACTGTTGTCACTTATACACTAGAAAAAGAACGGAAAACAATACCAGGGGCCCAGGTACTTTCGGATCCCCAGCCGGACAAAGTCCTTGGGACGAGACAATAGACCGAGGTCCGATGCATCCGTGCTTTACACTGGGCATCTAAAAGATCAAGAGAAATTAAATCGATAGTAAGAGTATAGGACATAACGCCCGAGTTTCTTTGTATCCTCTCCCCTCTGTCTGGGGGCATTCATGGTGAGCAAAAACGGGCGTTTATCAACACAAACAAACACCTAAAACAACATTTAACATGATTGAATCATTTGTAATCTTTGTGAATCTTATAAAGATTCACGTGAGAAGTAATAACATCATAGATGTTTTAACCATTTATTCTATGAATATTCATATTAGAAATTATGACATCGCGAATATTAATTAGATGCATTTTTTAAATGGCATAGGGTTTCTATCGGGGCAAGGGATATCTTGTTACCAAGGTCTGAAGTTTTTTTTCTGTTACACTTTTATTTAAACCCTTTCCCTGACTAGGTATCACTCAAATTCTCGCAACACTTACGGACCCAATGCAGCATATTAAATCGTCGGATATCTGGATCTTCGGGCGCTATTTGCAGTCAAAGCTTCCGATAACATTCGAGAATTTTGCTATGTGTACGATCGATTTTTTTTTCCAAATAATGAAATTTCATTTACCCGCATATGACAAACTTATGGGTACATTTTAAGTCCGTGCGAAGTATTATAGTTCTCTGCACTATTTACTGGAGAAATAAGTTGAAAATTACTGGTTTAATGAGACACCCTGTTTGAAATTCTACGAGGCCTATCCCAAACTGTCGTAGACAATCCTACTTTCTCTGGAACCTGACGTCAGTTTGCAATACAATTTGCATGTTTTCTCCATTCGTCATTGTAACATTTGTGGCATGTGTTTGTATAGTTCTAGTCCTTATGCAGACATAAGACAGGTTCCACAGTAAGTGAATTAATAAAACAATAGTTCTGGTTATAAGCTCTTTACTATAGCATGTATTAGCATCAAGTGACTAATGCAAGGATACAACATAGGTACATGGTAAAATAACAGTAACTCTTACATAGTACATTTTACCTATAATAAGTGTATACAGAGTAGCGTCCATAAGTAAGTCTATATTGTTACATCTCCCTTTCTTTGAAAATGCAATGAAATATAACTCTAGGATCTAGCTTAATCTAATAAAGCCAAGTACTGTTTTCCTGCATTATACTCTCCACCACATTGTCTTGAAAAATTTATCAGTTGCTATCTACTTTAATTGCCCTTGTCGCCAATATACAACAACTGATATAACTTTTAGGTCTAAATTCATGTACAACAGAATCTAGTGCCCGACCTGCCAATTATGCCTGACCTTCTAATTGGAAACACTGATAAAATGGATAAGAGTCAGATTATGTAGACAACACATGGTAATTCATTTTTCAAGGCAATTACAAGTAAAAACAGAAAATGCATTGTGGTTACAGGTTTAATGTGAGAGAAACATGATGTTTGCTAAAAATGAGAGTATAAAATGTGACAAATTCGCAATATGATGATACATACATGTATACTACCGAAATTGGTATAAAAGTTTTGGTTTGAACTTATCTTGATCAGCACGCACTGAGAACAGTATCAGTGATCTGGTTCATAACAGCTTATTGTGAAGAGAGAGGGCTTTTCTTAAAATGGGCATATGTTTTTTTGCTATATACTTGTCAGTCTACCAACTTCAAAGTATCAGCTGTATAAATCCACTACCACAACATAACTTGTGTTATTCCAGTGAAATAAGTCGGCAGCAACAGTCTCCCATGGTGTGTCTGGTATGTCATTTGAAACCATTGGCTCTTTGACATTTGAATTGCGATGCTCTAGACATACAGCACAATCCAACACTTTTGTCTTGATGTCGTCTGTCATACCTGGCCAAAACATTATGTCTCGTGCCCGATGGAGACATTTCTTTATTCCTAGATGTGATTCGTGCAGTTTGTCAAGCATTGTCTATCTGCATTGTCTAGGAATCATGACTTTGTTACCTTTGAGTAAAATACTTTTCACTTCAGTCAGTTCATCTCTGTAATTCCAGAATTGTCTCAAATTTTCAGGACATTCAGAGCGATTTTCAGGCCATCCATCTGAAATCATTTGTTTCAGACTTTGCATTCTGAGTAAGACTCTACTGCATTCCTAATGGTATCCATCTTTTGGTCACTGATAGGAATATTGGCCATCACAGAATGTATGTGAACATCCATATCCTCACAGATTTCTGGGTATGTGTCTTGTAAAAAATGTCTAATGAGTGTGTCAGGCAAAGGAATTGACTTTCCTGATACATATATGATCTCTATGTCATACTTCTGTAACTGCAATGACATTCTTTGCAGTCTGGGTGGGGCTAAATGTAAAATTTTGTTTGTGATAGCTATCAAAGGTTTGTGATCAGATTGGACCAAGACATGGCGACCATAAACCATTTGATGAAATCTTTTGCACGCAAATAACACGGCATAGAACTCTTTTGTTATCTATGCACAGTTCTTTTCTGTTTCAGTGAGCGACTTTGAAGCAAAACTCAAAGGATTTCCATCTTGCAGCAGAACACAACCTAACCCATTTTGACTAGCATCTACTTGTAACACAACATCTTTGTTTGGATCAAAGTAAACAAGTACTTGGCCTGCCTGTTGTGTAATGATCTGTTTGATTTTCTGTAAAGCAGTTTCCTGCTCTGCATTCCAGACAAATTCAATGTCTTTCTTAAACAAGTTTCGTAATGGGCTTGGCAGCTCTGCACGATTTGGTGTAAACCTTTGTAGGTATGTCACCATGCCTAAGACTGTTTCTAGTTCTGTCTTTGATGTGGGAAATGGCATTTCTTGAATAGCCCTGATCTTTGATGGATCAATTTGCAGACCTTTGTCTGTCAGTAAATGTCCAAAGAATGGAATTTCTTTTCTCCCAATTTCTGTTTTGTCAGCATTTAGCTTAATCCTTTCTCTTGACAACGTTTCAATAAATTATCCAAGTTATTGTCATGGTATTGTCTAGTTTTTCCAAATACCACAATATCATCAACAATAACTTCGGACGAGACTATAAACCGAGTTTCGATGTATCAGTGATTTACATTGGGCATCTAAAAGGACCAGAGAAACTCAGTCGATAATAAGAGTAGGGCATCGCGCTCGGGTTTCTCGGTATCCTCTCCCATCTCTCTGGGGCGTCCAATTAGCCCATAGTGAGCAGAAACGGACGTAAATCAAACACAAACAAACAAACAATAACTTTAACCTAACTCAAACCTTCAAGACATTCGTCCATCTTCTGCTGGAAGAAATCTTGACTAAAGTTTATCCCAACATGTAGCCTTCAGATTTCTTTGTCAACTTTATGACCAATAGCCACTTCTGGCGTCCATCTTAGAAAAACAGAAACACCAGCTAAGTCAGGCAGTATGTCGTCTAAAGACTTTGAGGGTAATGTGGTCTCATGATAACCTTGCTGAGGTCTTTTGGGTGTATCTGTAGTATATGCCATTCGATTTAGGTTTGCAGTATTCTTCAAACTTGTCAAAGTATGTCTTTGTATGCTTTTTGTCTCCCGAGTGGAAAATTTCTGTCTGCCCATTTCACCTGCACAGAGTATGAAATAATTAGTCTGTACACTTTCCTCTTTGCTATGTAGAGGACCGGCGAACATGAACCCTGCATGTTGCTTCAATGACTTGAATGCCGTTGGGAGGTCTCTTGCATCTCTCTGGGGCGTCCAATTAGCCCATAGTGAGCAGAAACGGACGTAAATCAACACAAACAAACAATAACTTTAACCTCACTCAAACCTTCAAGACATTCGTCCATCTTTTGCTGGAAGAAATCTTGACTAAAGTTTATCCCAACATGTAGCCTCAGAAACCTGATTCTGCCAAATGGAGTATTGAGCGTCTTCAGTCGTGAAGATTTCTCTGTCAACTTTATGACCAATAGCCACTTCTGGCGTCCATCTTAGAAAAACAGAAACACCAGCTAAGTCAGGCAGTATGTCGTCTAAAGACTTTGAGGGTAATGTGGTCTCATAATAACCTTGCTGAGGTCTTTTGGGTATATCTGGAGTATATGCCATTCGATTTAGGTTTGCAGTATTCTTCAAACTTGTCAAGGTATGTCTTTGTGTGCTTTTTGTCTTCCGAGTGGAAATTATCTGTCTGCCCTTTTCACCTGCACAGAGTATAAAATAATTAGTCTGTACACTTTCCTCTTTGCTATGTAGAGGACCGGCGAACATGAACCCTGCATGTTGCTTCAATGACTTGAATGCCGTTGGGAGGTCTCTTGCATCCTAGTTCATGCGTGGTGTGTGTCCTTGCAAATATCCACTTAAATCCATTGTGTTAAGATGGGAAAGCAGAAATAATTACACAAAATAATGTCCAAATTCACTGAAGACAAACGTCTGACACCATGTTATATTTGTGGTATGTGTTTGTATAGTTCTAGTCCTTATGTAGACATAATTATGCCTCCCCCTAAAATTGCCACACCATTTTTTTAGTAATATTTTAGATCTATATACAGTAAAGCCTCTCTATAACGATCACTAAACTGTGTTAATTAGTTGGTATTTAGAGATTGTCTTTTTTGGTAAGAAAGTTCATTTATGATCCCAGATCTTCTGTCACAGAGCTGTGTTACAACCTCTTTTGCAATAATAACCAGAATTGCAATAAATTCATTGCGAAACTGGTTGGGATGTAAAATGGGTCCTGGTTGTCAAGTAATTGCAATACGAATTTGGACCCATTTTACAGCCCAACCAGTTTCGCAATAAATGTATTGCAATTCTGGTTATTATTGCAAAAGTATTTGTAACAGAGCTGTATTAGTTTTTGTTGTAGCTTAATTCGCCCCAATTTCTCAATAGTTCTAGTGGATTTTTGTTCAATCCAATGGAAGTTCCATCTTCAATCTCTTTAAGGCAGCTTCACCTTCTTCCTTCAGCACAAAAGGTTGGATGTGGACATCGTTGTCGTGTGACCGTTGGTTGGGTTGCAGTTCCTTGTTTTCATGAAAGTGTTTGAATGTTTACTTGCAATACATTATGTCAAATATCCGCGCTTATCAATGCTACCTTAGAAGTGGTTAATTGTTCACTTGAATCACTCGCCAAACAGTACTTCAAAGCAGACAATACAAAGTCTATTCAAATTATATTCCTGACGTTTATATTTGATAGAATGATTTAATTTGCATGATACGATCTTTTACATATTAATCGGGAACTATATCGGTTTTGTGCTATCTTCCAATTTATTCCAAACTGACGTTTACAGTAATTAAACCTTAATAAGCAATTTGCAATATATCGCACTAAGCAATATAAACGGTAACTGCAAAAGGTATCCGTAGCCAGTGACTGTGGCGGCATTCCATTGGCTGATCGATCCAAACGTGGTACAGCGAGAAAATGGCTGACACCGGCATGATAACAGACATCCGGACATCAATGTGGAACCCAGGAGGCTTAAACAGCCTGCTGTCATTGCAACTCTTGCATTGGCATGGCTTGTGGGCTTCAGTTCTCGTCTTTTTGCAGTCATCAGATTCGAAAGCATTATCCACGAATTTGATCCATGGTGAGACACTTTCATATGGCTTTTTTTGTGGGTGGGGGTGTTTATTTTAACATCCTTGCTATTCATTCGTACGCTTTTGTGTTCCTAAAGATGAACGTAATGTAACCAGACATTGTGTCGAAAAAAACCAGCCAAAACTGTTTGTCAAGTGAGTAGATAAATGGAAAACATTGGGCACTGCCAATATCTACAGATCCTTTTGGCTCATATAAACAGATGTCACATTTGTAATTTAAAAGCTGATTAACTATGATTAACCCTTTATGGATATTTATGTAAGAAATGATGACATACATTCAATAATGGCTGCCTATTCGCTTTATTGTTATAATAGCACATGGATACTGGACATTTTGGGCAGAGAACTGCATAATCATGATTCATATCTATACTATATCATAAGCAAACAGAGTAGACGCATGAGCCATCTGATCTGGGTCTTTTCTGTCTGCAAAGGCATATTTATGGAGGAAAGGGTTAATGACTGGAGAAGGAACTTCTTATCTTGCAAACACCTTAGACTGTATTAGTTGTGTAACAGGACTGGTGAAAAAACATGCAGCCAGACCGGGGATTGAACCCGGGACCCCTCACTTACAAGGCGAGTGCTCTAACCACTGAGCTATTCGAAATGCTTATTGTCTTTCACCCAGTACCTGTACCCGGCCTGTTGCACTACTCCCCTTTTTCTCTTGAGATTCTTGCTGAATCTGCAGCAGAAATCATGGGCGTGCACAGGGTACGATTTTCAAGTTGGGCGCCAACTGTATTAGGACTGGTGAAAAAACATGCAGCCAGACCGGGGATGGAATCCGGGACCCCTCACTTACAAGGCGAGTGCTCTAACCACTGAGCTATCCGAACTGCTAACTGTCTTTCACCCAATACCTGTACCCGGCCTGTCATAGTTGATGTTTAATATTAGATTAACCCATTCCCAATTACAGACACTTTTTTTATACCTTTTGAAACAGTAGACCCAGATCAGACGCTCCTGTAGGTAATTACCTGAGAGAAAACATACCTGCGGAGCTATTGCGGCCGTATGGCCTAGAACAATAACAAAGTATGAACTTAAGAACAGGGTCAGCTCAGTTTGCTTATTTTTATGGTATTGATGTGTTCAAATGTTTCTATAACTATTTCCTGGTGTGGTCAAACAATGTACTCATTGTACTGTCCACCTTTCTTTAAATTCTGTCTGATTATTCATAATGTCATGGAATCTTGAAAAATGATCTGTATTCAGGCCAGATTTCAATACCTACTGAATATTCATTAACATAATATGTATAAAGAAATCTGGAAGATGGAGCATTGTACACATTTTAGAAAGTAAAGAAACAGATCTATCAAATTATATTAGCAAACAGAGCAGACCCTGATCAGACGGCTCCTCTAGGAGCCGTCTGATCTGGGTCTACTCCGTTTGCAAATGCGTGAAAACACGTTTATATAAGGGAAAGGGTTAAGTAGGAATTGGATCCGATATGAAAAACATTTATAGTACAAATGCTGCACTTTCAGATGATTCAAACTTTTATTACCCATGTACACTAATATAGACTCACATTTCATTGCTTTTGTATCATAATAATTGATATTTTGTCAGCTGGTTCATCCCTTTACTTCATGACAATTAAAATAAATAATAGTGACATCATGATTTAATATTAATTAGATTGATTTGTATGATTGTATATGGGCGGATATGAATACAAATTTTTTTGGCCCTGGCAGAAACTAGAAATAAATCTACCAGTATATTATTCCAAAAACAAACTGTAAACCCTGATCAGATGGCTCCTGTGCTGTCTGATCTGGGTCAACTCTGTTTGCAAAGATGTTAAAAGGTGTATCTACAGAGTAAAGGGTTAACCCATTCCCTCATAGGCTATTTTTAGATCCAACATCTTTGAATAAATCTACTGAAAAGGAGCATTAACTAGAGAAAAGGAAACTTTTTAGAATTTTGTAGTGTTGAAACCATTGTGATAAATAGAGCATTTGCTCCTATGGAACAAATGCTCTATTTATCACAATGGTTTCACAAAGTGACTTTTACAGAAGCGTCAAAAGGCGTCAATATGCGGGAAAGTGTTTATGGAAGTATAATGTTATCTTCACAGGTTCAACTACAGGGCAACTCACTACATGGTGAATCATGGGTTCTACAACTTTCTCAACTGGTTTGATGAGAGAGCCTGGTATCCTCTTGGAAGAATTGTTGGAGGAACGGTAAGTTGTTTTGGGGCCTAAAGCAAAACTACTGTAGGAGCCAACTGATCTGGGTCAGTTTGCCTATGAATTAATACAAATATGATCCAAAATTTGCTGTCAGAATGTCATGTAGTTTGGATCAAGTTAGTCAGCTTCCATTTGGATTCAAACCGGTACTATTCGCAATGGCTTTGAATAGGTGACTGGTCCATTATTTTGAAAGGCATACACAGGAATAGGGCAGTAGATAAGTTCCACTCCTTTTTATGCCCCAACAAGATGGGTTCAGCATATAGCCTTGCGCTTGTCCGTCTGTATGTCCGTCTGCCGCAGGTCCAACTCCTCATACACCAATGGGAGGATTTATTTTAAACTTTCACAGATGAGCAATATTGACGTCATGATGTACTTAAAGAAGACAGTTTTTGCTTTGACTATTTGTACCGGAGTTATGGGACTTTGAAATTTTCTCCATTATATATAAACATGAAGTGAAGAATCATGTGTCCAACTCCTCATACACCAATGTGAGCTTTTGTTTAAAATTTTCACAGGTGAAGAACATTGTGTTGGCCTGTTGATCAGAAATGCCTACGTCGGCGACTATTCATCATGCATTTTGCACCATCGCTTATTTCACATTTTGGTTGATATGTGTTGTTATTAAGCGTTTAGGTTTGCAGATTTAAAGTTTGTATAAGATTTTGTAGCAGAAATGAAGATTTATCAGAATTTTGTTCTAAACCATTCCTTGAGGACCCCAAATTTCAAATCGGGTCAGTAACTTTCATGGCTGTATGTTTCAATGTAACATCTAAAATGTTGGGTTATATTATGTATGAAATATTAATAAGAAATAGTGCCGTATCACAGATTATGTGTAACCAGTCTGCTATATTTTTATGCTCACCAGATCAGATCCGGGGGTCATATTGTTTTTACCCCGTCTGTTTGTTTGTCACCAACTTTAACATTGGTCATAACTTTTGAGCCAGTATAGATAGAGACTTGATATTTGGCATGCATATGTATCTCATAAAGCCACACATTTTGAGTGGTGACATGTCAAGGTCATCCTTCAAGGTCAGAGGTCAAATATATAGGTCCAATCATCGACTTTAACATTGGCCATAACTTTTGAACCAGTAGAGATACAGACTTGATACTTGGCACACATGTGTCTCATGAGGCTGCACATCTCATGAGGTGACATGTCAAGGTCAATGTCATCCTTCAGGGTCAAAGGTCATATCAGGTGCATAGTGTTTCACAAATCATGAAATGTCGAAATGCCAAAAAATAAAGAATTCGGAAGAAGATTTATAAAAACTCTAGACAGAACATTCCAGCAATGGTTGTTTAAACAGTTTCTACCGTTGGGAAATTCTGGAATGGCATGCCAAGTACAGACCATTAGTGATCATTCTGATCCTTACTGGATCTCAGTAAAATCAGAAGTATTGTATGTTCCGAGTTACTGGTCTTTCTTAATTCTTAGGGTGTTATGGAGACCATTGAAATCCGTGTGGTTATATATGTGAAAAAGACAGATGATCAGCTGTGCATGTGTAAGAAAGTAAGTTAACCCTTTCCCTCATATAAGTACTTTTTCATAAGTTTATAAACAGAGTAGACCCAAATCACGCAGCTCCTGTATGAGCTGTCTGATCAGAATCTACTCAGTTTGCTTATGAAATTATAATAGAGCTCACTACAGTTTCTACTAATACCAAAACATCTGGTGTTTGTATGCCTAAGGAGCAAATGCTCTATTTATCACAGTGGTTACAAAAAGTGACTTTTACAGAGTATTTATGGAGGAAAGGGTTAATTTATGTTCTTATTTTGTACATGAATGTACATGAATGTACCAATATAAAAAAACATTATAAAATATACATTATATAATGTACCAATGTTAAAAAAACTTAAGTCAGAAAAAAATACATGTACTCATGATATTATCATTTATATAATGTACCAATAAAAAAGTCCCAATATAAAAAAGCTTAATTCAGAAAATAAATAGTCATGATGTTATTATTTCTTATTGAACAGGTAACAGGTTAACGCTATGATATATCACAAGAAGGAAGTAAACTTAGATAAAATGAATTTCTGACAAATAATGGGTGCCCCTGGCAACAAGTTCACAAAGAAAAGTACAAAAATGAGTCATGCAGGAAACACCACATACAGAACAAACACTCGCACGAACAGCAACACAAGGAAACAGCAAATGTACATAAGTAGAAAAAACAACAAGAGACGCACAAAGACAAAACAAACATACAATAGGAGGAAGATGGAAGTACCGCCTTGGAACGGTCAGTGACAAAAGTCACCGGGGGGTTAAACCGGTTTACGGACGTCCTAACCTCACACTTCTCTCAAAGTCACCCTAGCTTTACAAATATTGTAAATAAAGGTATCCCCGCTGGACTTACCCACAACATAGATGACGGTGAACACAGGACAACATGTAAAACATAGCATAATCATTGTGACAATCCGTCAAATATGTACTCAATGACTTTGCTGAAGTCAGAGCACCTGCAGGTAAGCCGTTAAGGGCACGACAGGGAAAATGTAATACATGAGTCTGGTAAGCTCATCCTGTATCCAAGTACAAAAATGAGTCATGCAGGAAACACCACATACAGAACAAACACTCGCCCGAACAGCAACACAAGGAAACAGCAAATGTACATAAGTAGAAAAAACAACAAGAGACGCACAAAGACAAAACAAACATACAATAGGAGGAAGATGGAAGTACCGCCTTGGAACGGTCAGTGACAAAAGTTACCGGGGGTTAAACCGGTTTATGGGCGCCTAACCTCACACTTATTCCATCCCCATCCTAAAAGACACACAGTGTAAATAAACGTACCCCCTCTCCGACTAATCTACAACAACCGCGACAGCAAATACAGTGGTAAAGTGCATGTATAACAAAAAACATTTAAGTGAACATACTGTTTCCACCTATCGCTAGTGTACTCAATGATTGAGCTGCAAACAGAGTAACTGTAGAAAAGTAATAAAGGGTACGACAAACTTCACCTTGACCTCTATCAACCTTTAGCATGCTACTGGCAAATCCCTGCAAACAGTTTAGGTCAGGAAGAAACACCAAAATGTTGTCTTAACCCTTTCCCTGTTCTATGTTTATTCCAAATTTCAACCTTTTAAAAAGCATTGAAACAGATCTATCAAATTCTATAAGCAAACAGAGCAGACCCTGGTCAGACGTCTGACGTCTCTGTTTGCAAATGCGTGAAAAAACGTTTACATGAGGGAAAAGGTTAACCCTTTACCTATTCAGTATTCATGCAGGGAATGGCATATTGAATACTTTTTAGCTGAATTTGTATAGTGTAAACTTTACATGAAAATGTTTTTCTTTGACAGAAACTAAAATTACCTTCAGGGGTCACCGTGGCATAATCAAAAGTCCGTATTGTCCGTGTTGTCCCAAAGCCATAACGGACAAGTGAAATTTTATAGGTTTTTGTTATTAATTCATCATACGGACAAGTAGAAAATAGCTTTTAACAAAAACTGACAAGTCATCCAAACTTAGATTTCGCCACCCCTGACCTCTATCTATGTTCACACGCAAACAGAACAGGCCCTGGTCAGACAACAACTACAGTAGCCGTCTGATCTGGATCTGTTCTGTTTGCAAAGATGTTAAAAGGCATTTATATGAGTGAAATTGTTAACTCTTTGCACATAACCTAGATAGACAGCTTTGATTTAGATGAAAGTCAAAGTAACTCTGTTACATTGCTTGGAGGCTCATACACCTTTCTACGCCTCTGTAATAGTCACTTCTTGAAACGGTTGGAGCAAATGCTCTATTTATCACATTGGTTCCAATACTACACAGTTCTAACATTTTTCCTTTTCTCTAGTAAATGCTCCTTTTCAGTAGATTTATTCAAAGAGGTTGAGTCTAGATATAGCCTATGAGGGAATGGGTTGTTGGACATTGTAACTGCATGCTTTAACCATTACTTCATACATATTTATACAATAATTCATAACTTCATGAATATTCATTGCCTTTACCCATTACCTTATTGACTTTTTTTTAGATCAAACCTCTGAATAAATCTACCAAAGAGGAGCATCAACTAGAGAAGAGGAAAATTTACAATTTTGTAGTTTTGAAACTATGGTGATTTAAAGAGCATTTGCTCCTAAGGAGCAAATGCTCTATTGATCACAATGGTTTCAAAAAGTGACTTTTACAGAGGCGTAGAAAGGCGTATTTATGGAGGAGAGGATTAATGTTTATAATGACCAGTGAACAAAGGATTATTTGGCCATTGCAGAAACTGTAGAATCAGATCTGTATTATATCATAACAGCTGACCCTACAGGCGCTATCTGATCTAGGTCTACTCTCTTTGCAAATACATGGGTCTGCTCTTGTTTGTAAATAGGTTTAACGCTTCACTTCATTAACACGCTTTGCTGCGCCTTTGCAGAGTAGACCCAGATCAGGCGGCTCCTGTAGGTTCAGGTAATGGATTATCATTTGTATGTTTGAATAAATATGTCATTGTGTCACGGGATGTAGTTTACCTTTGCTTGAAATCTTGTAGAGCCTTGTTGTGCAAGCCGGTACGAAGTAAAATGACCCCCAAAGAATACTGACCCCCCGGTCAGTATTTTTTAAAAAATAGTGACACCACGGTCATAGTATTTTGACCCCCGGTCATAATATTACGACTCCTGCACACGAAGAAAACTGACCCCTTACGAAGAATTGTGACCCCCATAGAATAGTGACTCCCTGTCTTTGTTTCAACAAAACATACACCCGCACGCCTGCGCACACACGCACGCACATACGCACACACACAACACGCATGTACATACACAATTACACACACGCACGCATGCACGCACACATACCGGTACACATATGCACGCACGCACGCACATATATACCGATACTTACACATACACTTAAAAACACTCGCATACATGCAAGCACACAAACACTCACGCACGCACTCACGCGCACGCAGGAGCACATGTACCAGCATGCATATATAAAGAGATCACTTAATAAATTCTAAAATGTTGTTTTGACTTCTATCGGACGTATATAGCTGGTAAAATTTCAATAATCTAAGTTCTAACTTAAAATTTCGTGAATGGAAAACTGTGTCAGTCACTGTAAAACTAAAACAAAACTTCATTTGGCAGTGGATTTTCGTATGGTCAATGCTGTGTGCAATGTCATATACCATATCCATATTTTGAAAACATTTGTAATTTATCACCTAGTGAAATTAATTGAAATAAATCTCATCGAAGTGAGGCAACATAGGGGTTCGACACTACTACTACTACTACTACTACTACTACTACTATAATTACTGCCACTACTACTACTACTGCTATTAATCCCACTACTACACATACTACTCCTCCTACTACTACTCCTACTCCTCCTCCTACTACTACTATTACCTACCTACCTACCTACCTACCTACCTACCTACCTACCTACCTACCCAATAACCCACCCACCCACCCAAAACCCAGCCACCCACCAAAGCACAAACCCAACCACCCACAAACCCACCCACCTACTACTGTCGCTGCTGCTGCTACAACTGTTACTACTACTATTCCTACTACCTACTACTACTACTACCTATACAACTACCTATACTACTACTACCTATACTACTACCTATACTACTACTATCTAACTATCTACCTATCTACCTGTCATGACTAAAGCCCGCAATACTAATTGAACCCAAGTATTTTGTACATAGGGGGTCACATTTTCTGAAGAATATCGACCCCGGTCAGTATTTTTTAAAACATAGCGACCCCCGGTCATAGTGCTTTGACAGACACACGTTCATTATATGTTGAACAGTTCCCGCGACTTTAATCTACCTCCTGTAAAAATTAAAGAAAGGGTTTAACTTTACTCGTAAACTATTTAACCTTGGTCATAATTGTTACAGATGTAGTGACCCCCGGTCATAGCACAATTTCAGCCGTGTTTATCATATCATGGCTAATGCGCGCCTTGCTAATTAAACCCAAGTATTTTGTACATAGGGGGTCCCATTTTCTGAAGAATATCGACCCCCGGTCAGTATTTTTTAAAACATAGCGACCCCCGGTCATAGTGCTTTGACACACGTTCATGATATGTTGAACAACTCCCTGCGAACTTAATCTACCGCCAGTATAATTTAAGAAAGAGTTTAACTTTACTCGATTTTATTTAACCTTAGTCATAAATATTATAGGTGTAGTGACACTCGGTCATAGCAATTTCAGCCGTGTTTATCCTATCATGACTAAAGCGCGCAATACTAATTGAACCCAAGTATTTTGTACATAGGGGTCACATTTTCTGAAGAATATCGATCCCCGATCAGTATTGTTTTAAAAATAGCGACCCCCGGTCATAGTGCTTTGACACACGTTCATGATATGTTGAACAGTGCCCGCGATTTTAATCTACCTCCTGTATAATTTAAAGAAAGGGTTTAACTTTACTCGTAAACTATTTAACCTTGGTCATAGTTATTATAGATGTAGTGACCACCGGTCACAGCAATTTCAGCCGTGTTTATCATATCATGGCTAATGCGCGCCATGCTAATTGAACCAAAGTATTTTGTATATAGGGGGTCATTTTTAAAAATAGTGACCCCCGGTTACTGTGCTTTGACACACGTTCATGATATGTTGAACAGCTCCTGCGAACTTATGTGCGTGGCTTTTCCTGCTTGACTTTACTACTTTTTCATTTAATATACCCCCTGTATAATTTAAGAAAAGGGTTTAACTTTACTCGATTTTTATTTAACATTGGTCATAATTCTTACAGATATAGTGACCCATAAGTATTTTGTACATAGTGGGTCACATTTTCTGAAGAATATTGACCCCGGCCAGTATATTGTCAAAAATAGCGAACCCGGTCATAACTCTATGAATCACGTTCATGATATGTTAAACGACTCCAGTATTTATTTATTTTTAAAAAAAATACCCTTTCCTTTGTCATAATTTCTTGCAGATGTAGTGACCCCAGTCATTGCATTTTGACCGTATTTATTATACTAAACTAATACGCACAATGTTAATTGAACCCAAGCCTTTTGCACATAGGGGGTCACATTTTCTGAAGAATACTGACCCCGGTCAGTATTTTTTTTAAAAATAGCGACCCCCGGTCATAGTGCTTTGACACACATTCATGATATGTTAAACAATTCCCTGAAACTTAAATCTATCTCCAGTATAATTTAAGGAAAGGGTTTAACTTTACTCGAAAAATATTTAACCTTGGTTATAATTCTTACAGATGTAGTGACCCCCTTTCATATATTATTTTAGCCCCGTTTATTATATAATGACTAATGCGCCCAATGCTAATTGAACTCAAGTTAGTTGTAGAAAGGATGTGTGTCATTTTTTTCTGAAGAATATCGAACCCCGGTCAGTATTTTTTAAACAATAGTGATCCCCGGTAATAATGCTTTGGCCCACATTCGTGATATTTTGAACAACGCCAGCAACTTTAATTTGCCTCAAGTATACTTTAAAGAAAGGGTTTCACGTATTTCGAAAAAAGACATTTAACCTTGGTCATAATTGTTACAGATATGTGACCCCTAGTAATATCATTTTGAGCCCCGTTGAATATATCATGACCAATGCGCGCAATGGACGCCAAGTAATACGCATTGTAATCATTGTTCGTACAGAATAGCACACACACACACGCACGCAAGCAGGCACGCACGCGCGCGCATGCACACACACATGCACATGCACGTACACAATCACTTATAAATAAACACCCTTCCGCACGCACCCACACATTCACATGCCCCTACACAACATCGGAATACAATTTCATTTATAGAGAATTGTGTCAATTATTGTCGAAGAGATGCTGTTGATTTTCTTATATAAAAGGTCAAGCACGTGTGACATATACCATAGCAATATAGTGTGTACATTTGCAACAGGCCATTTTCCTCTACAGATAATAAACATTAGATTAGTTTTTACTTTTATTTTAAACAAGCTTTGTAGAAAACCACACAGCAAGGATTTGTTGCATGTTTATTTTTGTCTAAAAGGACGAGTTTAATAGATCCAATAAATCACGAACACGAGTCTTATATTCTATTCATAACATAACCCGGAGAAGATAGTTTTCCTTGTGTGTTCGTCACCTATTTGTGGCTGCCTAGTAAGTCAAATGTATGACATCGAAAATATCAGCACCTGTTGAGTTTCAAAATAGTTTGCCAATCAGACTGAGATTAATCGTCAACTTTTATCCTTTTATATTCAATTGAACTTAATTTGCGTTTGTGTTCGTTTATATTGTGTATTATTACTCAAGGGTACAAAATAAAATACACAAGTAGTAGTATTTGTCTTTATAAAAAGAAGAGTTTACTTACTGTAAAGATTTAAAAACATGATTTGACAAGTAAGGTCGGTCACTGTTAGAAGTATAGAACCATTTATTAGATCGCACAGAAAAGGTTGTTATACTCAAAATACATTGTAAATGTCCCCTTAAAATAAGTTATATTACCACTACTTCTACTAATACAACTACTACTTTCACACTCACTGTCACTCTTCTGCTAGTGTCAACATTTTTTCAAAATATTGACAGTTTCTAAATAATAAAGTGTTTCCGTTAAATTTCGTTTAACACCCCCACGCTACCACACACCACACACACACATACCCACCCAGCCGATGCTGCAGCAACAACAACAAAAACAAAACTGCAGCCGCAACAATATTAGGTATTCAAGTATTTGCAATGGTTACTAATTTGTTAGTAATAGTTGGGGCGGGGGTCAATATTTTATAGATATCGCGGAGGGGGTCACTATTTTTCAGAGGGGAGTCGATATTTTTCAGAAAGGGGGTCGATTTTTTCTGAAGAATAGTGACCGGGGGTCAGTATTCTATGGGGGTCACTTTACTTCGTTACAGGGGCTTTAATGGTGATGTGGTAGATTACTTGACAATGAATCTTGAGTTCGATCCTCACACCCGACAGGTATATATTCTCTCAGAGAAACCCGGTTACATATGAATGGTAATAGGTTCATTTAGGATATCTGTAATAAATGGTTTACATATTTTCTCAGGTAACCCATATGTTTTCGGTTCTGATTTGAATAACCTCTCCTAGACAAATTGATTGAATACCAGCAAAATAGGGTTGGACTGAGAAAGTGTATCTTTTGAAAGAACCATACAACATTTTGCTGCAACAGACTAATTAACCCCTTTACCTGTTCTGTATTCATGCAGGAAATAATTACATCGTGAATATTTATAAGCTGAATTTTCATAATGTAAACTTTGCAAGGAAATTCTTTGCTTTGACAAAAACTGTAGAATCAGATCTGTGTAATGCTAAAAGCAAAGCCAAAGAGAGCAGATCCTGATCGGACGGCTTCTTTAGGAGCCATCTGATCAGGGTATGCTCTGTTTGCAAATATATGAAAACAGGTTATATGAAGGAAAGGGTTAAGACATTTTACTGTGGAAATGGTTGTCTGGTTCATTCAGAGAGCTACATTCCCCTGTATATACAGTGTTATTGTCAGAGAATTTTGGTCCTAATTAGACCTCTATTGAGTTTAAACTCTCAGGGACCCATCTTAGGAAAGATCGTACAACCAGTCTTATTATAAGTCCTAATTTGTGACAGGCGCTGCTGCTCAGATAATAGAAATGATAACAATTTCTAGTAAGCAGCAGTAAGACTATGTATAACGGTATTACAGAGCTACAGACAAACATGTATACTCAAGTACAGTGCTCCCTCCCTACAACGGCTCTATCAATAACGATTCCCTCCTTACAACAACGCACGTCACTGTTTCCGAAAACACAAGGCTTCAGCAACAACTTTTTTCCATCGTATTTTCTGTATGCCTCCATTAAATCCTATGTTGTGACCACTCTTTAGAATCGTCAACACATACCTAAATTATGATTGTATTTAGCGCGAAAACAAAATGAAGGATGAATTCTATAGAACCTTGCTACAGCAACCATTACGATAACATGTATGTTTGTCTAATTCTGTTTTTTTTATGATAGGTGGTATCTTAATGGTGGACGGAAGTTATGCAGAAAGCTCCTCAAGGAGCTTTCTGTATTGCTTTCGTCCTGTATTAAGCGACCACCTGCTCTGTCTACCTCCAGGTTCATTCTATGGTCGATATAGGTAGTTCGACACTGCAGTAAAACCTCTCTATAACGACCACCAAATTGTGTTAATTGGTTGCTTAAAACAAGGTGAAAGTAAAAACAGAACGATCCTATAGGAGCGTACTGTTTTACTTTCACATTGCTTTAAGCTGTCACTTGCCCTAAATACCAACTAATTAACACAATTTTGTGACCGTTATAGAGAGGTTTTACTGTACATAGAACAGGGAAAGGGTTAAAAATGTTATATTAAATTAATTGTACTTTGTATATTAAGGGTTAAAAGTGTTTGTAGGCAAGTGTTTTAGTATTCATGTACTTACTATTTAACAACAAATTAAAGAGAACAAAGGGAGGCCACTCATCTCCTTGGCCCCAACAATTACAACATGTATTGTTTTATTGTTATGAACCTAGTCACAATAAGTAGATCCGGTATATTCCCCATTAACTCATTCCCTCATTTTGACGACTATTGTTAACTTTGTAAAAGTCACTTTGTGAAACCATTGTGAATAAATGCTCTACTTACCACAATTGTTTCAAACTACAACATTCTAAAAGTTTCCTTTTCTCTAGTCCTTTTCGGTAGATTTATTCAAAGTGGTTGGATCTAAAAATAGCCTATGAGGTAATGGGTTAACTGTTTCTCTGCCAAAGTTTGTCCTCAGCAAACTTTGTCGTCATGTACAATTTTCAATTTTGTTTATATTTCATTTATATTTTATTCTTTAAACGTAGTCACACAATAGCAAACAGTGTGGGTACTGATGAAACGCTGATTTCGGCGTCTCATCTGGATCTAAACTGATTGCATTGGTAATCACAGATGAGATAATTGGCAGTAATTAAAACTGACTCCTCCATTTCTGAATATTAATGAAAATAGTGTATCAAAATGCATCACTGCAGAAAATGATTTTATCATGACAAACAGTGCAGACCCGGAACAAAGTACTCTCTCTGGGTCTGCACTGTTTGCAAAGATGTAATATACTCGTTTCCCCCACTTTGAAGAGTTTATACATGTATGCAGCCAGGTTTTCCCGCATCCTGCTGAGTAAATTATTGTTTTTAACAATACCGCCTCTTCAGTTTCAAATATGAGTTATCTTGTATTTCTCTGCAAAACACTTTCTGAGTGTCAAACAGTTTGGATCCTGTTGAGATTTACCGAGCTGCTCGGCGTATCAAATCGATCCAGATTATTGGCAGAGGTAATCACCGATCCACCCACAGCAGGCTAAAGGGTAACAATAAATAATAATTTAAACAAATTGGATCCTGATGAAGCACCGAGCAACTTGGCGTATGTTTAGGATTCATATTTCTGAAGTTTTGACACTTTTTGACACTGTTTGATACTATTTCATACTCAGGTCCTACGTGACGGAAGAGGAATGCATATGTGGATCATTGTTTGCAGACTAAAGTCATCAAATGATTAACCTTTTCCCTCATATAAACGTGCTTTCACGCGTCTGCAAACAAAGTAGACCCAGATCGGACGGCTCCTAGAGGAGCCGTCTGATCAGGGTCTACTCTGTTTGCTTATGGAATTTGATAGATCTGTTTCTTTACTTTTTACGTTCTAAAATGTCTACAATATTCCACCTTCCATATTTCTCTATACCTATTTTGTTCATGAATATTCAGTAGGTATTGAAATTTGACCTGAATACAGAAAAGGCAAGCGATTAAATACCCAGCATGCACTTGTTGAAAGTTAGTTTCTCCTGACTCTTACGAGGACAAAGTTGCGACTTCGTTTTCTGACAATGGGGAAGTTAGCGTTTGGATGTTGTTTGGCTATAGCAGTCGGTTTGGCATTGATCAATGGAGATGAAGTCTGCCATACAAGTGACTTGGGAAGAATGAAGGTACGTGTATTTAAATATTGACTCCTTTGACGCATCTGTAAATGTAACTTTTTGAAACTATTGTGATAAACAGAGCATTGGCTCAATAGGAGCTAATGCTCTATTTATGACAATGGTTTCAAAAATACACAATTATATTTTTTCATTTTTTTGGACATCAGAGTTTGGTGTTGTTCATATCTGTCGTATCCGGTGTTAAGACTTACCATTTAATAACTGCTCATGAATAGACTCAATAAAACCGAGTCTGCAATTTTCTCTTTTCGCATTTCTGCGTTTGCTTTCGACGGATCTCCTACTTTCAGTCAGAATATCTTACTCAATAATTTAGATTCACGAAGTGCTTGAGCATGCTAAAATATAACTACAATAATAAACGTATCAATATTTGAATCTTTAATTTTCTAGACCAGAAAAATCTGGCGCGAAACTAGCTCATTGCCTAAATATTGTCAGCTTCGAGCTTCCTGCAAGAGTCTCTCTCCCTAAATGTATGGCCTAGTCATAATGTATAGCAACGGTTTGTCTGTTGTTATTACTAAAACCTTGGATTTTACAGCAGAATATCTTGTGACAGTAGTAATGTTGCAGCATTCTTAACCTATTCCCTAAGACTAATTTTAGACCCAACCTCTTTGAATAAATCTACCGAAAAGGAGCGTTTCTAGAGAAAAGGGGAGTTTTAGAATTGCGTAGTTATAAAACCATTGTGATAAATAGAGCATTTGCTCCAGGTGATTTTGCAAAATTAAACACCGATGTTTGCCTTTAAGCCTTTCCCTGTGTAATATTCATGTAAGAAATAATGACATCATGAATATTTATTAGCTGAATTTTATAATGTAAACATTTCAAGGAATTGTTTTGTTCTGACACAGACTGTATAATCAAATCTATCTCATGCCAAAAGCAAACAGAGCAGAATCCTATAGGAGCTGTCTTCTGATCTGGGTCTACTCTGTTTGAAAATGGATGAAAAGGTGTTTACATGAATGGAGTTCAGCGCGCGGTCCTTGTGTTTGAATCGCTATCACGTACATGGCAATATGATACAGTACGTTGGCAGACACATATCGCCTAGCGTTAGGCTATCATAGAAAACGCTACCAGCTACATTTGTCAACAGCTTGGTCTTCGTTGAATGAGTCATGGTGTAATCTAGGTTAGCATTTGAACACCACGAGTTTGAAAAGTAATCTACTTAGAGAACACAATTGATAGCAATTTACTATGAGGCTGTTTAGGACATTGTAATATCCAAACTTTACGGTGTCAGTTAATTAAGGCTTTCCTCCATATATACGCCTTTCTACGCCTCTGTAATAGTGTCCTCTTGAAACCGTTGTGATAAATAAAATCTTTTTATTACAATGGTTTCAAAACTACAAACTTCTAAAAAAAATCTTTTTCTCTAGTTAATGCTTCTTTTCGGTAGATTCATTCAAAGAGACCAATCTAAAATAGTCTAGGCGGGAATAAGTTAAAAAGGACTCTGGCAAACAGTGTAGACCAGGACACAGACCTCTTATAGGAGCCCTCTGATCAGGGACTACAAGGTTTGCTACCAGCAAATATTTTGTTTGTTGTGTCCCCTTAACATGACAAAATGGATGGGTCCCAAAATAACAGACCTGCACAAATTCCTTAACCCTTCGCTTGCTATTCACGTCAATATACCTACCTGTAAATAGTGAAGACCCAGATGAGACAGCTCCTGCAGGAGCTGTCTCATCAGGGTCTGCACTATTTACAAGCTGATTATGCAACCAGTGCACTCCACAGCATTGATTGCACTGGGATATACTTGTACACAGTGAAGATATATGTAATTATACAACAGGGCATGGGTAAAGAATGAGAAATATATTTTAAAATCCAGCAAGCGAATGGTTAAATAACTAGGGAGTACTTGGGTAATGTGTCATACACTGCAATAGAACCTCTCTAATGCAACCATTTGGTTTATCAACATTGAGGACGGTTAAAACAGGTGGTTGCTTAATGCAGGGCTAAAGTGATACAGAAAGCTATATCCATTTTGTCCTGCATTAAGTTACCGGTATCACCTGTTTGAAAAGCCAGATTTAGACTTTTTTTAAAAATAAAATGAAAAAAATAAGTATCACATGGACATTTTAAGATATACGTTCAAATTGACAATCTTCATAATAATGACTTAACATAACACATACATATAAAAAGTAAAGTACCTAGTTATAGTTTACTTTCAGTCCGAATGATCGCTCAGCCGACTGTACATTTATTCCCCTGGTCATTGAGTGACCTACCAAATTTAAGATGTTGTAGTAAATATGCGTATATTATATGACTATCATTTTAACCTATTATCTCACATGCTAGTTTTATACCTAACATCTTTGAATAAATCTTCTGAATATATAAATATATATAACATTTCTATAATAGAAATGTTCTAAATTGTATCACTTGAAGTACATGTGGCAGCACAGGTCTATAACACAGTTTCTTTAGGAGCTTTTAGCAATACTTTAGACCTGCATTAACCCTTTCCCTGTTCTATGTTCTTTTTCAAATTTCAATACCTACTGAATATTCATGAAAAATATAGTTATAATGAAATATGGAAGGTGGAACATTGTAGCCATTTTAGAAACTAACGAAACAGATATTTCAAATTCCCTCAGCAAACAGAGCAGACTCTGATCAGACGGCCAAGGAGCCGTCTAATTTGGGTCTACTGTGTTTTCAAGTGCGTGAAAATACATTTATATGAGGGAAAGGGTTAAGCGGTGAACTTGAGAAATTGTCCTGGTTAGAGAAAGGATGACTCGAACTTCTGTTGTTTCGATGTTATTTGTATAGTCCCTTGAATAAATTACAGGTGTTTGTAAAGTTAATACTTATCCTGTTGAAACAATATTGTTTGCTCGTACTCAGATATGTTGCATTTTTTAATTACTGACCTCCAGTTTCTTAAAACATTTGAGAAGCTAGTATCTGAGTATTAACACACAGTTTAGAGATGGAGTAACTCAGCGTCTCATCTGAATCCACACTGTTTGCTATGGGATTCAAGTAGCGTTTGATACTATGAGTGTTGACAGTTTCATAACAAGTTTAGATATGCAGAGGTGAAGATAAGTTGCGTAAATTAACCCACTTGCTCCCACGATACCATATATGGGACTTAGGCAAACAGTGTAGACTCTGATCAGACGCCGCATAATGCGGCGTCTGATCAGAGTCTACACTGTTTCCTGATAGGAATTTCAATATAAAACAAAACGAAATTTAAAATTTAGGCCAGGCACCCGTTAGATAAAAAAATGGACTAATCCATTATCGTGGGAGCAAGTGGGTTAAGTGTCGATCTAGATGCAGTTTAATAATAAAAGCAGTTTAGATGCAAGCTTTTGCGATATTCAATTTTTTGCAGGTCCATGTAAGAGAGTTCATAACAGATATCCATGACTCTATGACCAATCTCAAACAAGAGGTAGAGGTTCTAAGCAAGCAGATTAAAAACCAAACACACGTCATAGAAAAGTACCAAGAAGAGACGCTTGCTCTTAAGAAAAACCTGTCAGATCTAGAAAACGTACATGCAACGTTGAAGCGATTGGAGAACGAAGTCAAAGCTATCCAAAATGGCATGAATGTCAATGGTTTGTTCATTAGCTTGATTTGCATGTATGTTGTTCCACTATGAGCATGATATAACCATAGGTCTATATGTAAGATGCGTAAATTTCAACGTTTTCAAGAACAAATCCTTTATTTCTCCATCAAACCGTATACTTCGAGACGACTCTAAAGAGTGGCCACATTATAGGGTTTGGTGGAGAAATGACGATTTTAGTACATGTATTTGTGTATGAACCTTTATTTGTAGCTCTGAATAATAATTGTATATATCTGTCAATTCTTTCCATTCATTTCATGTATTGAACGCCTTATTTGTTAAGGTCACTTATGTATGCCTTTGCAAATGGAGCAAACTCAGGACCTGTCCTGTTTGCTTGTGAAATACACATATACTATAGATCTGATTCTACAGTTTCTGTCATGGCCCTAATTTCTGTGCTCATATGCTAGAATTCATATAGTCTAATTAATATGAATGAAGTCAAGAATTTTCATATGAATATTTATGAGGTAATGGGTTAAATGGACCCCATGTTAAGCCGCAGTGAATAGGGTTTTAAAAATAGTTTGTCTATACTTACCCTTTGCGGGACACCTATCTATATTCATTTGCAAACAGTGTATGCTCATATCAGAGGACTCCTAAAAGAGCCCTTTGCTCAGGGTCTGTATTGCTTGTCATTCAAAATCATTTTGCAAGTTTAAGCCTTTCATACTGAATAATTAAACACTGATGGACACTGCTAAACTGCTCAGCATGGAAATAGTCTATTAACATACACATGTCTTCTCTCAACCATGTCACCACCTTGGCTGGTTATAATACAGCGCACATTTGTTGGAATTCCATTTAAATAAAAGTCGACTATGTCTTTTATCAGGGCCATGATTTACATTTGTTGTATGTGGCGTATGTTCCAACAAGAATTAACTGATTTTCTCCTATGAATAACTAGAGAAAAGGAAAAGTTTAGAATTTTGTTGTTTGAAACCATTGTGATCCAACTATTTGTCAAAGTTTCACAATGTGATTTTTATAGAGGCACAAAAATGCGTCACTAGGGGATAATGTGTTAAATAAGTTAAATAGGAGTGATGCGATGTCGTATGGTCAATATACCTGGATGCGATAGCGCCTGGGCATGACCATACAATATCACTCTTGTTGCTAATTTGACACTTGTTGTAGTTAAATCCTTACAAATCTACACTCGGTGTGATAAAATACCCTGAAAAGTAAGAAAACTAACTTGTTTATTAATTATTACTGACAAATTAAAATAAGACCCCCAAATGCAAAACATACTATATATGACCAACTTAACCCTTCGCTTGCTATTCACGTCAATATACCTACCTGTAAATAGTGAAGACCCAGATGAAAAAGTTCATGCAGGAGCTGTCTCATCAGGGTCTGCACTATTTACAAGTTGATTGTGCAACCTGTGAGCTCCACAGTGTGATCGCACAGCTAAATACTTGTACACGGCGAGGATATATGTAATAATATAACAGGGCATGGGGAAAGAAGGAGAAAAATATTTCAAAATGCAGCAAGAGAAGGGTTAATATGTCACTTAGGTAGAATATTCTCATTTTACTAGTAGACATCATGTAGCTTTCCCATATCATGCTCTTACTTTAAACATGAAAACATCATGTAGATTTCAAATAATATATGCTGTCAGTTATAACCAGCAGACATTATACAGATAGCGTCCGGGCATGTCATGCAATATCTCTCTTGTCGCCAATGTAACCCCCTTTTGATAGCCAATTATATACAACTATATATCAAATGTGATCAAGTTCCACTTCAACTCTAAAGCCAAATAACTTGTTTGAGTGTTTAATTATTGCTGACAAATTAAGATAAGAAGACCCACAAATGCAAAGCATAGTTGGCCCACTTAACCCTTTACTATATAAATACGCATTTCTACGCCTTTGCAAACAGAGCAGACCTAGATCAAACGGCTCCTATAGGATCTGTCTGATCAGGGTCTTCTCTGTTTGCTCATGGAATTATACAGATCTGATTCTTTAGTTTATGCCATGTTCAAGATGTCCTGCGTTCATGTACCTGTATAAACAATAGTCCAATTATTATAAATGATATATTTATTTCTTACATGAATATTCATGGAGTATTCATTTCTATAAGATGGTCTCATTTTGTCCAGCAGACCATAAAGCTTTCATTTATCATAGGCTTGCTGTTTTTACTTGAAAACATCATGCAGTTAAAGAGGTTTCTATTCTCCATTGTCTGTGTCGGGAAATTTATGGTCATATATATGTCACAGTAGAAATTGCGATTCAGTACAACTGTCGATGTTCCTAGGACAGATTGCCATCGTAGTCTCTTCTAGGACAGACGCTGATCCTAGTGCATCCTAAGGACAATCAACGATTCTACTAGTACAGACTCTGATCCTAATACAGCCTAAGGACAATCAACGATTCTATTAGTACAGACTCTGATCCTAATACAGCCTAAGGACCATCAACGATTCTACCAGTACAGACTCTGATCCTAATACAGCCTAAGGACAATCAACGATTCTACCAGTACAGACTCTGATCCTAATACAGCCTAAGGACAATCAACGATTTTATTAGTACAGACTCTGATCCTAATACAGCCTAAGGACAATCAACGATTCTACTAGTACAGATTCCAATCACATTCTGTCCTAGGACAAACTGTAATTCTATCATGAAAATTTACAATTCTACTGGAAGCATTTATCGTTAGTCTTAGATATTACACTTTAATTCTTCTAGGAAAATGTACACTTTTACTACATGAATTTATTACTAGTGTTATATATATGACACTTTAACTCTACAAAGAAAATGTACAATTGTACTGGAAGAATATGTTATTTTAAGATCACACGTCTATATTCAAAACATAACAAACAACACATAATTGTGAATGATTTAAAAAGAGGATCGGAGTTTGTCCTAGGAGAGATCGCGATCACAATCTGTCCTAGGAGAATAGGCGATTGTCCTGAATCGCAATTTCTACTGTAAAAAATATATATTGTAATATTGGTAATAAATTAGCTTTTATTTTATGAAGAACGTTTTTTAGTAATTTATTACCAATATTACAGGCAGTTTCAAGCATGTCTAACATTTTAAAGAAATATAAAATAATCAAAAGTAAAAGACAAGCTCCAAATTTTAAAGACTCATCTTACCAGAATAAGGACATAGTTAACCCTTTCTCTCCTATTGACGCCTTTTTGCGTCTTTGTAAGACATTTTTAAACCATTGTGATAGATAGAGCATTTGCTCCATAGGAACAAATGCTCTATTTATCCCAATTATTTAAATGCCATACAATTATTAAATTATCCTTTTCTATAGTCAATGCGTTTTTTCGGAAGATTAATTCAGAGATCGGGTCTAAAAATAGTCTAGGAGAGAACAGCTCGGTTATCAGAAGTTTCACTGTAGTCAGAACCATTTCGCACATGACATTCTAACGGGTGCCTCTGATTTGGGTCTCCATGGTTAGCCTTTGTCCCACTTTCTGGACACTATTTATATCTATGTTAAACGATATACCTTTTTAATGTCTTTCTCCATTAATACGCCTGTCTAGGAAGGGTAGAGGATGTCTGGTTGGAAAATGTTGGTTAGGGTGACTCGTTACCTACAAATGTAATTAATTTAACGGAACAGGGAAATATTTACACACGTATTGCTGAACATGTTGGACATAGTGGATATGATCAGATCTGTTATTCTATGTGCAAACGTTGCAGATCCTGATCAGACGAGTACAACAGGAGAAGTCTGATTGGGGTCTACTCGATTTGCAAATACGGCTCAAGGCGTTTCTATATCCTTTTGTACATCAAACCCCCTCTAAACCGGAATTTTAGTAGATAAGAATTTAGATACTTTAAGGCAGGTGGTTGCTTAATGCTTTCTGAACGACTTTCACCCTGCACTTAGATGCAACCAGTCTCCAAACCCGATATTTATACTAAACTGAATTTTTATTACTGTGATATAATTGGTGATTCAGTTATTAAAATCGGCGATTCAGACATTAACATGTGCTTGGTATAACTGGTTGCCTAAATAAAATAGTTTCTCTTAGATGTACTAATGCATTTTTTTTCTAGAGTCCGTGTGTGCCAGTTATCTTTTGAATGGGGTGGAGGACAGTCAGCTTAATGCATCGACTGAATATATTTGTCAATTGACTCAATTCCTTGATTGTGGATGTCCGTTTTCTGCTCGGTATGCAAGGCTTAACGCGACAGGTTATGGAAACAGTTCGTGGTTAGCGGGAATTGCCACAATGGACCAATATGTGCAGGTAGGTTTCTCGACACGCTTTTTCATGAACACGTGTTCAGCTGAACTTCGATAGCTCGAACTTCAAGGGACCATAAAATTTACTTCGAGGTACATGTAACAGAGGTTCGAGTCACCCGATTCTAATCTGAACAACTTATCAAGTTCACGGCTTTAACCCATTCCCTCATATTGACGCATTTTGACGCCTTTGCTAAAGTCACCCGTTGAAACCATTGTGATAAATAGAGCATTTGCTCCTATAGGAGCAAATGCTCTATTTAGCAAAATGGTTTCAAAATACAAAATTCTGAAATTTCCCCTTCCTCTAGTTAATGATCCTTTTCGGTAGATTTATTCAAAATGGTTGGATCTAAAAATAGCTTATGAGGTAAACGGTTAATGCAGATCTTAAGTAATGCTGAAAGCTCCTGAAGGAGCTTTTAGCATTATTTCGACCTGCATTAAATTAACACATGTATTTCTAGATATAGATCTCTATGTAGTGATACATTTTAGAACAAGTCTTCATTGTAAATTTTATTTTGGAAATACCGAACGTTTAGTTCGAGTTATCCCGAAATTCGAGTTATCCAAGTTCTAGATAACGAAGGGCAACTGTGCATGACAAATTTACCGAAATGGTTCTATCAGTTTACATTATTTAACCCTTTCCCTGTTCTAGGTGTATTCCAAATTTAAACACCTACTGAATATTCATGGACAAAATAGTTATAATGAAACATGGATGGTGGGATATTGCATACATTTTTGAAAGCAAAGAAGCAGATCTATCAAATTCTATTAGCAAACAGAGCAGATCCTCATCAGACGGCTCCTCTAGGAGCCGTCTGATCTGGGTATACTCTGTTTGTAAATGCGTGAAAACACGTTTATATGAGGGAAAGGGTTAACAATTAACCGACCAAATTCATGTATTTTTTTTTGTCTGGTGTGCATTGTCTTTCATTAAAACTTATCTTCGTTTGCACATGTTTCTTTTTGCTATACAATAAATATACTCATCTACATGTATATGGATATGTCTTTCTCTATCTTCATGTTTCTCTATTTTCAAGTTTCACTCTCTGATTTCCTTGTCTGTGTTTCTGTTCGTGTTACTGTGTCTCTCAATGAACCTGTATATCTCTCAAGTGTTCTGCCTAGCTAAGTTGATTCAGTGATAAATAATGTTCAATTTAAATGAAAAGAATACCTTTCTGAAATATTTACTGCAGGTTAACTTCAAAAATGTGAAAAATATTTCTGGAATTGCGCTACAAGGAGGTACATTCTACACGGACTATGTAAACAAGTTCAAGGTTCTCCTTAGTATGGACTGCATGAATTTTAATGTCATTTCCGACGACACCGGAGCTGACAAAGTGAGTAGTTTATCATCCTTGTTTTCGACTTGATAACTACATGTACAGTAGAACTCCTCTAATGCGACCACTTAATGAATAAACATGCGTGTTTTATAAGCAAGTGGTTGCTTAATGCAGGACAAAATTAATGCAGAAAGCTCCTGTAGGATCTTTCTGTATTACATTGGTCCTACATTAAGCTACCATCTACATCTAGAATCCATAATATATCTCTTTTAGGTTGACGCATTAGCGGGTTTTACTGTATATTGTTTCAGTAAGTTACACTTTCGCTGCCAAATAGTGTCGTCTGCAAAATGTGTCGTCTGCTACGATTTCCGTTTTTTGTTTTTGTTTTAAAAAAAACCCCACCAATTCCTCCCATATATTTCAAAACAATTACCCATTAACCCTTTCCACCATAATACGCCTTTCTATGCCTCAGTAAAAATACCTATTGAAACCATTGTAATAAATAGCGCATTTGCTCATTAGGAGCAACTGCTCTATTTATTACAATGGTTTCAAACTACAAAATTTAAATTTTTTTTATCTTTTCTCAAGTTAATGCTCCTTTTCGGTAGATTTATTCAAAGTGGTTGGATCTAAAATAGCATATGCCGCAGTAAAAAATACCTATTGAAACCATTGTTATAAATAGCGCATTTGCTCATTAGGAGAAACTGCTCTATTTATCACAATGGTTTAAAACTACAAAATTCTAAAAAATATATTTTCTCAAGTTAATGCTCCTTTTCGGTAGATTTATTCAAAGTGGTTGGATATAAAAATAGCATATGAGGGAATGGGTTAATACAATTTGGATCTTGATGAGACATCGGGTTGTGTCTTTCTCCTTTACATATCTCAACATACAGAAAACAATGCTGTTATCACGTCCAAACTAGTCTATATACTAGAGCATTAAATAAGATATGTCAATTAAAACACGTTCAACCCTTTACTCAATAACTCTTTCGGTGCCAAATTCAAAAGTGTTGTCTGCAATGATAATTTCATATTAAATATAATTCTCAACTAAATAATAAAGATATATTAGTAAAACATTTGTTTTTAAAAACCTGTATCCTTAGGCTAAAATAAAACAGAAAACGGTGAAGTCCCAGGTCAGATGCCGCCTTGAAAGAGCGGCATCTGACCTGGGACTGCACAGTTTTCAATTGTGCATATAGGTGACCTTGGCGCCGAAAGAGTTAAATACTCTCTTCTATGCCTTTGTAAACAAAGAGCCGTCTTATCAGGGTCTGCTCTGTTTGCTTATGACGTGACATAACTATGAGTCTACAGTTTCTGCCATAACTACACATTACCGTGTTGATGTGTTATTGACTTACCATAATAAATTAACCCTTTCGCTGCCAATTCCGGATCTGTGATTACCTATGCAAACAGTTTGGATCCAGATGAGACGCCGTAACTCGACGTTTCATCATGCTTGTTACTATTACTAAGTTTTTGAAACAAAAATGAAGAAAATAAAAAAAAATGAAAATTTGTAGCAGACGACAAAGTTAGCAGACGACAGAGTTTGGCAGCGAAAGGGTTAATCTCAATATCATTCATGACGCCGTTGTTTCTTTCATACATAATCAAGGACTTTAACAATTAATGTAAAATAATCATTTGAGGCAAATGGTTAAGCAAAATGCATTTAAGCTCGACCCTGTTTAAATCGGTATAGACCTATACTCTTGTTACTCCATCCATGAAATGAAATTCAGTTTTCACGTAATAACAAACATTTTAGAAACACTGTGTTGATCCTGATCAGAGGCCGCGTTTCCAACGCGACAGCTGGTCAGAGTCTACATTCGTGTTGTTAGTAAAGCGGTAGGTTACATGCTTTCCTCCTTATTTGTCAGAAGTCTGGATCATTATGAGACGCCAAGATAGTCGCCGTCTTATCTGGATCCAAACTCTTTGCACGGTATATCGTGATCACACCCCCACCCATTTCAAGATTGCTTGTTCGTTGTCTACTTTGCAGATTTTCGATGGCAACAACGACACAAACACAATTGTCGTTCGCGACCTACCGGAACGACGCGTTGCTAAGTGCGTCAGAGTCAACCCTGTTGAATGGAACGACTGGATATCGCTGCGATTCGATGTGATCGGATGCTGAACGGCGTCTCCTCACACTTTGTCACACTTTTCCGGGTACATATGTCGGGTGGATGGATATATGGAGAATTGCCTGTGCTGGTGTTATCCAGAATATCTGATTTAAAATACACTTATTCTGCTATCCCTCTACTTAATGAATATATATAAGAAATACATATAATTACATCATGGATATGTATTTATATGTATTTTTAAAATGGTATCATGGATATTTATTATATGTATTTTTATAATGACAGAATGGATATTTATTAGATGTATTTTTATAATTACATTATGGCCCAACTCTGACCAATCAAAAGCTTGAGAACTCAAATCTGAAGCATGGACTCTATCAAAGACGCTGCTGATGTCAGAACCATGTCAAATTCAGCTGCAGTTAAATAGAGATCAGATTAAACCCTGCTGAAAATGTTTTGATCTAGTTAATATAACGAGATCGTATCTTCTATACATAACACACAAAATGGCGTACGCAATTCGACATATAAATAGGAAGCAGTACCTGCCTTTTTTCGGTTTTTGTGCATTATGTGATAAAAAATACATTCGTGTTCATTTACTATTTATTTTTACCAAACTCGTTTACTAAAATAAATGTAACAATAAGCAAGCATCACATTATTTTAGTCAGTTCTTTTGTTAACCATTTCAATGCGGAAAACAAGTTACTAATGCGCTTTACAAACAGTTTAGACCCTGGGTCCATGCTTATAAAGCTTTTAGTTGAGTCTGAGTTTCGTTCTCAAGCTTTTGATTGGTCAGATTTGAGTTCTCAAGCTTTTGATTGGTCAGATTTGAGCCAAAGGCTCAAATCTGACCAATCAAATTCTTGAGAACGAACTCAGACTCAACTAAACGTTTTATAAGCATGGACCCTGATGAGAGGGCTCCTGTTTGTCATGTTACACTTTACTTTCGAACAATCCCTAAATATGCACTGTAAGCTTCACCAGTTTGAATTCTGGAATAGTCCATTTGAAAATTCAGCATTGTAAGGGTTCAATATCGATAGTAAATGAACACTCATGTACTATCCTCTATATATTGTATATTGTTTGTCCGGTTATCATACAAAAACTAATACTGGCATCATACAAGTACTTATTACACACACACACACGCACGCACGCACGCACGCACGATAATTTACTATTTAAAAATTTCGGCTGCTCGCTGTTGATATCCCTTGAGTGCGGGACACACATGCGAGTATATTGACATACACAAACAGTGTGTCTCAGAAGATTCCTAGAGGAGCCCTCTAATCAGTGTCTGCACTGTTTGTCATTCAAAATCTTCTCACAAAATATACCTTTTCATACATTTATTGATAAACACTCAGCATTCAAGAGAAAATTGACAGTGTCCGATAGTTCCCAGTAGCTATAGGGATACGCACTTATGCACGTGCGTAACATCAATCTGAAAGGTGAAAACATTATTATGGCCAAAACAGAACACAAATTGAAGGCTTGGGGTATACTTTGAGTGGCGCCCACTGCTTCCAAATACTTGCGATCAGGCTGGCGCCAGTTGGCCGACAGCGAAATCCGAACAGAAGATTTAGGTGCACAATTTAAGTGCATATTTAATAATTTTATATTAAACTATCTTTTCAAATGGACTGCAATTCTGATAGATGCCCAGGGTGTCGCCATTGTAGATGATGGCTGGATCACTGATTTCCCAGGATCTGCCGTAGTTGAATTGGCGATACATCCGTTCTCGGGGTTGCAGTTCAATCGTACAAGCTAATGTCAAATTTGCATGTGCCTTGTTCCGTCAGGAGCCTTCTGGGGCATATTTTAAATTCAAGCCTTTTGGGGCATATTTTGTAGCCTATTGGGGCATACTTTGAAGCCTATTGGGGCATATTTTAAAGCCTATTGGGGCATACTTTGAAGCCTATTGGGGCATATTTTGAAGCATATTGGGGCATACTTGAAGCCTATTGGGGCATATTTGAAGCCTATTGGGGCATGATTTGTGGCTATTGGGCCTAATGATTATAAATTTGGGATACCACTGCGGATGGCTGTCAAAGGTCGCCCCTACACGACAATTTGTCCGGTGTACCTGCTACCCAATTGGGCTAGCACGGTGGGATCGGGAACCATGCCCAACAGAGCCAAACCTGAACCTTAGTTGTACATAATTTTTAATAAACCAATGTTATGTTTGAAGATTTTGTCTGTTATTGTTAGGTCCGCCAGATGTTATGTGGCAAGATGACATGGGTGAATGCAGAGATGTTATATCGGGCTGGCATTGCAGGTTGACTTTGATAATTTGTTAAGATGAAGAGCATATCTTATGTCAGGAGAGCATTCACCTATGGCCCCTTGCCCGGCAGCTGGTGTCCTCAAATCTCCCAATAAATGCGATTATTGTTCAACAATAATCGATTGTTATTGGAGTTTGAGATCTACTCGTTTATGTATTTTGTATGTGATAGAAGCGTTATACTTAATGCCTAATTGTCATGGATAGAAGCGACATTGGTACCCTGCGGGGCTTGCGCGCGCAAATACCACCCAAATCTCTTTGTTCCATTGTCTTCTGATTCTCAACTAACAAAAGGTGAGTGGGATAGTAGCGTCATAAATTTGCACTGTAGACGACTAAAATCCCACCCACCCATGCCCTTTCTGTCATTGTTCTTTTATACGGTTCAATGCCTTGTATTTTTAGCCTGGCATATATGTGCCTAGCAGGGTGCCTGTCGTCCTCTTACTTAAGTCGATTATGTCACACCGTTTTACATGTTTGTTAATATACCTGCTGTCGTATGTTCTATGTTTCATAGATAATTCCTTGCATGTCTTATTCTGTTAGATACTGGTCTCTGCTGTTTACTCTTATTTGTTTCAGTTACTTTGGGCATGTAGCATTTCTGTTACTATAGGGGACTACCTACATCAATAAAGTAACGGCGCGGTTCCTGGAAGCCTATTGTAATTGTGCCATTGGGCTACAACTTGTTCAAAAGTGAAGGGGTGGTTGGCCGACAGCGAAATCCGAACAGAAGATTTAGGTGCACAATTTAAGTGCATATTTAATAATTTTATATTAAACTATCTTTTCAAATGGGCTGCAATTCTGATAGATGCCCGGGGTGTCGCCATTGTAGATGATGGCTGGATCACTGATTTCCCAGGATCTGCCGTAGTTGAATTGGCGATACATCCGTTCTCGGGGTTGCAGTTCAATCGAACAAGCTAATGTCAAATTTGCATGCGACTTGTTCCGTCAGGAGCCTTCTGGGGCATATTTTAAATTCAAGCCTTTTGGGGCATATTTTGTAGCCTATTGGGGCATACTTTGAGGCCTCTTGGGGCATATTTTAAAGCCTATTGGGGCATACTTTGAAGCCTATTGGGGCATATTTTGAAGCATATTGGGGCATACTTGAAGCCTATTGGGGCATATTTGAAGCCTATTGGGGCATGATTTGTGGCTATTGGGCCTAATGATTATAAATTTGCGATACCACTGCGGATGGCTGCCAAAGGTCGCCCCTACACGACAATTTGTCTGGTGTACCTGCTACCCAATTGGGCTAGCACGGTGGGATCGGGAACCATGCCCAACAGAGCCAAACCTGAACCTTAGTTGTACATAATTTTTAATAAACCAATTTTATGTTTGAAGAGTTTGTCTGTTATTGTTAGGTCCGCCAGATGTTATGTGGCAAGAAGACATGGGTGAATGCAGAGATGTTATATCGGGCTGGCATTGCAGGTTGACTTTGATAATTTGTTAAGATGAAGAGCATATCTTATGTCAGGAGAGCATTCACCCATGGCCCCTTGCCCGGCAGCTGGTGTCCTCAAATCTCCCAATAATTTGAGTAATTAAATAAAATAAATTTCGTTTATAAGGCCTCTCATAACATGGTTCCATCATATATTACACCCGTAACGAATGACAACTCTGCAAAGGAGATATATTAGTGATTTGATACCGCCCTACGTAAGGGAGCTAACCCACTATCCATTATGAAATAGCGATGATATCGAAATGCCTTTCTCACGTACGTCTGTCTCCAAAATATCATGCATCCCGTCTTCAGTAGCACTATGGAACAACACCAGTCCAGATAGTAGAAATTTAAATACATTAAGCTCATTTAAAACTCGTTGCGAAACAATGTTAGCAATTATAACGATCCATCTTACTACTATTTTGGAGATAGTTATGTGTCAGCTATCCACGCCAAAATTAGGAACAACTGTAGCAATCTGAATGGTGATCTTTTTAAAAACCATCTTAATCAAAATCCTTTATGCGATTGTTCACATGAAGTTGAAAATGCCGAACATTACTTTTTTCAATGTAGTTTTTTTCAAAACCAGAGTCTTAACCTATTTCGTACAACACAAAGGTACCATCCTCTAAATACCGAAATGCTTCTGTTCGACAAACAAAATCTAAATGATGAAGCCAATAAAATCATATTTGATGCCGTGTATTGTTATATAAAGCAATCACGGAGGCTTTAGCCTCACATATTGTGCAACTATCGATATGTGTTCTAACTCTTAGTTTAATATTATACTTTTCCTAAGATTATGCTAAAAAGTCTTACTTATCACGGTATGGTCTTATACTAAGATGTCTTAGTGTCCTCTGATCGTACTACTATAGTTTAGATACCTGTCGCCACATCTCTCTCCCTCTCTCCCCTCTCTCTCTCTCTCTCTCTCTCTCTCTCTCTCTCATCCACTATCTCTCTCACTCTGTATCTTTCACAAACATTGTATTAAGTTTCATATTTTGTTTGCCATTACATGTTTATATGTATGGAGAGGGTCAAATCTAATGTTGTAAGAACTTGTGACCCTACTCAATTTTCTCTAATATGGAAATAAAATATGTTTAAACTAACGTATTAATCTATTCCCTCATATTGACGTCTTTTCATGTCTCTGTAAAAGTCACATTGTGAAACCAAGATGAGCAAATGCTTTATTTATAACAACGGGTTCAAAACTACACAATTCTAAATTTTCTCGGGGGAGCATGCCTCCCGACCCCTATAGCCTCGGTGCGTACATTGGATTTTGATTCAGCTACGCTACTGCCTATTGTCTTGTCGCTTCATTGGGTTTAACCCTTTACTCCATGAATATTAACCCTTTCGGCGCCAAATTTCCAAATGTCGTCTGCAATCCAAATTTTTATTAAATCAATTTGTATAATAAGGAACTGAGATAAATAAATGCAAATTTCAAAGGAATAAAGCACAGGTATAGAAATAGAGATTGAGACAAAAAATGAAGTCCCTGATCAGACGCCGCCTTGAAAAGGCTGATCTTGGACTGCACTATTTGTCGTGGTGCATTTATGTGACATTGGCGGTGCAAGGGTTAATGTAACAAATAATGACATTATGAATATTAATTAGAAGTATTGTTATAATAGCAAATGGACACTGGAAGTTTTTGTCATGTCAGATACTGTAGAATCATATCTATGTTGTTCCATATGCAAACAAAGCAGACCCTGATCAATCAACTCTTACAGGAGCCTCTGCTCTGGGTCTACTCTGTTTGCAAAGGCGAAGTAATTTGTATTTATGGAGTAAAGGGTTATAGAGTAGGTCTAAAACATCAGACCTGCAAATACTCTATTTATTATATAATGTTTCATAAAGTACACAGAAGCGTAGAAAGGTGTATTTATGGAGGAAAGGGTTAAAGAACTACCGTGTGTAAATAGCCTAATTAGAGTCACCAGTAAATTAAATATGTCATTAACATAATGCAGTGAAACCCATCTAATGTGACTGCTGGAAAAAGGTGGGCCTTACAGACAAGACAGGTGGTAGCTTAATACATGTCGGAGCTGTCTGCATTACTTTCGTCCTGCACTTAGCAAGCACCTGTTTTTAAAGACATACATCTTGTTCATAAAGTGGTCGTTTAAGGTTTTTTTTAACTACGTTAACAACAATGACGGACCAAGTACTGATCACTTTCGGACTGTGACTGTTGTCACTGATACACTAGAAAAAGAACGGAAAACAATACCAGGGGCCCAGGTACTTTCGGATCCCCAGCCGGACAAAGTCCTTGGGACGAGACAATAGACCGAGGTCCGATGCATCCGTGCTTTACACTGGGCATCTAAAAGATCAAGAGAAATTAAATCGATAGTAAGAGTATAGGGCATAGCGCCCGAGTTTCTCTGTATCCTCTCCCCTCTGTCTGGGGGCATTCATGGTGAGCAAAAACGGACGTTTATCAACACAAACAAACACCTAAAAACAACATTTAACATGATTGAATCATTTGTAATCTTTCTGAATCTTATAAAGATTCACGTGAGAAGTAATAACATTATAGATGTTTTAACCATTTATTCTATGAATATTCATATTAGAAATTATGACATCACGAATATTAATTAGATGCATTTTTTAAATGGCATAGGGTTTCTATCGGGGAAAGGGAAATCTTGTTACCAAGGTCTGAAGTTTTTTTTCTGTTACACTTTTATTTTAACCCTTTCCCTGACTAGGTATCACTCAAATGCTTGCAACACTTACGGACCCGATGCAGCATATTAAATCGTCGGATATCTGGATCTTCGGGCGCTATTTGCAGTCAAAGCTTCCGATAACATTCGAAATTTTTTGCTATGTGTACGATCGATTTTTTTTCAAATAATGAAATTTCATTCACCCGCATATGACAAACTTATGGGTACATTTTAAGTCCGTGCGAAGTATTATAGTTCTCTGCACTATTTACTGGAGAAATAAGTTGAACATTACTGGTTTAATGAGACACCCTGTTTGAAATTCTACGAGGCCTATCCCAAACTGTCGTAGACAATCCTACTTTCTCTGGAACCTGACGTCAGTTTGCAATACAATTTGCATGTTTTCTCCATTAGTCATTGTTATATTTGTGGTATGTGTTTGTATAGTTCTAGTCCTTATGCAGACATAAGACAAGTTCCATAGTCAGTGAATTAATAAAACACTAGTTCTGGTCTTTACAAGCTCTTTACTATAGCATGTATCAGCATCAAGTGACTAATGCAAGGATACAACATGGGTACATGGTAAAATAACAGTAACTCTTACATAGTACATTTTACCTATAATAAGTGTATACAGAGTAGCGTCCATAAGTAAGTCTATATTGTTACATCTCCCTTTCTTTGAAAATGCAATGAAATATCACTCTAGGGTCTAGCTTAATCTAATAAAGCCAAGTACTGTTTTCCTGCATTATACTCTCCACCACATTGTCTTAGTCGGAGAGGGGATACGTTTATTTACACTGTTTGTCTTTTAGGATGGGGATGGAATAAGGGTGAGGTTGGGCGCCCATAAACCGGTTTAAACCCCCGGTGACTTTTGTCACTGACCGTTCCAAGGCGGTACTTCCATCTTCCTCCTATTGTATGTTTGTTTTGTCTTTGTGCGTCTCTTGTTGTTTTTTCTACCTATGTACATTTGCTGTTTCCTTGTGTTGCTGTTCGGGCGAGTGTTTGTTCTGTATGTGGTGTTTCCTGCATGACTCATTTTTGTACTTTTGACAAATTTATCAGTTGCTATCTACTTTAATTGCCCATGTCGCCAATATACAACAACTGATATAACTTTTAGGTCTAAATTCATGTACAACAAAATCTAGTGCCTGACCTGCCAATTTTGCCTGACCCTCTAATTGGAAACAATGATAAAATTGATAAGAGTCAGATTATGTAGACAACACATGGTAATTCATTTTTGAAGGCAATTACAAGTAAAAAAAGAAAATGCATTGTGGTTACAGGTTTAATGTGAGAGAAACATGATGGTTGCTAACAATTAGAGTATAAAATATGACAAATTCGCAATATGATGATACATACACGTATACTACCGAAATTGGTATAAAAGTTTTGGTTTGAACTTATCTTGATCAGCACGCACTGAGAACAGTATCAGTGATCTGGTTCATAACAGTTTATTGTGAAGAGAGAGAGCGCTTTTTCTTAAAATGGGCATACGTTTTTTGCTATATACTTGTCAGTCTACCAAAGTATCAGCTGTATAAATCCACTACCACAACATAACTTGTGTCATTCCAGTGAAATAAGTCGGTAGCAACAGTCTCCCATGGTCTGTCTGGTATGTCATTTGAAACCATTGGCTCTTTGACATTTGAATTGCGATGCTCTAGACATACAGCACAATTCAACACTTTTGTCTTGTTGTCGTCTGTCATACCTGGCCAAAACATTACGTCTCGTGCCCGATGGAGACTTTTCTCTATTCCAAGATGTGATTCGTGCAGTTTGTCAAGCATTGTCTATCTGCATTGTCTAGGAATCATAATTTTGTTACCTTTGAGTAAAATATGTTTCATTTCAGTCAGTTCATCTCTGTAATTCCAGAATTGTCTCAAATTTTCAGGACATTCAGAGCGATTTTCAGGCCATCCATCTGAAATCATTTGTTTCAGACTTTGCATTTCTGAGTAAGACTCTACTGCATTCCTAATGGTGTCCATCTTTTGGTCACTGATAGGAATATTGGTCATCACAGAATGTACGTGAACATCCATATCCTCACAGATTTCTGGGTATGTGTCTTGTAAAAAATGTCTAATGAGTGTGTCAGGCAAAGGAATTGACTTTCCTGATACATATATGATCTCTATGTCATACTTCTGTAACTGCAATGACATTCTTTGCAGTCTGGGTGGGGCTAAATGTAATTTTTTTGTTTGTGATAGCTATCAAAGGTTTGTGATCAGATTGGACCAAGACATGACGACCATAAACCATTTGATGAAATCTTTTGCACGCAAATAACACGGCATAGAGCTCTTTTGTTATCTATGCACAGTTCTTTTCTGTTTCAGTGAGCGATTTTGAAGCAAACCTCACAGGATTTCCATCTTGCAGCAGAACACAACCTAACCCATTTTGACTAGCATCTACTTGTAACACATCTTTGTTTGGATCATAGTAAACAAGTACTTGGCCTGGCTGTTGTGTTATGATCTGTTTGATTTTCTGTAAAGCAGTTTCCTGCTCTGCATTCCAGACAAATTCAATGTCTTTCTTAAACAAGTTTCGTAATGGGCTTGTCAGCTCTGCACGATTTGGTGTAAACCTTTGTAGGTATGTCACCATGCCTAAGACTGTTTCTAATTCTGTTTTTTGATGTGGGAAATGGCATTTCTTGAATAGCCCTGATCTTTGATGGATCAATTTGCAGACCTTTGTTTATCAGTAAATGTCCAAAGAATGGAATTTCTTTTCTCCCATTTTCGGTTTTGTCAGCATTTAGCTTAATCCTTTCTCTTGACAACGTTTCAATAAAGTATCCAAGTTATTGTCATGGTATTGTCTAGTTTTTTTCCAAATACCACAATGTCATCAACAATAACTTCGGACGAGACTATAAACCGAGGTCCGATGTATCAGTGATTTACACTGGGTATCTAAAAGAACCAGAAAAACTCAGTCGACGCGTCTGAGGACGAATGCATTCAGCCACTACACTCCTCCCCACTTTATTTAAGCAGCCCCGTACCTCCTTGGTCCATATCCAGCTTGATCTGTGCAGGGTCTGCTAGATTTCAGACCCTGGGTGCTAAACTGGGACAGTCGTTTAACTGACTCCAGCCTATCCTACAGCCAAGACGCATCAACTTGGCCGACTACACCATTCCGTCGTCTACACCATGGGCGGTTGCCTGTCCAGGTACAGACGTCGCGCATTCTGCAGGGTGACACCGAGAACATCCTTCCAGTCCTCCTGGCGTACGTCTGCCACCACTGCAGCCACCTGTCCTATGTTTGCAGGTGTAGACCTTTTCTGGGGTCTGAAGCTGAAGTAGGGTGCATCTGTTTCCAGAAGCAACCTACCCGGTGCCATCCTACGCAGACACTCATAAGTGGCTACGTTCACCTCCTCCGCCAGCTTGGTTAACACTCCCGTGTAGCCAAAGTATGTGTTGGGAAAGCAGTCCAACCAACGGTTCATCAGTTGAACAGACCCAACAAAACAATGACAGTGAATCAGCCGGTTAGGACCCACTTCAGGCACACTGCGCAACAGGTAGAGTAAGGTCAGCCATGCCTGATCAGCTAGCTGTCCTTCCTGTCCCCGGCAGTGCAAAACCAGGATATGATCCGCACCCAAGTGCTTCAGCTGACGCTCTAAGCGTTCAAGCTGACTCACCCAGGTGGACTCATCCTCCGTGAGATCGTAGCCCACTTCGCCAAATGCTACGACCTCCTTCATCGACACAAGGCTCTTGAAGGCCTCCCAGAATTCTGGTCTTTCAACCTTCTTTCTGGGATGCCACCCAATAGCCGGCACTACTCCTTGGCCCGCCCATTTACGGATTTCATCGGGCGAAGGGTAACTCTCAGGGTCACAAAATACCCCTACAACATTATTCACCACCACCCTATATTCCTGTGGTGGTGACTGTACTCCAAGAATGGCTTTCAGGGATCGTTCCTGAAGACCAAACTTCTCCATAGTCCTGTCCAGGTGACAGTGACTGTCAAACGCCTCGGGGTTTGAGGGCAAACACAACTTCTCCTCGGCAGAAGGCTCAAACAGGCTCTTAAATTGTTCCTGTTTATCACTAGGCAACAGTGACACTAGGGCAAGAAGTCTCTTCCAGTGAAGCAGAGACTCCACCCCATTGCCGACTGGCCTCAACAGAATTTCCCTGGGAATTGGGTCCTGCCTTTGTTCCAGCAGTTCCCTCATCCCAGTGTCCAACTGTCTATCTGTGCTTTCTGAATAGCACACACTTTCAGCCATGCTAACTAGGTCCTTCAAGGTTTTATGCAGACCCACTAGCATCCTTTGTAGAAAAGTTAGCGCCGTCAGTCTGCGGCTCGCTACTTCCTTACCATTAAGGGCTGGATGAAACAGCAAGGGGAGATGAGCGAGAAACGAATGTTCCTCGTCCAACCCTTCACTGCACCCTTCCACCAAACAACGAGACACTGTTGCAGTCCTTTTTTCGGCCTGCCTTGCCCCCTGCCCCTTTGCAGCTCTAGGCCCAGATACCCTGGCCTGGTACCTGGGACGGTCCTCCCTCCTTTCCCTCCTAAATTCCGGATGGCCCCCAGGATATCTCTCTCGTGAAGAGTGAGGTGTCCTAGGACCCCCCCGTCTAACACCATACCCCACAAACTTAGTTCCCGGAGGGTATTGATGATATTGCACGGCCTGACTGTACGTCTTTGACCTTGCCGACGTTGATTCTATGGGAGCTTGGATTCTCCCATGATCCTCCTGACGAGATCTATGCCGAGGACGTTCCTCCCGCGTTGGAGAGATTCTCTCTTGTTTACGAGAGCCCTCCGCTGTTGGTTTTACCTGTTTTTCGGCAGCTCTCTCTGGCTTGTGAGAGACCTCCTTTGGCGGTTTAGCCGGTGCTGCCTGCTCTGTCTCTTGGTTACGAGACACAGGCTTCACAGGGCTCACTGGTTTCACCCGTGGTGGTGTCGATGGTGGTGTTTTCACCATCTCCGCCCACTCTCTTGTTGGCTGAAGAAGCTGATCGACAGCTGCTGCATCGACTTCCATGTCCTCCTCTTCACCCTTACCACTGGGACTACGCAACAGCTTGTCCTCATCCAAGGCATCCAACAACTCAAGGTGTTCCCCTGAGCGCTGAATGGATGGATCCGTCTTCAGCCGGATGTCGGCACACGAACCAGTTGGAGATTTTGCCTCCGCCTTCTTTGGTTTGCGGATGTCGGAAACGTTCTCGCACAGCCACTTGTGCTCCTGGAAGTTGAGTGTTAGCAACTTCTCTGCGCATGCTTTCAACCAAGTATTTTGCTTGGTCTTCCTGGCTACTTTTACTTGTCCAAGTAAAAGTTCCTCTGCCATGTCCCTATGATTGGTAGGGTGCAGAGACAGCAATTTGGACAGCTCATCTGTTCGAATAAGCTTGCCCGCCTGTGTTTGGGTTTTAGCCTGTTCGGCATCTTTTACCCACTTCTTCACTGCTTCTTCCATGACCCTGAAAATGACAGATAAGAATTAATTTCTCCTAGCCCTGGTCTTGCACTCTCCGCATTTAAACCTAACTATATCGAGGGCATCTGTTGGTGTGACATTCACACAGGCACCGTGGTACCATTCCGAGCAAAAGTCACATTGGATCATAAACCTGCCTTGCCACTGTTTACGACAAAAGCAGTAGACCCTGTCATCACCTCGCACTGTATGTTCAGATCCAGGATTACTCTTCCAGTGTTTGATCCACTGTGGGAGTTCCCGGTCTTTGCATGGCTTAATGCGGTCATGGTTAACCACAAAAACTGCGTTTCTAAGCTTAACCCTGAAAAGAAAAGACGACAACTTGGAGACGATTACTCCTGGCCCCTTCCAAGGTGGGCATAGTTTCTTACACTTACCTTTCAGGACAGCTGTATCCAGAAGGTATACCGCATCGCCTACCTCGTAGTTTCTTTCCAACAATCTCAGATCATAATCTCGTTTCATACGTCGAGTGGTCGTTTGTAACCTCTGACGTGCAGTCTCATGCGCCTTCTGCATTTCTGTAGCTAACTTACCAGCATACGCTTCTTGACTAGTAAACTTACCTGTCGCTTGAGGAAACATCAAGTGAGCTGGTGTATTAACCTCCCGACCGAGCATCAGCCTGTTAGCGGAATACCCGGTCATCCGGTTCACTGATGCACGCAGTGCACCTGCTATCTGCTGTAGATGGAGATCCCATTCATTCTGAGACTTACCTATGAAGCAGCGGACAGCATCCATGAGCGTCCTGTTGTACCGCTCAACCTGGCCATTACTGGAAGGCCTGTACGGCGTTGTTCGGGCCTTATGGATTTCCAAGACCTTACATACCTCCGTGAAGAGATTAGAGTCAAAGTTACGACCCTGATCTGAATACAGCTGGAACGGCATGCCAAATCTTGAAAAGAACTGGTTAACGGCTGCTCTGGCAGTTTCTTCTGCAGTCTGTGATGGAAGAGGGATACATTCTACCCATTTGGTAAACTGGTCAACCATCATCAGAACATGCTCGTTGCCTCTCGGCGTCTTGGGAAGAGGTCCCAAGAAGTCGATGTGGACACGCTCCATCGGTGCACCCGCATGATGTTCAGTTAAGGCGCACCGACCATGCTTGTCAGACTTTTTACTCTGATTACACATTTCGCAACCCGAAACATACTTCAGAACATCCTGTTTCATCCCATACCAGTGATATTTCTCTTTAAGACGCTCTCTGGTACGAGATGCACCCTGATGTCCTGCAGACGGAAGGTTGTGGTTTAAACCCATTGCCGTCTCCTGCATACCTTTAGGTAGCACCAACTTCTTATCGTCTGTGTCTGGATCATTACGATACAGAACACCATCAATTAGAAGAAAGAGCTCGCGATTCAGCCAATAGTTCTTAGCAGCTGGACTTGCCCTAAACAACTTTGAGGGATCTGGATCCTCAACATCCTCTACCCAATCAATGATCACCTTAAGATCATCATCTTCTGACTGAGCTCGTTTAAGCTCCTCTAGCGAGACACCCCAACTGGACGGAGATCCTGCTTTGTAGGAACTCTGGCCATTGATAATTGGCTCACTATCTGATTTCTCTGGTCTTGAGGCTTCTTTTGCCTCCTCTCTTTTCTGTCTACGGGTGGCAACAATGTTTATGCTGACCACCTCCGCATCACCAACAGATGTTGTCAACTCCCAAGGGATCTGCAACAGAGCCTCTTCCAGGATCTGAGCATCCTCTTCGCACTGACTTGAGTGTGACCAGTGGAGTTGTTCACTCGCACTGGCACCTCCAGTTTCCCTTGGACCGAAGATAACTTCTTCACTACAATTGGTTGGTTCAACCATAGCGGCATGATCCGTCTTGCCATTGTCGCAGCAATGACCTAAAGAGAATTCACCCGGGCCCCCGTGGATGGAATTCCCGGCCCCCTGACTGTCCAATACACTGGCCGCAGCCACTCGGGCTTCAGACAGAGCATTGTTGGCCAATGGCACAACATCATCCACATCCTCTGTGAAAGCGACCCAGTTCTTATGAGCCCTAGCACAGTATTCACAGCCCCCACAAGGTAACTCCCCGAGCCGCGCACATGCACCATATGCTCCACACTCCCCAGAACTTGCCGGCTTTCTGGACAGTGCATCTGCATTGCTGTGCTCACGACCCGCCCGGTGCTTCAGCACCATGTTGTACTGAGACAGCTCCTCAAGCCATCTCGCCAACTGACCCTGTGGCTCCTTGAATCTCATAAGCCATCTTAAACTTGAATGGTCGGTTCTAACCACAAACGGTTTCCCTAACAAGTAGTGTCTGAACTGCCTAGTGAAGCGAACCACTGCAAGTAGCTCCTTCCTAGTAGTACAGTACCTGCGCTGTTCCTTCGTCAGCGCATAACTACCATAAGCAATCACCCTCTCGGTACCATCTTGTACCTGCAGTAACTCTGCTCCTACAGCAAAATCACTCGCATCTGTATCTAAAATAAACTCATCCTTCAGGTTTGGCAATGCCAAAACTGGAGGTGACGAAAGGGCTTGCTTCAATGTTTCGAATGCACTAGACTGTTTTTCTGTCCATTCTAAAAAATTTTCTGACCCGTCACTGCATAAAGAGGTTCTGACAATTTAGAGAAGTCCTTGACAAAGGCCCTGTGATAATTGGCCAATCCCATGAAACTCTCCACCTCTTTTGCCTTGGTTGGCACAGGCCAGTCTCTGACCACTTGAATATCATGTTCTGACATTTCAAGGCTATCCCCGGTAATATTTCTACCAAGGAACTCTACTTCCTTCTGAAAGAAGATACACTTCTTGGGTTTTAGTTTCAACCCATACTGTCTAAACCTTGCTAGAGCATCCCGCAGGTTCTGCAAGTGCTCTGTACAGCTCGAACCTAGTACCAAAATATCATCCAGGAATGCCAAGACTGTTTTCCATGACATGCCCCTGAAAACTAAGTTCATTATTCTAGCATATGTTGCTGGTGCTCCACACAGGCCAAATCCCATACGTACATGCTCAAACAAACCGTACTTTGTTATAAAGGCCGTTTTTTTTCGGTCTTCTTCTCGTATAGGGACTTGCCAATAGGCCGAATTAGCATCTAGTTTAGAAAACCAGACACTGCCTGCTAGGGTGTCGAGACAATCATCCACTAATGGTAAAGGAAATACATCCTTAGTGGTAACAGAGTTTAAGGCGCGATAATCTATGCACCACCTAACTGTTCCATCCCGTTTACGGATGAGAACAGGTGCTGATGCCCAGTCTGATGTAGACTCTTGAATCACACCTGCTTTCAGCATCTTCTCCAAGTGAACTTCCTCTTCCCCCGCAAAGCAAGCAGGAGTTCGTCTCATGCGTTGCTTTATGGGCCTTGCATCTCCAGTATCAATTGTATGTTCAATTGTACTGAAACCTCCCAGGTCGAATTCGTTTTTGGCGAAAACGTCCTGGTTTTCTACTAGGAGTTGTGCGAGTTGTTCACTCTGTTCTTTATCTAAGTGTTTGCATGATTCAACAAACACTGATTGGAGATGTTCTGGAACTTGATCACACTGAGGATCGGTTAACCTCGGTATGGGGTTTTTGGTCTCTTCGACATGCCTAACATGTATAGATTTCCCAGAATCTGCCGGTTCGGCAGAACCTGGGGCCTCATCCTGCAAATATTCATGTACGGGATAAGCCCTACCTATTTCTACACCCCTGGCTACAAGCTTATATCTGTCACTTGGGTTGACGACACACATTACAGGCATTTCATCTCCTTCCCTAACCACTCTAGGAATCAGAAGCTTGCCCCTATACTTACCAATAGGTTCTACTACATAATCAGCAAGGGTTCTGTCCATCTTACACTGTATTTGTGCTACAGAGTTAGGGGGAATCACTCTTCTCTTAGCCACGGTGACCCGTGCCACCTGTGGGTCGCTGATGCTTGCATCACCATCTAATGTAATGCTCATGCCATCAAAGTACAGGATACCTTTAGCCAAGTCCAATATGGCCTTGCCTACACCGTGTAGTACATCAAAACCTAACAACATATCCTGTTCTATGGGGGCTACATACACATTTTCTGTGTACCATTTCGAACCAATCCTAAGTTTGATAGGACCAGCTACGAAACCAGACATTCCCATATCTCTACCTGCAGCCAAAAGCTTCACAGTTCTAAGCTTACTGGGCCTATTTCTGAGCGAGTTGTACACGCGATCAGAAATAATTGTTACCTGTGCTGCAGTGTCAACGACAGCTTTGACCGATTTATCCCCTACTTGCACACCAATGGCATACTGGGAGATCGATCTCATCTGACACACAAGTACCTCCTCTGGTTCTGCCTTACCGCCCTTAACATGTTCTGAAAGGGAAGCAGCTTGCTGTCGTGGTACCTGTTGGTTTTCAGTAGACAATTGTTCATTGTCAACTGAAACTTCACCTTTTTGGCCTATGAATTTCTGGGTCCAGGGCCGGCCGCCTTCCCTGACCCTTGACCTTTTACCTGTGGGTTGCCATACCTTAGTTTAGGACACTCTCTTTTAAAATGCCCTACTTCGCCACAGAAGTAACACGCCTTCGATGATGGTCTAAACCGTGGTTTAGGTTGATGACCACCACTGTCTACCTTCTCTCTAATTGTTTTCTGGAGACGGTGCTCCAGATCCTGCAGAGCTTGCATAAAGTCAGGAGTAGAAGCCTGTTCGGCCGCTTCCGACTTTACCTGGTTCACCGCTTGATAAGGGTCGTCGAAGCCTGGTTTACGGCTCGCCCCCTTTGACCTACCAAACATTGCAGAATGCACCTGCTGGTACTTTCGTACCAGCTGAATTGCAGACTGCACACTCTTTGGGCTCTGCATACATACATGATGGCCAGCCTCCCTATCCAGCATTCCTTGACAGAAGCGGTTTACTGCCTGTTCGGCCGTAAACTTCTCTGGTAACCCCTTATATGCCCTACCCGACAGGGTTAGGACACGGTCTGCCCAGTCCTCTAAAGACTCACCTGTGTTTTGGATGGCCTGTTGAAATCGTGCCTGCGCTGTCGCTAGCACCTCCTGCTCACCAAACCGATCCTCCAGTTTCTGCAGCAAACTACTGTAAGTTAGCTGTTCGCTACCATCAGTAATCACTGCATAATAATCTAGAGCCTTACCTTTCAGACTCCAACACAGGCAGTTGAGGCAGTCCTCTTCTGTCCATCCGCATGTCGTTGCATAACGGATGAACTGCAACTTGAAAGCCTTCCAGTTGCCCTTTCCATCATAGGTCAGCTGCTTTGGGATAGTAGCAAGCAGTTCTTTTGCCTGCAACTTCCTACTAACGTTTGCTGGTGCTGGTGCTGGTAGACCAAACGGACTCCTATAACTGCTGGTAGGTGCTGGCAGTTGAGACACCATACCAGTAGTTCTTACTGGCGACTCCACCCTTACATGCTTGGGCGAGGATCTAACAAAGGAACTAGGTTGTTGGTTAAACCTACTTACCGGTGTGGAAGTGAACACTGGTTGTGGTATGTGTACCGCCGGTGTGTCCGGAAGCACCTCAGCCACAGTGTCCACAAACTCCTCATCCGACGTCTCAGAAGTAGTGACTGGCTTACTTACCTTTGGGTTGCTTGGTTTTGCAACCACGTGCTGGGGTACGTCAGGGAGTAGATCAAACATTGAATTGAGGTCTGCCCTCTGTTGACGAAGACGCCTACTCTTAAACTTACCCTGAGACCTTGGCTCTCGTTTAACAGCCACAGGTTGAGGCATGGAGGGTAGCCATTTTTTGGCTGATGTATACAGGTTGCTAAACCAACCTGCCACCGCATTCACTGCATCAGCTGTCCGATTAGCAGCTGGTATTTCTTCTTCCGACGAAGACGACGAATCTGTTTCCGATTCGACCTGGCAGTTGTCGTTAGGTGAAAAATCGACTAACTGTAATTCTTCCTCAGAAAATACACGCCGTGATATCGTGCTTAAGATATCAGGCGTAATATTTCCTGAGCTGCGCCTCACTGCTACAATGGCATTAGCCAGTTTACGGCCAATGCCAGGAATGGCTGCCAGCTCTCCCGCTGAAGCAAAGTTTATTGCGACAGCGTTCATTGCTGCGTCAGGTGCCTGTGCGTTGTCTGCTTCAGCCATTATTATTCTTATTTTCAAAAATAATCAAAAGCAGAATATACCAAAGTTACATTCAATACACAACTAAGGCAACACTCGTGGCAGTTATCGATAATAATTAATACTATCAATAACAAAATTGATTGATGCTATAAGAAATATCGGTTAAATTTCTCGCAGCGTAATCAATGTAAAAACCGTTGGCACTTACAGTCGACGGCAAGTATTTCAAGCCCAAATACTGCAAAACCAACGTGCAAAATACCGTATCTGTTCGATAGGTAGTATTTGTACAAAGGTCCTTCGTTTATGGACTACTTATTCAACACTGAACAGGTTCGAGTGCAATGGCAATTTTGGCCAAAAACAATTTCAAACCCGATGTAGCGTTCAGTCAAATAAATCCGGAATGAATTCGATCCGGAACCGCTGCCACCAATATTGAACCTCAGGAGACCCTAAGTATTCAACCAAATAAGTTTCTACTTACCGATGTTCGACTGCAAGGCCTGGTTTTCACAGATATATATTCACTTGATCTTCTGACACTGCTGGACCAATATGGCGCCTGGAATCTTCTGAGTTCCCGCCGAAATCACCAGACTCCTCCGCAAGAGCGACTTCCGGTTGACGGGTTCTCGAGATATTAAGTAAGGTACGACGCGTCTGAGGACGAATGCATTCATCCACTACATAACCTTGCTGGTGTCTTTTGGGTATATCTGGAGTATATGCCATTCGATTTAGGTTTGCAGTATTTTTCAAACTTGTCAAAGTATGTCTTTTGTGTGCTTTTTGTCTTCTTCACTTAATGTCCGAGTGGAAAATATCTGTCTGCCCTTTTCACCTGCACAGAGTATAAAATAATTAGTCTGTACACTTTCCTCTTTGCTATGTAGAGGACCGGCGAACATGAACCCTGCATGTTGCTTGAATGACTTGAATGCCGTTGGGATCGAGGTCTCTTGCATCCCAGTTCATGCGTGGTGTGTGTCCTTGCAAATATCCACTTAAATCCATTGTGTAAAGACGGAAAGCAGAAATAATTACACAAAATAATGTCCAAATTCACTGAAGACAAACTTCTGGCACAATGTTATATTTGTGGTATGTGTTTGTATAGTTCTAGTCCTTATATAGACATAATTACGCCTCCCCCCTAAAATTGCCACACCACATTCTTAGTAATATTTTAGATCTATATACAGTAAAGCCAGGGTTGGCAAAATGCCGGCATTTATGAGTATTTACCGTGCCGGCGGTAAATACCGGTAAATACCGGGATTTACTGGCGTTTACTGGCACTTACTGGCATTTACAATTGTCATGGGGCTTAGCACATATTTAAACCATCCTAATGTGTTTTATTAGTTCTCTAATCATATATACAAGTTTTGCCTTATGTATTTGCAGTGTAAACAACCCAAAAAATAAAATAAAAGGTGTAATTAGGGCCCTGCTTGGAAATGCAGGAGCCCTATAGGAATCACAATTTCTGTCCATCTGTCAACACTTTTGATGTGACATGATAACTCAACAGTACTTCATATATTGGTTTCATATTAAGGCATATGCTAAGTATCATCAGAGGAAGACACCTATAGTTTTTGGGTTGAATCTGATCACTATATCTAAAATTATCTGCCCTTGATTACAGGGCTCTCTCCCTCTCTGTAACTGAGTCAGTTTTCTAGTTTAAGCTGAATTTTGAATGAACCAAGTTTCATGAAAATCAAAAGACTGGCAGTCAGTTGTAGTGAACTGAGTAACAGATAAGAGAAACAATACCGGCCACCTAACCCACTGCAAATTACTGTCAGGTCAGCTCTCAAAACAACAGTTTTGACACCTCTACTGGCCATAGTGGTAATTGTTGTAAAAACATACACACTTTTCATTTAAGAGATACACACAATGAACCATGAAGTGTCAAACACAATATAGACAATTTAGAGGGGGCAATGATTCAGATTAAACCAATCAAACTGCAGTATCAGACAAAGGAGTTGGTCTGTTGTACTGATGATTTTAACGAATTATACCAGCAGAATCATGCCATTATTTAAATGTAGAGCTATACAGGACTTTTCTGATAGCCAGATGAAACTCCTAGATAATATGTATAAAAGCTATCTGATGAGTACACCTGGCAGGCATGAAACAGTTTAACCCTCAGTATAATGATGGTCAGAAATCAATAAATAAACTTATCAATATTCCACTAATCAGCAATTTAAAACAGCCTTTATAAAAACAATAAACTTCAAAGAAATAATATATATTCCACCTTTTCTGGAGTATTTGCCAGTAAATGCCAGTACTGGCCATTTTGGGAGTATTTACCGGACCGGTAAATACCGGTATTTACCAGCGGTATTTACCGCCCCCGGTATTTACCGCCCAACCCTGAGTAAAGCATCTCTATAACGATCACTAAAGTGTGTTAATTAGTTGGTATTTAGAGATTGTCCTTTTTGGTTAAGAAAGTTCATTTATGATCCCAGATCTTCTGTCACAGAGCTGTGTTACAACCTCTTTTGCAATAATAACCAGAATTGCAATAAATTTATTGCGAAACTGGTTGGGATGTATGTAAAATGGGTCCTGGTTGTCAAGTAATTGCAATACGAATTTGGACCCATTTTACATCCCAACCAGTTTCGCAATAAATGTATTGCAATTCTGGTTATTATTGCAAAAGTAGTTCTAACAGAGCTGTATTAGCTTTTGTTGTAGCTTAATTCGCCCCAATTTCTCAATAGCTCTAGTGGATTTTTGTTCAATCCAATGAACGTTCCATCTTCAATCTCTTTACGGCAGCTTCACGTACCTTCTTCCTTCAGCACAAAAAGGTTGGTTGTGGACATCGTTGTCGTGTGACCGGTGGTTGGGTTGCAGTATATGCATGTATTCAAGTGCATTTCGTCATTGTATATCAATATGCAGTTTTCAGTCCATCTATCACGAAATTTAAACCTTTATCCAATGAATAGTCACGTAAGAAATAACGACACCATGGATATTAATTAAATATATATGTATAATTAGCTGTTTTTATAATGATTTATGAACACAGGAATTTTTGACCAAGTATGTATATAATTTACATTGAGCAAACAGGGCAGACCCTGACCAGATAGATATTTCAGAAATCGTTTGATCTGGATCTACTATGTTTGTAAAGGGGTAAAAATGCACATCTATTTTGGAAAAGGTCAATTAGAGGCAGGAAGCCAAACTACTATATAAAAAGTGTTCGAATAATTTAGTCCGTTAGAAAGAGTTGTACAGGGTACCGGTTGTACATAGCGAATCAGAAAAGTGACTATTTATCAGATGGCAGTGCATTGCACTAAAAGCTAGGGTGCACTTCATTGTTTTCATGAAGTGTTTGGATGTTTACTTGCAATACATTATGTCAAATATCCGCGCTTATCAATGCTACCTTAGAAGTGGTTAATTGTTCACTTGAATCACTCGCGAAACAGTACTTCACCTATTAAGCAGAAAATACAAAGTCTATTCACATTGTATTCCTGACGTCTATATTTGATAGAATGACATAATTTGGATGATACGATCTTTTACATATTAATCGGGAACTATATCGGTTCTGTGCTATCTTCCAATTTATTCCAAACTCACGTTTACAGTAATTAAACCTTAATAAGCAATTTGCAATATATCGCATTAAGCAATATAAACGGTAACTGCAAAAGGTATCCGTAGCCAGTGACTGTGGCGGCATTCCATTGGCTGATCGATCCAAACGTGGTACAGCGAGAAAATGGCTGACACCGGCATGAAAACAGACATCCGGACATCAATGTGGAACCCAGGAGGCTTAAACAGCCTGCTGTCATTTGCAACTCTTGCATTGGCATGGCTTGTGGGCTTCAGTTCTCGTCTTTTTGCAGTCATCAGATTCGAAAGCATTATCCACGAATTTGATCCATGGTGAGACACTTTCATATGGCTTGAAAATGATAATTTTTGTGGGTGGGGGATGTTTATTTTAACATCCTTGCTATTCATTCGTACGCTTTTGTGTTCCTAAAGATGAACGTAATATAACCAGACATTGTGTCGAAAAGAAGCCAGACCAAACTGTTTGTCAAATGAGTAGACAAATGGAAAACATTGGGCATTGCCAATATCTACAGATCTTTTTGGCTCATATAAACAGATGTCACATCTGTAATTTAACAGCTGATTAACTATGATTAACCCTTTACTCCATGGATATTCATGTAAGAAATGATGACATACATTCAATAATGGCTGCCTATTCGCTGTATTGTTATAATAGCACATGGATACTGGACATTTTGGGCAGAGAACTGCAGAATCATGATTCATATCTATACTATATCATAAGCAAACAGAGTAGACGCATGAGCCGACTGATCTGGGTCTATTCTGTCTGCAAAGGCATATTTATGGAGGAAAGGGTTAATGACTGGAGAAGGAACATCTTATCTTGCAAACACCTTAGACTGTATTAGTTGTGTAACAGGACTGGTGAAAAAACATGCAGCCAGACCGGGGATTGAACCCGGGACCCCTCACTTACAAGGTGAGTGCTCTGACCACTGAGCTATCCGAACTGCTTATTGTCTTTCACCCAGTACCTGTAACCGACCTGTCGCACTACTCCCCCTTTTTCTCTTGAGATTCTTGCTGAATCTGCAGCAGAAATCATGGGCGTGCACAGGGTCCGATTTTCAAGTTGGGCGCCAACTGTAATAGGTCTGGTGAAAAAACATGCAACCAGACCGGGGATGGAATCCGGGACCCCTCACTTACAAGGCGAGTGCTCTAACCACTGAGCTATCCGAACCGCTTACTGTCTTTCACCCAATACGTGTCGGCCCTTTTTTTATGCCATTTTTGGGGCCGATATTCGGTCCCATTCCCCAAGCCAAATCATATACTTTTTTCCCCAAAATCTGGTAAAAATTCCCCACCTCGTGTCGTATTTTTGAAGGCCGATGTTCCGAATTATTTCTGTCCAAACAACTGTTAAACATGCACCGAGATTCGTAGACGTAACTTCTGTATATGTGAGATATTCCGATAGTAGGGAAATTTGCGAGTAGTTACGAATGTGAGTCATCATCGCTAGACGCTTATTGATTTGATGCTAGAAAGTCAAGCGTCGTCGGGACAAGAAACGTGCTTTCTGTAAACATCAAAAATGTCTCATAATAGTTGTTGTTATGTGAAAAAATTAAAAAAAGAATGACGGAAAGGGATCTTTAAAGATTGACTTTAAAAACAGATATCTCCCCCTCCCATCCTCTTTCCACTGTATAGAAGATATAAGTGTACACTTGTCTTCAAGTCTTGTCATATGCAAACATTCGAGTCCCAGATCAGAGGGCTCCTAAAGAGCCCTCTGTTCAGGGTCTGCAATGTTTATAATTTTGAAATATATTGGAAAACCAACCCTTAAATAATAGTCAAAAATGGACTTACTAGACTTAATTGGAAACATTAACCTGGATGTGTCAATTTTGAAATTCCAGTGAGGAATGACTTAAAATAAACCCTGGTTTTTGTCGCCTATGAAGACTGTTACAGTGTAATTTTTCCCAAAAAGGCCCAGTTATGTTACAAAAATTTTCCCCAAAAGGCCCAGTTATGTTGCAAAATTCCCCAGTCTAAAGGCCCCGCCGCACTTCCCCAAAACCATAAAAAAAGGGCTGCGTGTACCCGGCCTGTCATAGTTTATGTTTAATATTAAATTAACCCATTCCAAATTACAGACACCTTTTTATACCTTTGGAAACAGTAGACCCAGATCAGAAGCTCCTGTAGGTAATTACCTGAGAGAAAACATACCTGCGGAGCTATTGCGGCCGTATGGCCTAGAACATTAAGAAAGTATGAACTTAAGATCAGAGTCAGCTCAGTTTGCTTATTTTTATGGTATTGATGTGTTCAAATGTTTCTATAACTATTTCCTGGTGTGGTCAAACAATGTACTCATTGTACTGTCCACCTTTCTTTAAATTCTGTCTGATTATTCATAATGTCATGGAACCTTGACATAATAGGCATAAAGAAATCTGGAAGATGGAGCATTGTACACATTTTAGAAAGTAAAGAAACAGATCTATCAAATTCTATTAGCAAACAGAGCAGACCCTGATCAGACGGCTCCTCTAGGAGCCGTCTGATCTGGGTCTACTCTGTTTGCAAATGCTTGAAAACACGTTTATATAAGGGAAAGGGTTAAGTAGGAATTGGATAAGAAAAACATTTATAGTACAAATGCTGCACTTTCAGATGATTCAAACTTTTATTGCCCATGTACACTAATATAGACTCACATTTCATTGCTATTGTATCATAATAATTGATATTTTGTCAGCTGGTTCATCCCTTTACTTCATGAAAATTCAAATAAATAATAGTGACATCATGATTTAATATTAATTAGATTGATTTGTATGATTGTATATGGGCGGATATGAATACAAAATCTTTTGGCCCTGGCAGAAACTGTAGAAATAAATCTACCAGTATATTATTCCAAAAACAAACTGTAAACCCTGATCAGATGGCTCCTGTGCTGTCTGATCTGGGTCAACTCTGTTTGCAAAGATGTTAAAAGGTGTATCTATAGAGTAAAGTGTTAACCCATTCCCTCTAAGGCTATTTTTAGATCCAACTTCTTTGAATAAATCTACCGAAAAGGAGCATTAACTAGAGAAAAGGAAACTTTTTAGAATTTTGTAGTGTTGAAACCATTGTGATAAATAGAGCATTTGCTCCTATGGAGCAAATGCTCTATTTATCACAATGGTTTCACAAAGTGACTTTTACAGAAGCATCAAAAGGCGTCAATATGCGGGAAAGTTTTCATAGAAGTATAATGTTATCTTCACAGGTTCAACTACAGGGCAACTCACTACATGGTGAATCATGGGTTCTACAACTTTCTCAACTGGTTTGATGAGCGAGCGTGGTATCCTCTTGGAAGAATTGTTGGAGGAACGGTAAGTTGTTTTGGGGCCTAAAGCAAAACTACTGTAGGAGCCAACTGATCTGGGTCAGTTTGCCTATGAATTAATACAAATATGATCCAAAATTTGCTGTCAGAATGTCATGTAGTTTGGATCAAGTTAGTCAGCTTCCATTTGGATCCATACTGGTACTATTCGCAATGGCTATGAATAGGTGACTGGTCCATTATTTTGAAAGGCATACACAGGAATAGGGCAGTAGATAAGTTCCACTCCTTTTTATGCCCCAACAAGATAGGTTCAGCATATAGCCTTGCGCTTGTCCGTCTGTATGTCCGTCGGCGACTATTCATCATGAATTTTGCACCATCGCTTATTTCACCTTTTGGTTGATATGTGTTGTTATTAAGCGTTTAGGTTTGCAGATTTAAAGTTTGTATAAGATTTTGTAGCAGAAATGAAGATTTATCAGAATTTTGTTCTAAACCAGTCCTTGAGGACCCCAAATTTCAAATCGGGTCAGTAACTTTCATGGCTGTATGTTACAATGTGACATCTAAAATTTTGGGTCATATTATGTATGAAATATTAATAAGAAATAGTGCCGTATCACAGAGTATGTGAGCCAGTATAGATAGAGACTTGATATTTGGCATGCATATGTATCTCATAAAGCCACACATTTTGAGGGGTGACATGTCAAGGTCATCCTTCAAGGTCAGAGGTCAAATATATAGGTCAAATCATCGACTTTAACATTGGCCATAACTTTTGAACCAGTAGAGATAGAGACTTGATACTTGGCACACATGTGTCTCATGAGGCTGCACATCTCATGAGGTGACATGTCAAGGTCAAGGTCATCCTTCAGGGTCAAAGGTCATATCAGGTGCATAGTGTTTCACAAACACATCTTGTTGTCACCTGTTTTTGCGATGTGAAATTTCATAGCAAATCATGAAATGTCGAAATGCCAAAAATAAAGAATTCGGAAGAAGATTTATTAAAACTTTAGACAGAACATTCCAGCAATGGTTGTTTAAACAGTTTCTACCGTTGGGAAATTCTGGAATGACATGCCAAGTACAGCCCATTAGTGATCATTCTGATCCTTACTGGATCTCAGTAAAATCAGAAGTATTGTATGTTCCGAGTTACTGCTCTTTCTCAATTCTTTAAATTTGTGTAAAACATGATTAGGCATAGAATATCGCTTAGCAGTTGTGTTTTTCACATTTGTAAATACAATCTAAGTGGGTTTTATGGAGACCATTGAAATCCACGTGGTTATATATGTGAAGAAGACAGATGATCAGCTGTGCATGTGTTAGAAAGTAAGTTAACCCTTTCCTTCATATAAGTACTTTTTCATGAGTTTATAAACAGAGTCTACTCAGTTTGCTTATGAAATTATAATAGATCTCACTACAGTTTCTACTAATACCAAAACATCTGGTGTTTGTATGCCATTACAGAAATTCAGCTAATAAATATTCATGACATCGTTATTTGTTAACCCTTCGCTTGCTGATTTTGTCTCCCCCCATATTTATATGGGGGAGACATATTGTTTTCGTGAGAGTTGTCTGTCTGTCCGTCTGTCCGTCTGTCTGTCACACTTTTTGTCCGGACGATAACTTCAATATGCCTGATGCCAGTTGATTGAAACTTCATATATGGAAAGAGCATAATGAGAGGAAGTGTCATGCACAAGGTCCATAACTCTGGCTTCACTAATATTGGAGTTATTGCCCTTTGTAAAAACAAATCACACTTTTTTGTCCGGACGATAACTTCTATATGGCTCATGCCATTGGATTGAAACTTCATATATGGAAAGATCATGACGAGAGGAAGTGTCATGCACAAGGTCCGTAACTCTGGCTTCACTAATATTGGAGTTATTGCCCTTTGTAAAAAATATCATAATTTTTTGTCCGGACAATAACTTCAATATGCCGGATGCCAGTTGATTGAAACTTCATATATAGAAAGAGCATAATGAGAGGAAGTGTCATGCACAAGGTCCATAACTCTGGCTTCACTAATATTGGAGTTATTGCCCTTTGTAAAAAATATCATAATTTTTTGTCCGGACAATAACTTCAATATGCCTGATGCCATTAGATTGAAACTTCATATATGGAAACATCATAACAAGAGGAAGTGTCATGCAGAAGGTACATAACTCTGGCTTCACTAATATATGAGTTATTGCCCTTTGTAAAAAAAAATCACTTTTTTTTTGTCCGGACGATAACTTCTATATGGCTCATGCCATTGGATTGAAACTTCATATATGGAAATATCATAACGAGAGGAAGTGTCATGCACAAGGTCCATAACTCTGGCTTCACTAATATTGGAGTTATTGCCCTTTGTAAAAACAATTACAATTTTTTGTCCGGATGATTACTCCTAAATAATGTGACACATGCCATTGTATTGAAACTTCATACATGGAACGATCATAATAAGAGAAAGTGTCATGCATAAGATCCTTAACTCGAGCTTCAATAAATTTAGAGTTATTTCCCCTTGTACATTTGTTTAATTCTTTCTTGTCCGGACGATAACTCCTACATGGCTCTTGCCATCGTATTGAAACTTCATACATGGAAAGAGCATGATGAGAGAAAGTGTCATGAACAAGGGCCATAATTCTGGCTTCAATACTTTTGGAGTTATTGCCCTTTGTTACATTTTTTGGCTGATCAATAACTCCTGTTCGACTGATGCTATTGGAATGACATTTTATTTTTGGAAAGAGCACAAGGGCCATAAATCTGGTATCAGTATTTTTGGAGTTATTAGCTGTTATCATTTTCTTCTTGAAAAATGTAGTGTGGAAAACGCATAATGAGGGGAAGTATCATTCATCAAGAGCATAACATTTTTAGTGATTTCCCTTTACATATTGTTTTTATAAGAGGGGAGACATCCGTTTTTTTGACAAAAACCTCTAGTTTTAAAATACATTTCTCCTCCTTTATCCATGTCCTGTTGTATAATTATATATATCTTCACTGTGTATAAGTATTTCGCTGTGCAATCACTGCTTTGGAGTGCACTGGTTGCACAATCAACTTGTAAATAGTGCAGACCCTGATGAGACAGCTCCTGCAGGAGCTGTCTTATGTGGGTCTTCACTATTTACAGGTAGGTATATTGACGTGAATAGCAAGCGAAGGGTTTATTGTGTATACAACAAGGAAAGCGTTAATAATGTGTCAGCTGTACTATAAATTAATACAAAATGTACATATTGAAGTTGTAACACTCAATTTACACAAACAATGTTTCTGCTGTACAGCTTACATGTATTTTGCTGTTAAACTCTGTATTTCATAGTTATGTCTTTTAATGTATTTGTAAACAGAATAGACCCATATAAGATGGCTCCCACAGGAGCTGTCTAATCAAGGTCTGCTCTGTTTGTTTATGGAATAATACAGATCAGATTCCCCAGTACCTGTCATGGCCGAAATTTTCTTTTTCATGTGCCTTTATAATACTATTATCAGGTTAATATCGTATTCATTAACTCATTCCTCCATATAAATCTAATTTTAGATCCAACTTCTTTGAATAAATCTATCAAAAAGGAACATTTACGCTAGAGAAAAGGAAAATTTTAGAATTGTATTGAAACCATTGTGATAAATAGAGCATGTGCTCCTTAGGAGCAGATGCTCTATTTATCAGGAGCAAATGCTCTATTTATCACAGTGGTTTCAAAAAGTGACTTTTACAGAGTATTTATGGAGGAAATGTTTAATTTATGTTCTTATTTTGTACATGAATGTACCAATATAAAAGAAACATTATAAAATATACATTATATAATGTACCAATGTTAAAAAAACTTAAGTCAGAAAATAAATACATGTACTCATGATATTATCATTTATATAATGTACCAATAAAAAAAGTCCCAATATAAAAAAAGCTTAATTCAGAAAATAAATATTCATGATGTTATTATTTCTTATTGAACAGGTAACAGGTTAACGCTATGATATATCACAAGAAGGAAGTAAACTTAGATAAAATCAATTTCTGACAATAAGTGTCAAATAATGGGTGCCCCTGGCAACAAGTTCACCAATAACTTCACCTTGACCTCTATCAACCTTTAGCACACTACTGGCAAATCCCTTCAAACAGTTTAGGTCAAGAAGAAACACCAAAATGTTGTCTTAACCCTTTCCCTGTTCTATGTTTATTCCAAATTTCAACCTTTTAAAAAGCATTGAAACAGATCTGTCAAATTCTATAAGCAAACAGAGCAGACCCTGGTCAGACGTCTGATCTGGGTCTACTCTGTTTGCAAATGCGTGAAAACACGTTTTCATGAGGGAAAGGGTTAACCCTTTACCTGTTCCGTATTCATGCAGGGAATGGCATATTGAATACTTTTTAGCTGAATTTGTATAGTGTAAACTTTTCATGAAAATGTTTTGCTTTGACAGAAACTAAAATCACCTCCAGGGGTCACCGTGGCATAATCAAACGTCCGTATTGTCCGTGTTGTCCCAAAGCCATAATGGACAAGTGAAATTTTATAGGTTTTTGTTATTAATTCATCATACGGACAAGTAGATAATAGCTTTTAACAAAAAATGACAAGTCATCCAAACTTAGATTTCGCCACCCCTGACTTCTATATATTTTCACAAGCAAACAGAACAGGCCCTGGTCAGACAACAACTACAGTAGCTGTCTGATCAGGATCTGCTCTGTTTGCAAAGATGTTATTTAAAGGCATTTATTAAGTGAAATTGTTAACTCTTTGCACATAACCTAGGTAGACAGCTTTGATTTAGATGAAAGTCAAAGTAACTCTGTTACATTGCTTGGAGGCTCATGCACCTTTCTACGCCTCTGTAATAGTCACTTCTTGAAAACGTTGGAGCAAATGCTCTATTTATTCCATGGATTCCAATACTACACAGTTCTAACATTTTTCCTTTTCTCTAGTAAATGCTCCTTTTCAGTAGATTTATTCAAAGAGGTTGAGTCTAGATATAGCCTATGAGGGAATGGGTTGTTGGACCTTGTAACTGCATGCTTTAACCATTACCACATACATGTACATGTACATACTTATACAATAATTCATAACTTCATGAATATTCATTGCCTTTACCCATTACCCAATTGGCTATTTTTAGATCCAACCTCTTTGAATAAATCTACCAAAGAGGAGCATCAACTAGAGAAAAGGAAAATTTTACAATTTTGTAGTTTTTAAACCATGGTGATTAATAGAGCATTTGCTCCTAAGGAGCAAATGCTCTATTGATCACTATGGTTTCAAAAAGTGACTTTTGCAGAGGCGTAGAAAGGCGTATTTATGGAGGAGAGGGTTAATGTTTATAATGGCCAGTGAACAAAGGATTGTTTGGCCATTGCAGAAACTGTAGAATCAGATCTGTATTATATCATAACAGCAGACCCTACAGGCGCTATCTGATCTAGGTCTGCTCTCTTTGCAAAGACATGGGTCTGCACTTGTTTTCAAATAGGTTTAACACTTCACTTCATTAACACGCTTTGCTGCGCCTTTACAGAGTAGACCCAGATCAGGCGGCTCCTGTAGGTTCAGGTAATGTATTATCATTTGTATGTTTGAATAACTATGTCATTGTGTCACGGGATGTAGTTTACCTGTGCTTGAAGTCTTGTACAGCCTTGCTGTGCCAGCCGGCTTTAATGGTGATGTGGTAGATTGCTTGACTATGATTCTTGAGTTCGATCCTCACACCCGACAGGTATATATTCTCTCAGAGAAACCCGGTTACATATGAATGGTAATAGGTTCATTTAGGATATCTGTAATAAATGGTTTACATATTTTCTCAGGTAACCCATATGTTGTCGGTTCTGATTTGAATAACCTCTCCTAGACAAATTGATTGAATACCAGCAAAATAGGGTTGGACTGAGAAAGTGTATCTTTTGAAAAAACCATACAACATTTTGCTGCAACAGATTAATTAACCCCTTTACCTGTTTTGTATTCATGCAGGAAATAATTTCATCGTGAATATTTATAAGCTGAATTTTCATAATGTAATCTTTGCAAGGAAATTCTTTGCTTTGACAAAAACTGTAGTATCAGATCTGTGTAATGTTAAAAGCAAAGCCAAAGAGAGCAGATCCTGATCGGACGGCTTCTTTAGGAGCCATCTGATCAGAGTATACTCTGTTTGCAAATACATGAAAACAGGTTTATATGAAGGAAAGGGTTAAGACATTTTACTGTGGAAATGATTGTCTGGTTCATTCAGAGAGCCACATTCCCCTGTATATACAGTGTTATTGTCAGAGAATTTGGGTCCTAATTAGACCTCTATTGAGTTAAAACCCTCAGGGACCCATCTTAGGAAATATCGTACAACCAGTCTTATTATAAGGCCTAATTTGTGACAGGCCCTGCTGCTCAGATAATAGAAATGATAACAATTTCTAGTAAGCAGCAGTAAGACTATGTATAACGGTATTACAGAGCCACAGACAAACATGTATACTCAAGAACAGTGCTCCCTCCCTACAACGGCCCTATCAATAACGATGCCCTCCTTACAACAACGCATGTCACTGTTTCCGAAACAACAAGGCTTCAGCAACAACTTTTTTCCATCGTATTTTCTGTATGCTTCCATCAAATCCTATGTTGTGACCACTCTTTAGAATCGTCAACACATACCTAAATTATGATTGTATTTAGCGCGAAAACAAAATGAAAGATAAATTCTATAGAACCTTGCTACAGCAAACAATAAAAATACATGTATGTATGTCTAATTCTGGGTTTTTTATGATAGGTGGTATCTTAATGCTGGACTGAAGTTATGCAGAAAGCTCCTCAGGGAGCTTTCTGTATTGCTTTTGTTCTGTATTAAGCGACCACCTGCTCTGTCTACCTCCAGGTTCATTCTATGGTCGATATAGGTAGTTCGACACTGCAGTAAAACCTCTCTATAACGACCACCAAATTGTGTTAATTAGTTGCTTAAAACAAGGTGAAAGTAAAAACAGAACAATCCTATAGGAGCGTACTGTTTTACTTTCACATTGCTTTAAGCTGTCACTTGCCCTAAATACCAACTAATTAACACAATTTAGTGGCCGTTATAGAGAGGTTTTACTGTACATAGAACAGGGAAAGGGTTAAAAAAGTTATATTAAATTAATTGTACTTTGTATATTAAGGGTTAATGTATTTGTAGGCAAGTGTTTTAGTATTCATGTACTTACTATTTAACAACAAATTAAAGAGAACAAAGGGAGGCCGCTCATCTCCTTGGCCCCAACAATTACAACATGTATTGTTTTATTTGTTACGAACCCAGTCACAATAAGTAGATCCGGTATTTTCTTTATGCCTCAATCAAATCCTATGTTGTGACCACTCCTTGGAATCGTCACTTTGTGACGATTCTAAAGAGTGGTCACAACATAGGGTTTGATTGAGACATAACAGTTTTAGTTCTCGAAATACACCTTATCTGGGTATCTGCAAACAAGCTAATTATGTTTGATTTTTCCTCCTTAAAACAACTCCCTCTGAACAACACATACAATCTTCGTATCCCAAAGGGTGTCGTTGTAGAGAGGGAGCACTGTACTAAAATTGTCTTTTCTTCACAAAAACCCTATGTTGTGACCACTCCTTAGAATCGTGACGTCTCTCCGAGACGATTCTAAAGAGTCGTCACAGCATAGTATTTGGTGTAGAAATAAAGAAGTTTTTCTTGAAAATGTTTTAATTTATAATGCATCTTATCTAAACCTTCGGTATATTAACCAAACTCTGAGTTGTGACTAGTCATTACTGATTAGATTTGTCTCAAAGAGATTATTGTCATAGTGAGTAGTCACCACTAAGCATTTTACAATTTCAAGGTGTTCTATGTCTAGTGGTGCTAGGCTGCTAGCCATATTTTGATGATAAAATAATCCTAAAATATTGAATATATTCATTTTATTTAATCCTTTACTCCATCATGAATAGTGATGTAAGAAATAATGATATCTTGAAGATTAATTAGATTGTTATAATTGCACATGGACTCTGGAATATTTCGACATGGTAGAAATAATTGTAGACTCGTGTCAATATTATATCATAAACAAAGAAGACCCCCTCAGACCGCTTCTAATTTACAGGTGGCATCTGATCTGGGTTTACTCTGTTTGCAAAGGCATATTTATGGAATACGGGTTAACCTTTCCCCCTTGTATGTTTATGTTAGAAATATTGATGCCATGAATATTACTGTAGAATGAGATATAAATAACAACATAACGAGGGATTTTGTGCAAAACTATTGTAACTCCTTCACTTGGAGTTACAATAGTTTTGCACCAAGCCCTCGATAAGCAAACGGAGAAGGCCTTGAACTAATGGCTTCTACAGGATCTGTCTGATCTGGGTCTACTCTGTTTACAAAGGTGCCATGTTGTGTATTTATTTACTTCTTTGCATTCTAAACAGTAACTTTAATTGATGCATATGATGTTATATTCAAATCGTTTTTGGTGAACACGCAAATAGGCATTTTCTGACTGAATACTTTCTTTGAATCATGTATTGTCTTTTATCAATGAAAGGCTATGTGTAGATGATTTCTTGGAATCATTGTATTTCACCTATAAAAGGCTTGATGATTTCTTGGAATCATTGTATTTGACCTATAAAAGACCAGATGATTTCTTGGAATCATTCATTGTATTTTGCCTGTTAAAAGCTAGATAATTTCTTGGAATCATCAAGTTTGTTCTCCTTTTACTCCTTTCAGCCATTTACCATGTATTAAGAAAAAATTATATTAGGAATATATATTAACTGATTTTTTATGACATATGAACACATATGGCCATGTCATACGGTAGAATCAAATCTATATACATGTAATTCCATAAACAAACAGCTGTCCCTAGTCAGATAACTTCTATATGAGTCATGTGACCTGGATCTGCTCTGTTTGTAAAGGTGGTAAAAAGGTGTCTCTAACAGGTAAAGAGTTGAGGCCAATATTAGCAGTAGATTTATGAAAACTGGCTCCTGCAGATCAATATATACATACGGTCTATTGATAACTAACTCTCGCTATTTTCATTGACAGGTGTACCCCGGGCTGATGTTGACTTCTGGATCAATACACTGGTTGTTACATACACTAAATATCCCTATACATATAAGAGACATCTGTGTATTTCTAGCACCAGTATTCAGGTGTGTACAACTTGTGTGATTGAAAATAATTATCTCTGCTTGCATATGTGTAACATATGACTACCATAATGAGATGAGGCATGAATTGAACACTTTCAAATACAGTAGGACCTGTAACCCTTTCAATGCTGAATTTTCAAATGGATTTTTCTTAACCCCTTCCGTGCCACAATGACGGGTTTATGATATCACATGCAAACAGTTTGGATCCAGATGAGACACCGAGTAACTCGGCGTCTGATCAGAATCCAAACTGTTTGACACTCTGTTTACCGGTTTATAAAGAAAATGGACACACGTACACTAAAAATAAACGAAACTATGCCCAGCAGATGACATTGCTGGCACCGAAAGGGTTAAATTGGGACAGGTCTAGCTTACCATGAATATTCAGGAATTTTTAAAAAGAAAAGTGTAACATGACCATCGGTTCAGACTGATGAGAGTGTTCCTCTGGGAGCTCTTTCATCTGGGTCTACATTGTTTACAAAGGACATTAGTCACTGGTTTTCCACACTGAAAGGGTTAACCCTTTCCCTCATATAAACGTGTTTTCACGCATTTGCAAACAGAGTAGACCCAGATCAGACGGCTCCTAGAGGAGCCGTCTGATCAGGGTCTGCTCTGTTTGCTTATGGAATTTGATAGATCTGTTCCTTTACTTTCTGAAATGGCTACAATGCCCCATCTTCCATATTTCTTTGTAACTATTTTGTCCAGGAATAGTCAGTAGGTATTGAAATTTAAAATAAACACAGAACAGGGAAAGGGTTAATAAACATTGACTATTAAACTGTTCAACCCTTTACAGTAATATTCATGTAAAGAATAATGACATCATAAATATTAAGTAGATGAATTTTTACAATGGCATATAGGAATCTAGGAATGTTAAGCTATGACAAAAAATGTAGAATCAGATCTATATATTATTCCATAAGCAAACAGCAGATTCCGATCAGATGATCCTTGGTCTGTCCTGTTTGCAAAGACATTAAGAAATGTCTTTATCAGGTAAATGGTTAATTTTGATAAGCAGATGACTGCAATACAAAGAATAGCGCTATGGTACTTTTGTCCTGCAGTACACTGTAATAGTTCTACATGTACATTGTTTCACAGATTGACCCTTATATATACAGTAGAACCCCTCTAATGCAACCACTTAATGAATAAACATGGGTGTCATTATAAGCCGGTGGTTGCTTAATGTAGGACAAAAGTAAAGCAGAAAGCTACCACCTGCATCTAGCACCCAGAATTATACCTCTTTTAGGTGGTCGCATTAGCGGGATTTTACTGTATTTATTATATACAAATGTTTGTAAATGTGTGAAATGCGTTTACAAAAAGGAAATCTTTAAATTTATGATATAAAACATATTTGATGTGTATACAAGCTTTCAGCTGTGATCTATTTTGTATGGATCCAAATCAGTTTTCTTCTTCTTTTTTTCAGTGGTATGACAGCTGTCTCTGTTTATCTGTTCACAAAGGAAATATGGAGTTCAGGAGCTGGCCTCTTTGCTGCTTGTTTCATTGCCATAGGTAAGAATTACCACATACAGTTTTTTGGGTCAGTTTGGGGCTGAAATTTGGCACCATTCCCCTGTTTTTTAACTGATGTGAGAATTTTAGAAGGATAAGTAGCTTTTGGTATTGGTAGAAACTGTAAAGTCAAATCTATTTAAATTTCATAAGTAAACAGAAGACTGATCAGATTGCTCCTAAAGGAGTCATCTGATCTGGGTCTACTGTTTGCTCACGGAATAATACTCATTTGAATCTACAGTTTTTGCCATGATCAAACATTTCTGTGATTACATGCAATTATAAAAAGCATATATTTTGTTTTAACCCTTTCCTCCATAAATACTAGTTTCTTCGCCTCTGTCACCTATAGAAACCATTGTGATAAATAGAGCATTTGCTCCTATAGGAGCAAATGCTCTATTTATCACAATGGTTTTAAACTACAAAATTCTAAAATTTTCCTTTTCTCTAGTTAATTCTCCTTTTTGGTAGTTTATTCAAAGTGGTTTGGATCTCAAAATAGCCTATGAGGAAACGGGTTAATATTCATTATTTCTTGTACAGAAATATTCATGAAGTAGAGGGTTATAGAGAAGTGTTGATTGTACAGTAAAACCTCTCTATATCAACCACTAATTTACATCAAATATTTCGTGTGAAGGGCAGGTGACTGCTTAAAGGGGATGTCCCTACATTTGACGCGTTTCATAAACACTTAAAATATACAAAACTCATTTATTTATATGCTGAAAAGTAGTATATCGCAAAAAGCCCCATCCAATTACCGTTTATAACGACAAAACATCCTGTTTGATATCGCTGATCCCGGTTTTACTACCCGAAGTTTCAGTTTTATTCGGGTTGGGTTTTAGTTTCGTAACTGTTCGCCCTATTCGCGATTCTCCGACCACTTCCGAAAAAGCTATTACGTAAACAATGGGGGGATCGGGTGATCATCGGCAAAACGCGGAAGAATTTAACGGAAAAGACCGATAATATTGTGTTGTAGAACAAAAATTATCAGTATTGATGAAATCGGTTTATTTGTATCACAGGGGCATTTTTCGATATAAGTTCAAGTTGGGAAACTTCATAATAATGATAGAGCATAACAAATAACAAGTTTTATGATATTATTGAAAATATGCGATTATTGTAGGGACTTCCTCTTTAAAGCAAGGTGAAAGTAAAACAGAACGCTCCTATTGGAGCGTTCTGTTTTACTTTCACCTTGCTTTCAGCAGCCACCTGCCCTAAATACCAACTAATTAACACAATTGAGTGGCCGTTGTAGAGAGATTTTACTGTATACTTTGTTCTCCTTTCAGTGCCAGGATATATCTCGAGATCAGTTGCTGGCAGTTATGATAATGAAGGCATTGCTATATTTGCTCTTATGTTCACCTATTTTCTATGGGTAAGTTATTTGAAAGACGTCTGTTCTAGTGTTGCTCAATGTTTTGTAGAGGGGACCTCTGTGGCTCAGTGGTTATAGTCCTTGACTGACAAACACTTATCCTCTTGCCACTGTGGTTTAAACATGGTCTGGACATTGGATTTTTCACGCGAGAAGCCTTCCAGCGGGTTTGCGATAGGTTGGTGGTTCTACCAAGGTGTTAATCTGTGCACAAAACAATGCAGTTTGTTCCGTGCACAGGAAGGACCTTAGGTTCTTCCACCACCTGTAATTAGCTGGACGTCTCGATATGACTGAAACATTGTTTTATGGACGTAAAACCAGATACAATGTACTTAAAAAAAATGATCTGTACAACTTCATATTTTATCATGAGAAATTTTGGACATTTTGTAGCTGTGTTATATATGTTTTGACTCAGGTCAGCCCCCTTCTGTCCTTTGCCAACTGAAATCTAAAACACTTTGCATTCATCAGTCAATGGAATGCTCATAAGCTACCACTGCAAATGTTGCACATCCTGTTGTCAGCACATAGAAAGTGTAGGGATCTATCATGGTCAGCCCTGTTTGTAAGCACTTTGTAAGTGGCAAACGAATCACTAGTGTCTTTTGCAAACAGTGAAGACCTAGATGGAGTTCTTGAGGAGCCCTCTCATCAGGGTCTGCACTCTTTGTCATATTACACTTTTCTTGAATATTCACAGTAAGCTTGATCTGTTTGAATTTTAGAATAGTCCATTTGAAAATTCACTGCTGAAAGGGGTTTACCCTTCCCTCATATAATTATATTTCACGCATTTGCAAACAGAAAAGACCCACATCAGACGGCTCCTATAGGAGCCTTCTGATGAGGACCTGCTCTGTTTGCTGATGGAATTTGATAGTTCTAGTTCTGTTTCTGTACTTTCTTAAATGGCTACAAGCCTACAATGTGACATATTTCATTGTAACTAGTTTGTCTATGAATATTCAGTAGGTATTGAAATTTGGACTAAATATAGAACAGGGAAGAGTGTTTACTACTTTGAAGTTACCTTTCAGAAGTGCTACATGTTCCTATTTTGTGATTCTCGTTTTTTGCAGATACAATTATGTTACAAACTTTACTGGAAAATGTTGTTTGTTTACAGATAAAATCCGTGAAAACAGGTTCTATGTACTGGGCAGTCTTCACAGCCCTTTCCTATTTTTATATGGTAAGTCATGATCAGTCGGTGTGTTTATTCTTCTTCAGAGATATTTAATATGAAGAAAATGATCTGAAATATTTACAAACAGACCATATCATTTGCTTCGTCAGATATGCTTTTTCTAATGTCTAGAATCTGCCCTGTTTATCAAGTTTACAGGTTCAAGAATCAGTTTTCAGATGTATCTATATAATTCTATTAGTAAACAGAGCAGACCCTGAACAGAGAGATCCTATAGGTGCTTTCTGATCTGGGTCTACTCTTGTTTGTAAAGGCATTAACCCTTTCCTGCATTAATACGCCTTTTTATGCCTCTGTTAAAGTCAATTTTTAAAACCATTGTGATATTTATCACAATGGTTTCAAAACTACACAATTCTAACATTTTCCTTTTCCCTAGTAAATGCTCCTTTTCGGTAGACTTATTCAAAGAGGTAAGATCTAAAAATAGCCTATGAGGGAATGGGTTAAAAAGGGTATCTATGGGGTAAAGTGTTGAGACAACAGCTGATGTAGGTTACATTGTTTGCAAAACTCATCAGGGTTGATGTGCTCAGATTGATGAATACAACACAAATATACAAGTAAAATAAATATGCCTTTCTACGCCTCCGTAATAACCACTTGAAACCATTGTGATAAATAGAGCATTTGCTCCTATAGAAGCTACAAAACTACAAAATTCTAAAGTTTTACTTTTCTCTAGTAAATGCTCCTTTTCGGTAGATTCAGTCAAAGAGGTTGGGTCTAAAAATAGCCTTTGGAGGTTAAGGATAATAAAAGTGCATTCTCATCAGGAATTAGTTTGTCCAGAAACTTTATGCATATTCTTCGTTACCAAATAATTTCAAAAAACTAAAGTACAGTGCTCCCTCCGAACAACGACACTTTACGGAAACACATAAAAGTGCCGTTGTGCGGAGGGTGTTGTTGTTGGGAGGGAACACTACACAGACGTATTTTGACAGATGGATGTATGCGTTGATGATTTAATAAATAGGTAGATAGATAGACAGATTAATAGACAGACAGACCTGTTTAGAATGCATAACAAAATGTTTCCCTACGTCCACGAATCGCAATCCGCAAGTTGAAAAATGAACGTGTGCGATTAGGTCCACCAGGAGTAGAATTGTTCGGAAGAACATGTTCTATTTTATTCACCGTTTCCTTCTGAGAAAACTAGAGGAAAACGGAATAAAAATAATTACGCATTTATGGTCAAATTTGACAAGAGTACTGTTGCCGTGAAGAATTTTTAGTTTCTAAGTTCAGTTTATGACCGAACTCGGTTGAAATTCATTTCTGTCACACGATCTTTTTCTAGAAGTGACAAATCGAACGCGCCTATGGTTATCGTTGGAACAAGATAGAAATAAACGAATTTAACCGACAATATTTCTTTTACTTTATAAATATAGAAAACGTGTTTCTCAATTGAAATTCAGTATTCTCTTAATCAGTCATACACAACGGCATATAGGTGTCAGTGTGTCATAATGGATTTACACACGAATTGTCGCTCGAGTCGCACAACGGATTAGCTATGGTTGACTGAATTATTGCTCGGAGCTAGTAAGGTAACAGGCGGCCGTTAATTACATAAAGATTAGTGTCATTGGGACCAATCATCTTTCACATGCTTGGTTGCTTTTGTTCAGTGGTCAGAAAATTACGTTCAGCTGAAGTACCGTTGAAGGGGGTAAATGTTACCGTCCGGCTACAAATATACATGTCGTTAGCCGTTGTAGAGAGGTATCGTTCGCGGGAGGGAGTTTTACTTGAAAATCCTCCGGGGGGAATACACGTTGTCGCTATGGGGAGGGAACCGTTGTTGAGAGGTGACGTTAATGGAGGGAGCACTGTACATGATTATGCCAGTAAACACTGGTGTATTTTAACTCTTTCCTTCAGTTAAATGCATTTTCACAACTTCACAAACTGAGTAGACCTAGGTTAGATGGCTTCTGTAGCTGCCATTTCTGGGTCTCCTCTGTTTGCCTATGGAATTATATAGATCTGATTCTACAGTTTATTCCAGAGCCAAAATATCATGTACTCATTCAACATTATTAAAAAATTCAAATAATAAATATTCACGATGTCTTATTTCTCATTAATATGCATGAGGGAAAGGGTTAAAATATGTTTGACCGTATATTAATTGTATGGTGTTTATTTTTCTTGACAGGTTTCAGCATGGGGAGGATATGTTTTCATCATTAATCTTATACCTCTCCATGTTTTTGTGCTCTTATTGATGGGAAGATATTCTAGAAGAATTTATATAGGTAAGTTGAAAAGAACAATAAGAACAACTTTAAAACAGAGTTACAGATAAAGGTGCATACCCAAATATTAAAATCATTATTTCTCCTCCAAACCGTATACTGTGACCACTCTTTAGAATCGTCTCTTCGAAACGATTCTAAAGAGTGGTCACAGTATACGGTTCGAGGGAGAAATAAAGGAGCTATTCTTGAAAATGTTTGAATTTACACATCTTATCTGGACCTCTGTTTAAATTACTCTGGGTACCCAATCTTCTTTCTCCATGGATTTGTAAAGCTGAATAAATCAATTTAGCACCATTTTGGTAACTTGAAAATAGACTGACATTGTAGCAAATAGTGTAGACCCTGATCAAACTGCTCCTTCAGGAGCAGTTTGATCTGGGTCTGCACAATTTGCCCAAGTCTGTCTGTCTGATGTCTGTCTGAATGCATATAGCGTAATTAGAGTAAGTGCAGCACTGTTATAACTACACACTGATATATTTGTGCCAGCTATTTAAAACCTTTTTACTTTGCCATAATTTCATCGTCATCCAAAGAGCTAGTCACATCAAGTTTCACAATTATGTTCACCATTGTAAAGGCCATTTCCTAAGGGTAGTAACCATATCCCACAAGTTGAAATAAGAGTAAACTGTGATTTTGAATTCCATTTACTAAGTTTAAGATAAGTTCTGTCCCTTTCTTTGACTTGGTATTCAATAAGGACGTACGCTTTTTTCTGTGGACGCAGTTCAATAAATTGGATTTCCAGATTTCCTGTTACTTTTGTTTTGAGTTCCTGAGGTTGTTTTGAAGATGCTCGTGTAAAGTATTGGTTTCTTTTTATTTCAGCATACAACACATTCTTCATCTTGGGTTTGATCATGTCCATGCAAGTACCATTTGTAGGATTTAATCCAATTTCCACCAGCGAGCATATGGCATCAGCAGGTAAGTGCATCCTGTTATGAGTTTACTCCATGAATATTCACATAAGAAATAATGACATCATGCTTATTACTTGGCTGAATTTTTAGCTCGTCTGTTTCGAAGAAACGTCGAGGTATTGTGATCACTGGGTCATAGGCGTTGGTGTTGTCATCATCGTCGTGCAAAAACTTTAATGTAGCTCATTACTCGAAAAGTGTAAGAGGTATCAACATGAAACTTCATAGGTTGGTAGATCTCATTGAGGAGAAGGCCCCTACATAAGAAATATAACTCTTGATTTCATTTTTTGAGTTATTGCCATTTAATTTTTTTCCAAAATTGTTAATTTTAGCTGAGAATCACCAAATCAGACGAGCGTTGGTGCCGCACGCGGCTCTTGTTATAATGATATATGAGCAAAGTAGGTTTTGGCCATGGCAGAAACTTTAAAATCTGGGTCCATGCTTATAAAACTTTTAGTTGAGTCTGAGTTTGTTCTCAAGTTTTTGATTGGTCAGATTTGAGCCTTTGGCTCAAATCTGACCAATCAAAAGCTTGAGAACTCAAATCTGACCAATCAAAAGCTTGAGAACGAAACTCAGACTCAACTAAAAGCTTTATAAGCATGGACCCAGGTCTTTATTATTTATTGAGTAAAGAGTTAAGATAAGAGGAGTAGTAATCGAGACTGAACATAGGAATCTTGAGAGGCAGGAACTTGCTTAATGCAGGGCAAAATGAATGCTATTGGACAGCATTAAGCTATCAACTGTCTTAACCCTTTCCCTGTTCTATGTTCATTCCAACTTTTAATACCTACTGAATATTCATGGACAAATAGTTATAATGAAATATCAAAGGTGGAACATTGTAGCCATTTTAGAAAGCAAAGAAACAGATCTATCAAATTCTATTAGCAAACAGAGCAGACCCTGATCAGACGGCTCCTCTAGGAGCCGTCTGATCTGGGTCTACTCTGTTTGCAAATGCGTGAAAACACGTTTATATGAGGGAAAGAGTTAAAGAGCCAGATATAGACCTCTTTTTAACCGATTCCACTTATACATGCCTTTTGACACCTTTGCAAAACAAAGTAAGAGCTGTTTGATCCGCGCCTGCGCTAATGGTATTTGATAGAAATTCTTCTTCTGTTCCTTCCTTGGACAAAAATTTGTCCATGTTTCATTATAATGTTACGTCAATGATTATTCATAAGGTCATGAGTTCTTAAATAATGTTCAAGTGGGAATGGGTGAATGGTCTGTTGACCCTTTCCTTATTAAAAATGCAATAGCACATGGACACAGGAAATTTTGGCCATGGCAGAAACTGGAATCATATCTATATAATGTCATAAGCAAACAGAACAAAACCTGATCAGACGGCTCCCACAGGACCCTTCTGGTCTGGGTTTACAAGTTGCTAAGGTGTATTTTTGGATCAGATCATGAGCTGATGAAACCGTCATCTTGTAGATTCACATTTTGACACCTTTGCAAACTCTGTTGACCCAGATGAGAAGTCTCTAGTAGGAATTATACAGTTTCTGCCATGGCCATAAATTCCTGTGTTCATATGCCTTTGTAAAATATTCAGCTGATGAATAGTCATTTCATTATTTCTTAGACGAGTATTCACCAAGGATAAAGATGGTGTAGACCAAGCAAGGCAACTGTGATGTAGGAACAACACTTCTTGTCAAGTTAGATAACAATATCTGCTGTTAATCTCCAAATAATGTATTCCATTTCTCAACAAAAATATATCCTGAATTTTTGGAGAGAAATTAAATCTTTCGCTGCCAATATCTATGCAAAGAGTTTGGATCCAGATGAGACGTCGAGTAACTCTGTGTCTCATCAGGACCCAAACTGTTTGTTACTGTGACTGTTTTTTTAAAATAAAAAATGAAGAAAAATAGAAAAAGAAAAATAGAATATGAAAATTGTAGCAGACGACAAAGTTTGCAGATGACAAAATTTGGCAGTAAAAGAAAAATCAACAGCAGCAGACATCGATTTGCAGACAGCAATTACTTTGGTTGCAAAAAATTTGATGTTGTGTTTTCTCTCTGTTTCAGGTGTGTTTGCTTTGCTAAATGCCTATGCTCTGCTGAAATACATCCAGTCATTTCTCACCAAGTCAGAGTTCAGGTTGTTTTTCATCTTGGCCACCACGGCAGCTGCAGGCATCATATTTTTAACAGTTGTTGGCCTGACTTGGGCAGGTGAGGGACTAGATATTTGTAAATGAATAAAACATAACCAGCGGTCTAGATAAGATGCATTAATTAAAACCTTTTCAAAAATAGCACCTTTATTTCTCCTCAAAACCAGAGCTACAGATAAAGGTGCGTACTCAAATACTAAAATCGTCATTTCTCCACCAAACCGCATGGTGTGACCACTCTTTAGAATTGTCTCTTCGAGAGGTTTGGTGGAGAAATAAAGAATTATTCTTGAAAATATTGTAATTTATGCATTTTATCTGGAGCTCCGCAAAGCCATATGCTGTGACCACTCCTTATTGTAAAGAGTGGTCATAACATAGATTTTAGTAGAGGAATGATGATTTTTGTATTTGAATATGCAAATTTATATATTGCTCAGATAACAAACAGTTATAAAAGCTCAGTTAATGTGAAGGTATACATGTATTTGCTACAATGTAGCCCCCAAACAGGACTCAAATATCTAAATAGCTCTGTCGATACTATAGAGTGTTCACTTTGGAAATGGAGAGCTACAGGTTTAATCTCTGGCATTGTCAAATCATAGACTTTAAAAATGCTAGCAATAGCATCCACCCTAGAGCTCAACATAAGAGGATAATACTAGGACAGTTTGAGTGGATGTTGGGATGTGGTTTATGAGAATCAACTGTATTGGACTCATCCAGGAATTTTGTTATTAGAGTCGCCATAGGCTTGCTTATTAACATTTTTTCTAGACTTGTCCAGATTTAATTAGATCTCAAATGATTTTTTTTTATCAAATTCTATGTAAGAGCTACAGATACCAATGCGTACCCAAATGCTAAAATCGCCATTTCTCCACCAAACCCTATTCTTTGACCACTCTTTAGAATCGTCTCGAAGAGACGATTCTAAAGAGTGGTCACAGAATAGGGATTGTTGGAGAAATAAAGGAGTTATTCTTGAAAATGTTTTAATTTACACATCTGGAGCTCTGTCTATGTTTTTAGTTTCTTGTTCAATTAACCCTTTGAATTCAGATGTACTAGCATTCACAGTGTAGACCCAGATTCTGAAAGAGCCCTGTCATCATGGTCTGCACTGTTGATCATTCATTATCCTCTTACAAATTATACACTTCCATGCGCTTTCCACATTGAAAGTTCAGCATTCACAGGGTTACATGTTGCTTTCCTGTCATATCTTGTAATTGGATAAAAAAAAATTTTTTCAGGCTTCATTCATCCATGGAGTGGACGTTTTTACTCACTGTGGGACACGGGCTACGCCAAGATCCACATCCCTATCATAGCATCAGTGTCAGAACACCAGCCCACGACTTGGGTCAGCTTCTTCTTTGACCTGCATATCCTTGTGTGTGTATTCCCTGCTGGGGTCTGGTACTGTGTGAAAGAAACAAATGATGAGAGAGTGTTTGGTAAGTTAACTGTTTTAACAAGGCACTGAGCTCTTTGCATGCTAGCGACAAATTTATGATTACCTGTGCACCCAGTCTGGACTAAGACTCGCTGCAAACTCATTGTCTCATCTTGATCCAAACTGTTAGCACTGTAGTTTTATTAACCTTTTACTCCATATATACATCTTTTTGCGACTTTGCAAACAGAGGACACCCTTCTGATTAGGGTCTGCTCTGTTTGCTTATGCAATATAGATATGATTCTACAGTTTCTGTCATGGTGAAACAATCCTGTGTCCATGTGCTATTATAACAAATTGGTTGAATTAATATTCATGACATCATTATTTCTGACATAAATATTTATGGAGAAAAAGGTTATTTAAAAGAGAAATGGAAGTAAGATGAACTGCAACACCCCCTTTATCTTAATCACTTATGATAAAAATTATATATGAGTATTGGTCAAACAGGACATTCAGCCATTGCATATATCAACGTTTGTAGCTCAACTATCAGTGGTCACACTGTTTTTCTCTTCTCATCGACTTCAAACAGTGGCTTTGTTGGTCAGATGCCATATTTCTGATGCAGTGACTGATCTAGGTCATTTCTGCTGGCAATATCGAGGGCTTGGTGCAAAACTATTCTTACTCCTTCACTTTGTGAAGGAGTTAGAATAGTTTTGCACCAAGCCCTCGATATATCCACTTGTTACTTTTAAGTTTTAACCCTTCATGTGGAGGGGACTTCCGTTGCTGAGTGGCTATGGTCTTTAATTGGCAATCACTTATTCCCTCACCGCTGTGGGTTCAAATCCCAGTCTGGGCATTTAGATTTTTCATGTTAGGAAGCCATAGCTGGCTTTTAAGGTCGGTGGTTCTACCTGGATCTTCTGTGCATGAAACAATGCAATTTGTTCCATGCACCGAAGGTCTCTCTCCACCTGTAATTAGCTGCATGTCGTGATATGACTGAAATACTGTTAAAAGCGACTGTAAAACCCGATAAAAACCAAACCCTTCATGTGGACACCTTTTCACACCTTTGCAAACAAAGCCATCTGATCATGGTCTGCTCTATTTTTTTTTAATGGTTTAAAATAGATCTGACTACAGTTTCTGCCATGACAAAAGAATTTATAAAAAATAATCAAATTAATGATATTAATGATGTCATTATTTCTTTTATACATGAATATTCAACAGAGAGTGGGTTAAATGCCTAATTATGCCAGATGTTTCTTTGTTTTGCAGTGATTCTGTATGCCATATTTGCCAGCTATTTTGCGGGTGTGATGGTACGTCTCATGCTTACACTTACCCCAATTGTGTGTGTGTCTGCTGCCATAGCATTCTCAAGAGCATTTGAAATCTACCTCAAAGATGACAGCCCAAAACAAGTCAGCAAGACAGCCCAGGAGAATCAGGAGAATAAGACTGATAAAATGTATTATGACAAGGTAAGGAATTGACCAGAAAGAATCTCTTTACTCTTTTCATCCTTTATAATTATACCCCATGCAGTGAAGTTGCACAGGGTATATAGTTTTTGACCCATCCATCCGTCCGTCTGTCCGTCCTTCAGCCAGTCTGTCAGTCTGTCCGTGTATTCTTATACATTGTTGCTGCATGGGGTATGTGAGCTTGCTCACTAAAGTTCTTTAATTCCTATCTGTTTGTCTGTCTGTCAATTTGTCTGTTTTTCCAAACTTTGACCTTGGCCATAACTTTTAAACTTCTACAGATAGAGACTTCATAGCTGGTATGTTGGAATCGTCAAGGTCAAGCTTATGCTTTTGTGTCCAGCATTTGTTCAGGTAATGGTCGTGCACAAACACATCTCATTTTTCTGGCAGGTTGGGAAAGCGAAGAAGGACAAGAAAGAGGAGAAGCCACGGGACCAGGATGCCCTAGGCATCAACATCAAGAGCATTGTTGTGATCGCCATGCTCATGCTACTGATGCTGTTTGCTGTCCATTGTACCTGGGTCACGTCCAGTGCCTACTCCAGCCCCAGTATTGTCCTCGCCTCCTACAACCATGACGGGTTAGTTGATGTGGTCAGCTTTGCCATTTTGTTATTAGCTCGTCTGTTTCGAAGAAAGGTCGAGCTATTGTGATCACTGAGTCGTAGGCGTCTTTGGCGTTGTCATCGTCATGGTGCAAAAACTTTAATGTAGCTCATTACTCGAAATTTATTAGAGGTATCAACATGAAACTTCATAGGTCAGCTGATCTCATTGAAGGGAAGGGCCCTATATAAGAACTATAGCTGTTGATTTCAAAATTTTGGAGTTATGGCCCTTTATTTTTTTCATTTTTTTTTAAAAATTTAGCTGGAAAAGCACCAAATCAGACGAGCTTTGGCGCCGCATGCGGCTCCTGTTTTGTTTAACCTGTTCACTCATATTGACACTTTTTGACGCCTCTGTAAAAGTCACCTTTTGAAACCATTGTGAAAAATGGAGCACAATGATTTCAAAAACTACACATTTCCTTTTCTCTAGTAAATGCTCCTTTTTTCGTATATTTATTCAGAACGGTTGGGTCTAAAAAATATACCTATGACGGAATGGGTTAAGAGTAAATAATTATTTGCATGCTAGAGATTGGGATCTCATCAGTATCCAAACTATTTGTAAATGTTGTTAACCCTTTCCCTGTTCTACATTTATTCCAAATTTCAATACCTATTGAGTATTAATGGACAAAATAGTTATAATGAAATATGGAAGGTAGAATATTGTAGCCATTTTAGAAACTAAAGAAACAGATCTTTCAAATTCTATTAGCAAACAGAGCAGACCCTGATCAGACAGCTCCTCTAGGAGCTGTCTGATCTGGGTCTACTCTGTTTGCCAATGCGTGAAAACACGTTTATATGAGGGAAAGGGTTAAGCGCAAAAAGTTAAAATATAGGGAGTAATATTGACTAGAGACTTGATAATATTTTTGCCAAAGAAGTGAGAGATATTTTATTATAAGAATTGAAGCAGACGACAGTTGTTGCAGACAAAGAATCATTTGGCATACAAAGAGTTTTAAAAAACCAATTTTACTGTGACATGTTTACAAAGAAATAACCTAAATACATAACTTTTAACATTTTAGTAAAGCCACTGTTTTGTAGTGTTGAGACATGAATTTGCCACTTAAGATCGAGTGAAATGTTTTATTTAACTGTTACAGGAGCAGGACAATACTGGATGATTTTAGAGAAGCTTACTATTGGTTACGACAAAACACTGATGACAAAGCCCGGGTAATGTCCTGGTGGGATTATGGGTACCAGATAGCAGGCATGGGCAACAAGACGACGCTAGTTGACAATAACACGTGGAATAATAGTCACATAGCTCTGGTATATATGCCTCTTTACTAATGAACATTTTTGCATAAATTGATAACTTCGTGAATATTCATTAACCCATTCCCGCATATAGACGCCTTTTGACGCTTCTGTAAAAGTCACTTTGTGAAACCATTGTGATAAATAGAGCATTTGCTACACAGGAAATAACAAATAATAGCAAATAACTGAAATACTGTTGGTCGGAAGTAAAACCCAACTCTAGGGCTGTCATGATACACTAACATATTCGGATTATTCGAATATCGTTTCTGGCGGTGAGTGTATCATATACGCTACCCAAAGAACCGAATATTGACGAATACAATTAGACATATAGGAAATTAACAAAATTAAAAGAAAAACAACATATTTTTGCCAGAAATAATTGAAATATGAGCGAAACATTCCAGCTGCGAAATGTCTTTTCGCAGTGACACCAAGGGAGATGACTCTTGATGACTTCTTATGTTTACAAATCTCGACACCGTGTGTTCGTCCTGTTGGATTCAACAGGCTTAATAATTGTACTCTTGCATTCACTTTTTACAGAAAAGTAGTCAAATGGTTCAAATACACGAAACAATTACCGAAAACAAGTTTGTTTTGATAGAATTAATTCTTAGTTTTTACGACAACCGCAAACTGTTGTTTCATAACAATGTCGGGGCCGAAAGAGATTTTCAGATTCCAACCAAATATGAAAGCGCTGTCTGGAATCATTTAGGGTTTCTGACGAGATCAGAAGGAAAAACCAACAACGAAATCACTGTTTGTAAAGTGTGCCACCACGAAATGAAGTAATACTGCTAGTTGTTGGCTCTAGCGGTTAGTTATCGGAGCGGCCCAATGTCTGAACGTACCCAAAATTTATTGAGCAAATTTATTTGAGTTCGTTCACGATTCACCAGAAATGGACGAAACCAGCCGGCTATATTCAATTAGATACAGTGTAATGCACTGTATTTCGATGGTGCTTGAAAGGATCTTGAGTTTGAATTAGTATTATTTTTATGCATATTGCCTAAAGAGTAAAAGACTACAATAGGACTTGACCAGTTTACTTTTGAACAAGTTTCTTTTCAGTGTTTCTAGTTTATGTGACTTTGCTAATTAAATATTTATAATATATATACTAACTCATACTTTTCCCTTGCTTATCAGCACATGTCCAGTAGCACTTTCATTATAAGCTTAAAGATTCCTAATCCTAAATATGGACTCAGTCTGGACATGCTTTGGCTTAAGTAACTCTTATTAGCTTATGCCACAGCATGTTTATGTAACTGTATTCGTATTCGTGAATATTTATTCGTATTCGCTATACTGTATCGTGATACGTATTCGTATTCGTTACATGGGCGTATCGTTGCAGCCCTACCCAACTCACTCACTCTATTTATCACAATGGTTTCAAAACTACACAATTCTGAAAAATTCCTTTTCTCTAGTAAATGCTCCTTTTCGATAGATTTAATCAAGCAGGTTGGATCTAAAAATAGCCTATGCGGGAATGGGTTAACTTGATTTTATGATTTAAAACTTTCAAAGGCATATTTGACAGAGATAAAAAAAACCTGTATAATCAGAGCTATATAATAAGGGTACCACACCTTATGTGGGTGCATTATAGTAATCATGCTGTCAATCTTTCACAGTGGCTGTCACTCAATCCATCAGTCAGTCTGTCTATTACAGGGTTCGTTTTTTTGTGTGCTCTCTAACCTAAACAGTTTACATCAGATCTTCACCAAACTCCCACAAGAGCTGTCTGATCTTGGTCTACCCTGTTCGCAAAGTCAATAAAATGCATCAGTACAGCCAAGCATTGTTTCTGCAAATGTTGTCTCGTCTGCCTCAATTTTTTCACAGTGTCTGCTATAAAGGTAAAAACATTCTGTGTTCATATACCATTATAAAAATTCAGGTAATAAACATGTCATTATTTATTAATTAAATATTGATTAGGTAAAGGCTAAAGCCTTTTCCTGTTTTATGTTTATTCCAAATTTCAATACCTACTGAATATTCATGGAGAAAATGGGTACAACGAAATATGGAAGGTGGAAAATTGTAGCCATTTTAGAAAGAAACGAAACAGGTCTTTCAAATTCCACTAGCAAACAGAGTAGACCCTGATCAGACGGCTCCTGCAGGAGCCCGTCTGATCTGGGTCTACTCTGTTTGCAAATGCGTGAAAACACATTTATATGAGGGAAAGGGTTAAAAATGCTCCATTGTCTATTTTCTGAGAGGCAGCTGTAAAGAAGTTTGACTGTACTTTTATCTCAGGTTGGTAAAGCCATGTCATCGAACGAGTCGGCTGCCTATGATATCATGCGAGCGCTTGATGTGGACTATGTGCTAGTGATATTCGGAGGCGTGATTGGCTACTCTGGTGACGACATAAACAAGTTCCTGTGGATGGTTAGAATTGCGGAAGGAGAGCATCCCAAAGATATCAGGGTTGGTAACTCTACTACACATAACACTTTGACCCCCATAGATATGCCTTTTAACACTTTTACAAACAGAGAAGACCCTGATTAGATGGCTACTGTAAGAGCCGACCTGATCTAGGTCTTCTATGTCTGTCTGGTCGATTTGCTTATGGGGTAATAAAGATCGTGATTCTACAATTTTTGCCATGTTCATATTATCATGTGCCATAATAATATTCATTATGTCATTATTTCCTACATGAATGTGGATGAAGTAATGAGTTAATTTATCTTTATTTTGTTGGCCTTGGCAAAATAGTTTTCATGTTCTGTAGGTTTTGAAATGATTTGTATTTCCATTTTTAGCTTGTCAGTTTTTCTTAAGAAAAAGAATAGGAGCTATTGCCGTAACTGCGGTGTCCGCGTTGTTATCATCATCATCATTGTCATCATCGATGTCGTCTGAAAAATTTAATGTTGGCTGTTATTTCTTTACTATTCCTGCAAACTTATGAAACATCACACACACTTGTTCACGGTCACAAGGGCTACAATTGAACAACCAAGCATTGGCACCGAATGCGGTACTCTTGATTTTAAGTATGATTTGTCTTTGGATCCTGTTAAAATCTTGACATGTTTATATCAATCTTTACACTAACCCGGTACTCCATAAATATGCCGATATACCTTTGCCAACAGAGAAGATGCAGATCAGGCAGCTCCTATAGGAGCTGTCTGATCAGGGTCTGCCCTGTTAGCTTATTAAATAATACAGATATGATTATACAGTTTCTACTATGGCCAAAAGTTCTGGTGTCATCATAAAAACTAATCCTATTCATATTCATGATGTCATTATCTCTTACATGAGTATGCATGGAGTAAATATCTATGAAACACTCCATGGATTATGAATATTTATTAATACCTGTATAAAAAATATGAAATATTAAAGGTAATTTAACCCTTTACTCCATAAAAACGACTTTCTACACTTTTGCAAACAGAGTAGACCAAGATCAGATCGCACTTACAGGAGCTGTATGATCTGGGTCTTCTCTGATTGCAAAGTCATAGAAAGGTCACAGTTCTCATAGGAAAAAGGGTTAATGCCATGGGAAACAGTTGAGATCTGCCACATGTAAGCAAAGAGAGCAAGAAGTAGCTAGCATCTTCTCTTTGTAGGCATAAAATGATGGCATTGTCAAATAAAGGGTTAATTACCTAAATTACAATCATTGTATGCACTGATCAGATGCCATGTCTCTGACACAGCAGCTGGTTTAACCCTTTCCCTCATATAAGAGTGTTTTCACGCATTTGCAAACAGAGTAGACCCAAATCAGACGGCTCCTAGAGGAGCCGTCTGATCAAGGTCTGCTCTGTTTGCTTATAGAATTTGATAGATCGGTTTCCTTGCTTTCTAATATTTCTACAATGTTCCAACTTCCATATTTCTTTAAAACGATTTTGTTAATGAATATTCAGTAGGTATTGAAATTTTTGCCTAAATACAGAACAGGGAATGGGTTAAAGAGCAATGCAAGATTCTGTTAATAAGATGAGTGCTTATCCATCTGAATTTATTTCTCAGCCAACCCTACGATGTTATTATCATCTAGTAGAATAGAGAATAGGGCTTTCGAAGATTACCTAGATTTCTTAACACTCCTGAACCCTTCCTTTCATACAAATGCTTTTCACGACTTTGCAGAGTAGATCCAGAACAGATGGCTCCTGCAGGAGCCTGATCAGGGTCTACTATGTTTGCTTATGAAATAAGAAAGATTTGATTCTAAATTTTCCGCAATGGTCAACACTTCTTGTGCTGTTCATATGTCATTATTAATATTCATGATGTCATTTCTTACATGAATATTCATGGAGTAAGCAAAATTCAGCTAACAAATTATCATGATGTCATTATTACATGAATATGGAACAGGTACATCTCTTATATGAATTGATATATTGTGTTCTTCAGGAGTCGGACTACTTCACGCCGCAGGGAGAATTTAGAGTAGATTCGTCAGGTTCTCGCACATTGTTGAACTGTTTGATGTACAAATTGTCCTACTATAGATTTGGTGAATTGCAGGTAAGAACCATAAATACAGGTTTGTTAAATCCCAAAAGAGCGTCCCAGTATGTCAACAGGTTACGTGTCTCTTACCCTACCACTGCAGAGCTGTGTGGAGCTGTGTGGATCTGTACTAGTCTCTTACCCTTTTTCACCATAAACACGCCTTTAAATGCTTTGCAAACAGTGTAGATCCAGATCAGAAAGCTCATACACTAGCCATCAGATCTGGGTCTGCTCTGTTTGCTCCAGTATCTATCTGCCATATACAGTAATATTCATGGAGTGAAGGGTTAGTTTGCAGCCAGTCCCCTATCATGTTGCAGAGCTACAGATAAGGGTGCGTACTCAAATACTAAAATCGTCATTTCTCCACCAAAACCCATAATGTGACCACTCTTTAGAATCGTCTCGAAGAGACGATTCTAAACAGTGGTAACAGTATAGGGTTTGGTGGAGAAATAAAGGAGTTATTCTTGAAAATGTTTAAATTTACTCATCATATCCGGAGCTCCGATGTTGGTACTCATTTGAAGAGGCACAAATGGAACAAATGTCAGAGAGGCACAAATGGAACACATATCATCATGGTTTGGCAGAAATTTAACCCTTTGCCTCATAAATATTTATGCAAGAGTTTTCATGTGATTTCATGAATATTCTTTAACCCATTACCTCATAGGCTATCTCTAGATACAACCTCTTTGAATAAATATACTGAAAAGGAGCATTAACTAGAGAAACAGAAAATTTTAGAATTTTGTAGTTTGAAATCATTGTGATAAATAGAGCATTTGCTCCCATAGGAGCAAATGCTCTATTTATCACAATGGTTTCACAAAGTGACTTTTACAGAGTCGTCAAAAGTCGTCAATATGAGGGGATGGGTTAACAGATGTTTTTAATGGCCGCAGGACAAAACAAATTGCTATTTCAGAAACTAGAATCAAACTTTAATATATTATTCCATAAACAAACAGAGCAGACATTGATCAGATGGCTCCTACAGGTGTCATCTGATCAGATCTTGGTCTACTCTGTTTGCAAAGGTGTGAAAAGGATTTTAAAAAAATCACCTAGGTATCCTATAAAATTCTCTTATAGAGGGCTTTATGCTGACCTTGCGATCCTAGGAGTAACCTATCTATGATAAACTTCATTGCTCACTCTAATCTATTTCCGTGGTACACATCTGATTGGCTTAGTTTTGTGAGAAACTATTTGCTAGTTGAAGTATATCACTTCTATTTTAGTTTCTACTTTTCACTGACAAGACACTTCTTAGAATAATGTTCAAGTGTCCATGTTTTATTTAACCCTTTCCCTGTTCTATATTTAGACCAAATTTCAATACCTACTGAATATTCGTTAACAAACTACAGTCTAATTGCATTAATTCGGATATCGTTATCTCGTAATGATGGGATAACTCGTAAGTATTGCAAAGTCCCAGTACACTGCCTATTGTTTTCTATATAAAAATGATGCATTTATAAGGAAATGTAAAACTCGGAAAATTCGAAAATTCGGATGTGTAGACAGGCCCCTACCTTCATTAATCCCATTGTTTATGTCGGATTAACTTGGATCGGTGAGATTGGCAGTGCTAAAGATTGTCGCACGTCGTATTTTTCACACCTTTATGCTAAAGCGTTCCTGCTCTATTGTTAATTTCTCACCTTTATCGGTGGTTACACAATGTGACACAGATAGTCAGCAATAAGCTGTTCGTTTTCAGGTTCGAAATTTTGCCGAGAAAACCAGCAAAGTGTGTGCACTGTTCAAATTTAATTCACTCATCCTTACGAGTTTCCCGAATGTGAAACTAAGTGTAAGAAATATTTGACCGATCTGAATTACGACAAAAGTAAGAGGAGACTTTTTTACTAAATTAAGAAAGAAAGAAAAAAGAATGAACTGCACCAATATTCTACTGACTTTTTGTGTTGCATATTCCTCAATTCCGTGGACATACGTGAGCGTGCGTGTAATTCACTTCCAGCATCACATACACAATTATAAACGTGTAGCCTGTCCTATGTTTGATTTTGTTTCATTTGTGTTGTGTTTATTTCACCATGGCTAAATGACACTTTTAACCCTTAATCTGTGGTCCACAAGCGTCATGGCATGTATACAAACATATTAAATCCGGATGAGAGACCGAATAATTCGGTGTCTGATCTAGATCCAAGATATTTGACACTCAGTCAACATTTTTACATTAAATAAAAGCGATTTTGTGAAGTTTTAATAAAGGCATTAGAAGCAGACGGAATTCTTCACATGTGCAAATTTTCATAACAGGCAAAGGGTTTACAGGATGTTACTCGAGGTCAGTGAGGGTGTCAACAACCATCAGAAATCACTCCTTTTATTTTAACCCTTATCATCCAAGGGCGACTGTTATTCAATATTTCACATGGTTTTTAACAATCATTCACCAGGGTTGTGGGAAATTTGGACAATATTTCAAAATATATGAGCAGATGATTTTTGTGTATGTCAGCATCGTAAGTTTTAAGAAACTGAAATGAAAAAGGAGTTTAATGTCGTATTTTGTTCCAAGATAAGTGCAGTTAAGGTTTGACTAGTACTACTTCATGCAGTTGTACCCTTAACACTGTACATTGAGTATTTTTTATGATACATCGAAAATTACGACAGACAAGTGAAAATACAATAACTCGGAACATCCGATAATTCGGATTTTATATGTGGTCCGGCAAGCATCCGAGTTATTGTAATTAGACTGTAGTTATAAAGAAATATGGAAGGTGGTACATTGTAGACATTTTAGACAGCAAAGAAACAGATCTATCAAATTCTATTAGCAAACAGAGTAGACCCTGATCAGACGGCTCCTCTAGGAGCTGTCTGATCTGGGTCTACTCTGTTTGCAAATGCGTGAAAACGCGTTTATATGAGGGAAAAGGTTAATTCGTTATGAATGACATTTTGATAAAATGTTATGGAACAAACATTAACCCTTTAATCCATAGACACACAAACAGAGCAGACCCAGATTAGATGGCTCCTGTAGGAACTGTCGAATCAGTGTCTGCTTTGTTTTCTTATGAAACAACTAGATCTGTATCCATGCTTATAAAACTTTTAGTTGGGTCATGAGTTCGTTCTCAAGTTTTTGATTGGTCAGATTTGAGCCTTTTGCTCAAATCTGACCAGTCAAAAGTGTGAGAACTCAAATCTGACCAATTAAAAGCTTGAGAACTCAAATCTGACCAATCAAAAGCTTGAGACTCAACTAAAAAGTTTTATAAGCACAGACCCAGGTTCTACAGTTTCTGCTATGGCCAAACATTTGTATGTTCACATATTGTTATAAAAGTGCAGCTAATTAATATTCATGATGTTATTTTTTTCATGAATATTCATTGAGTAAAGGGTTAATATGGTATACTTTTGCTTGGACAGCAGAACAGAGTTTGAACTTTTTACTTTGATGTGTTTCAGCTGGACTTCAGGAGTCCACCAGGCTATGACCGTACCCGTGGTGTGGAAATAGGCAACAAGAACTTCGACCTGAAACACTTAGAGGAGGCATACACATCTGAGCATTGGCTAGTCAGAATCTACAGAGTCAAAGACCTAGAAAACAGGGAGAAAGTAGGCAAAGCTACCAAGCCGGTCAAGAAATCCAAAAAATCCAAAAAGAAGGTAAGATGCAGGGAAATTAATTTTTTTTAAAACCCTTTCCCTGTTAAGTATTCATGTAAGAAATAATGAGATCATGAATATTTATTAGCTGAATTTTTATAATGTTAAATTTTGAAGGAATGTTTTATTATGCCCCCATTGACGATAGTCGGGGGGGGGCATATTGTTTTTGCCCTGTCTGTCTGTTTGTTTGTCAGCAACTTTAACATTAGTCATAACTTTTGAGCCAGTACAGATAGAGACTTGATATTTGGCATGCATATGTATCTCATAAAGCCGCACATTTTGAGGGGTGACCTTTCAAGGTCAAGGTCATCCTTCAAGGTCAGAGGTCAAATATATGAGGGGGCATAGTGTTTCACATACACATCTTGTTTGTTTTGACAAAAACTGTATAATCAGCTCTATATAATGTCAAAAGCAAACTGAACAGACCCATGATCAGACGGATTCTATAGGAGCCATCTGATATGGGTCTACTCTGTTTGCAAATGTGTGATAAGGTATTTATATGACGGAAAGGGTTGAAGTGATTTAGTGCAGGGATGTATGTTAAAATATTGATTGTGCAAACCATAACACTTTGAATGCATAATATTTAAAGTAGATTGGCAAATCTGTGTTGAATGACAGAAGTCCATTCAGTATGATAGACTTTAATTTTACAGATGCATTTGAATGACAAACAGTGCAAGCCCTTATCATCTGATTTTGGTCTACTTTGTATTATGATAGGCTTTAACTCTTTCCCTGTTCTTTGTTTATTATAAATTTCATTACCCACTGAATATTCATGGATAAATCAGTAATAATGAAGTATGGTAGGTGGAACATTGTAGCCATTTTAGAAAGTATGGAAACAGATCTATCAAATTATTATAGCAAACAGAGCAGACCCTGATAGGAGCCGTCTGATCTGGGTCTACTCTGTTTGCAGATGCGTGAAAACGTTTATATGAGGGAAAGGCTTTAATTTCCAGAGGAAATGCAGACCTGATCAGAAGGCTTCTAGAGTTATCTGATCTGGGTCTGCTCTGTTTTCAAATGCTGTACACGCATTTCCCACAGTCAAAGGGATGTCTTGCTATTTATAAACAATTGTGAAAGACCTTTATAGCTTTGTACTGAACCTTTTACCTCATGAATATTCAAGTAAGAAATTTAATAGGACATCATGTAAATTAATTAGATTAATATTTATTGTTTTATAAGAACACAGGAAGATTTGGCACAGGCAAAAACTGTAGAATCAGATCTACATGCATATTATTCCGTAAGAAAACGGAGCAGACTTTGATCAGACAGCTCCGACAGGAGCTATCTAATCTTGGTCTACTCTGTTTGCAAAGGTGTGAAACAGCATCTACATCAGGTAAAGGGTTAAAAAGATATCAAATGTTGTAGTCTATTGATGAAAATTTATTCACTAGAAATATTTGTGTACGGTTTTTAAAGTACTTTATTTCCTAAAGGTGTCTGTTTCTTTACCAAACCCTGTCTTTTTATACCTTCGCAAACAATTTGAGGGAGATATACTGGAATCACCCTGGTGGTCGGTCGGGTGGTCCGTTGGCATTTAAACATGGGTAGTTGGTCAAGTGAAATCCTCCTTCAATTTGAAAGTTATTATGTCCTCTAATGAAGTAACTGAATGGTGGGCTCTGATTGGTCGAAATTTAGATATTATTCAATTTTGCTGAAAATTGGTATTTGGGTACCCCGAACTCAATTGTAGGTAAAAACTGTAGAATTGGATCTATATCATGTCTTATGCAAACAGAGCAGATCGTGATCAGATGGCTCCCACAGGGTCAACTCCGTTTGCTAATGTAGATCGTAAATATGAAGAAAAAAATTAATGCAGGGTATGTGCTGTTTTGTCACACATTTGAAAACTGCAGTTACCGTTTTATACAGCATCGCTACAAGTGGAACAGACATTGACATGCATCTGATCTAGATCTACACTTTCAAATGTTTTTGTGCACTTTATACCTTGAATATATTATTAATATATTAACCCATTACCTCATAGGCTATTTTTAGACCCAAACTCTTTGAATAAATCTACCGAAAAGGAGCATTAACTAGAGAAAAGATTTTTTTTTAGAATTTTGTAGTTTGAAACCATTGTGATAAATAGAGCATTTGCTCCTATAGGAGCAAATGCTCTATTTATCACAATGGTTTCACAAAGTGACTTCTACAGAGTTGTCAGAAGTCGTCAATATGAGGGAATGGGTTAAAGAAGTAATGCTATTCCCATATGCATGCTATATTTTCAGAGTACCAAAAAGAAGACTGGTGTTATAAAGAATAAACCTAAAATAATTAAAGGCAAGAGACCAAAGGCGAGAAAATAGACAGCTACTGTAGAAGGAGAGTCGACAAAACGTGTGATAAACATGGTTTAACAGGCAGATGTATGTAGACGAATGGAGCACAGACAACCGTATGAGAGACAGTCATTTAACCCTTATCTTGCTGTAAACATTTAAGACGTCTTGAGCATTTTTACTCACTTTCCGTTCATTCAAGCCCTTGAGAAATTACTGACTGGGTGTCAAAAGTATGGAGCCTTAAAAGCCTTTTGAAACACTTAGTTGTTTCGGCGTCTTATTTAGATCCAAGCTATTTGCAAATGCCATTCAGGTCGTGCTTAGCATGATAAAGGTTAAGCAAACTGGAATGATTGGCCGTCACATGGACAGTGCTACTAACCTCATGTTGTCTTAACCCTTTACTCCATGAATATTCATGTAAGAAATAATAACACAATGAATATGAACATAGAAATATTTGGCAATGGCATTCCTCAGATCTGGGTCTACTCTGTTTGCAAAAGAGTAGAATGGCGTATTTATGGAGTAAAAGGGTTAAGTTTAGAACCTTCTTGCAATCAAATTATAACAAAACCTATTGTTTAAAAACACTATAGATCAGATTTATTGAAGCTTGGTATGATCTAGACACAGTATTTGTGATTTTTCATTATCGTCAGAGTTTAGTATAAAATGGATTTTACTTATTTATTATTTGAATTTTCAGATGTCAAAATAGTGTATAGTAAGCCTCTTTAAAGTGGCCTCTAGGAAAAAGCCTTTTTGCTAATCTTTAACCAATTTCCTTATTGACTATTTTTAGATCCAACCTCTTTCAGTAAATCTACCGAAAAGGAGCATTAACTAGAGAAAAGGATTTTTTTTTAGAATTTTGTAGTTTGAAACCATTGTGATAAATAGAGCATTTGCTCCTATAGGAGCAAATGCTCTATTTATCACAATGGTTTCAAGAAGTAACTATTACAGAGGCGTAGAAAGGCATATTTATGGAAAAAATGGTTAAGACAGATGTAGCTAGACCCTGAACTCCATGAATATTTATGTAAGGAATAATGACATATTGACTATTGATTAGATGCATTTTTAGCTCGTCTGTTTCGAAGAAATCACAAACTATTGTCGTAATTCGGGCGTAGTTGTCGTCGTCCGAAATCTTAACATTGACCATAACTTTAATTTTTCATTTACAATCTTCATTTTTGGTATGCATGTTCATCTTGACAATGACGACAGACGAGTGTTGGCACCCGCTTGCGGTGCTCTTAAGAGTTTTGATATCGGGTGAATGCAAGTTTTTTGGCATGTAGAATCACTGTAGAATCAGATTTGTTGTATTTCATAATCAGACTTCTCCTTCTGATCTGGGTCATTTCTGTTTGCAAAGGCACCAAAAGGCATATCAATGGAGTAAAGTGTTAAAGACAGGTGTGGCTAAATGTATGATGAAAGTTGGACAGAAACCTCTGAATAGATCTTTCTGCATTACATTCCTTTTGCATGAAGCAGGAATTTTGGTTTATGATCCTTATGTTTATTAACCCTTTCCTCTATGAATATTCATGTAAGAAATAATGACTTCATAAATATTAATTAGATTGATTTGGTGTAATATTACATGGCCTGGCATGGGAATTGTTGGCCATGGCACAAACTGTAGAATCATATCTATATTATATCATAAGCAAACAGAGCAGACCCTGATCAGAAGGCTCCCACAGGAGCCATCTAATCTGGGTCTTCTCTGTTTGCAGAGGCATATATTTATGGAGGAAAGGGTTAACCATGGCAGGCTGATGTTTATTACCATTTACGATGGTGTTATGATTCAGGTTAAAAATGGCAACAGTCAAAAAAGAGCACTCCGTTGTTTTCAAACAACAGTCAACCAAGATCAACCACTTCATTAGAATACACTACCTAATCAGAGACTGTACTGATAAAGAGGAGTATTAACCCTTTTCCTTTATTTTAAAGTAAAGAAACAGATCTATCAAATTCTATTAGCAAACAGAGCAGACCCTGATCAGACGGCTCCTATAGGAGCCGTCTGATCTGGGTCTTCTCTGTTTTCAAATGCGTGAAAATGCGTTTATATTAGGGAAAATCTAAGATAGGCTTTGGCAGAGAAATAAAGAAAATAGATAAAGCCTATCTTGTTTGTACTCATTAGAAATACCTGTGCAAGGTGATTCTAATGAGTACCAACAAGATTTAGTATCTATTAAGGAATAAGAGATTTGGATAGTTTCATACTCTTTGGATATATTCATTCTCTTATCTACAGCTCTGCAGTGGTAGGATAGTAGGTAATGAATAGCCTAGTGAATTATCAGACATGCTAGATTGCTGATCTGGATCTACACTTTTGACAGTCATCTGAATGGCCTTATTTCTGATGACAATGGCCAGTGATCTTGCAGAATTAGCTTATATTTAACACTGCCATGATACTTATTTATTAAATGTTTTGAAGTAGACTTCTATTTGAAAAATACAAAAAAATAAACTATAACCTGAACTAATACGCTAGTTCTTAACCCATTACCTCATAGGTTATTTTTAGATACAACCTCTTTGAATAAATCTACCGAACAGGAGCATTGACTAGAGAAAAGGACAATTTTAAAATTTTGTAGTTTGAAACCATTGTGATAAATAGAGCATTTGCTCCTATAGGAGCAAATGCTGTATTTATCACAATGGTTTCACAAAGTGACTTTTACAGAGTTGTCAACAGTCGTCAATGTGAGGGAATGGGTTAACAGTTAGAAACTTAATGCCCATGTAACCAGAGTCACAGTTAGAATGCATCAGTTAAAATATTTTCAAGGATAGCTCCTTTACTTCCTCACCCAATTCTTTGTTGTGACCACTTTTTAGAATTGTCTCATCAAGACATTCTATAGAATGGACACAGCATAGTGTTAGGTGAAGAAATGACAGTTTGTTTTAGTATTTGAATACACACATTTATATCTAAAGTATCGCTGTTATAATGTATCCCCCCCCCCCCCCCCACACACACACACATTGATTTTGCTCTGTCTGTTTGGTTGTTAGTTCCCAACTTGAATGTTGGCAATCATTTTGTAGCTATTGCACACACATACTTCAAACTTGGCATGCATGTGCAACTTATGAAGGTGAACATTTTATGGGGTGACTTATTAAGGTCAAGGTCATACATCAAGGTCAAAGGTATATCGGCAGCATAGTGTTTCACAAACACATCTTGTTTGTAATGTTCAAAATCCAGTTATAATGTAATACAGCTTGAAATGTCTTGATTTAGGATAGTATAAAAATGTGATTAAAGGCAAAACCTGGTCATCACATTGACAGGATTTATTTGCACCTGGAGCATTTGTATTTTCTTTTCATATATATCCAGTTTTGTGGGATTTTTTTTTAATAAAAGACTGTTTTTGATAGTTTGTATTTCCTGGGTGTGCATTAATTTACAGATGGGTTATAGCATTGTTCTTTAATTGAAGTGGAGTTTGTTCTATAGTTTCGTAGATCACATGATTTTTGGTTTGTTTTTGACACTTATTAGGGTTTGCTCTTTTACCATGTATATACAGTAGAACCCCTCTAATGCGACCACTTCATGAATAAACATGGGTGTTTTTATAAGCAGGTGGTTGCTTAATGCAGGGCAAAAGTAATGCAGAAAGCTTTCTGCATTACTTTTGTCCTGCATTAAGCTGCCACCTGCATCTAGCACCCAGAATTATACCTCTTTTAGGTGGTCGCATTAGCGGGACTTTACTGTATACATGTATACTCTCTACCATGCTGAGCAGGTTATGTGTGCAAGGTAATTCAAAACACAAATTTTGTTTAAAGCTTTACTCCATGAATATTCATGTAAGAAATAATGACATCATGAATATTAATTAGATGAATATTTATAAAGGCACATGAAAATTTTGGTCATGACAGAAACTGTAGAATCAGATGTTTATAATGGCATTAGCATATAAAGCAGACCCTGATTTGATGGCTCCTACAGGAGCCATCTGTTCTGGGTCTACTCTGTTTGCAAAGACATTAAAAAAGTGTATCTATGGAGTGAAAGGATAAGGGTCCATTCTTATAAAGCTTTTTAGTTGAGTCTGAGTTCGTTCTCAAGCTTTTGATTGGTCAAATTTGAAATCTCAAGCTTTTGATTGGTCAGATTTGAGCCAAAGGCTCAAATCTGACCAATCAAAAACTTGAGAACGAACTCGGACTGAACTAAAAAGTTTTATAAGCATGGACCAAGAATGGTATGCATGCTGGAGTATGGAGATTATGTGTGGAGTATTATTATGTATTATCCACTGGATCCAAACTGTTTACATCGTTTGGTATAGATTGACATACTGTGTGCTAAAGTTTGATGCACTCTTTGCTGGACTTAATGGCAAAGTTTGTAAACAGTATATTAGCCTGTATGATAAGTTTGTTAGCAGTGGAACCTCATTAAGATAAACATAGAAGTCTTTAACCCTTTCCTCCATTGGCTATTTTTAGATCCAACCTCTTTGAATAAATCTACTGAAAAGGAACATTTACTAGAGAAAAGGATTTTTTTTAGAATTATGTAATTTTGAAACCATTTTGATAAATAGAGCTCCTAAGGTAGTTGACACAAAGGTTGATATTTCTCAGAATTCCATTAAAGGTCAGATAATAGTATGTTCTATGTGAAAACTACAGTAAGATACACAAAGGAAAGAAGGCCGTGCTCAATAGTAATCAGTGAATAATCAAAAGATTTAGAGTTAGTTTATTGCACTATTCATGGTTCCGCGATCGGTTATTTTTGACCAATCAGAGAACGGCATTAAATTCTGTCCGTACCACCGCGTCACTATCCGCCATATTTAACCACAAACATTCGTAACTACCTTCGTAACTGAGCTAGACATAAGACAAGTTTTATTAAACGTCGGATATTCATAACAAGATAACACATATAAATCCATATGCCATTATAAGAATACAATTATAATTCCCGATGTCATTATTGTTCACATGTATATTCATGGCGTAAAGGGCTAATCTTGCCTAAGTGCCTAGCTTTCATGTGTTAACAGCTTGGATTCTGATTTAACTTGGTGTCTACGCTCGGTCAATATCTACTCAAATCGGGAGTTGATCTACAGAAACAATTGCAACATATCAGAGTTTAAGCAGACATCAGTTTTAATCCTTTCCTTCATATAAACGCATTTTCACGCATTTGCAAACAGAGTAGACCCAGATCAGACATTAGTAGCCGTCTGATCAGGGTTTGCTCTGTTTGCTTTTAATATGATATAGAAATGATTCTACAGTGTTTGTCAAACAAAAAAAATCATTGAAAAGGTAACATAAAAAACCAGCTAATAAACATTCACAATGTCAGTATTTTTACAGGAATATTGAAAAGTGAAATGGACCACAGTTATAAATTTCCGCACAATAGATATTTTGTGATACATGACATTCCAGTCTATTCTTTTTAACCTGTTATTCATTTAAAAATTATAAACACTTTTTGCAAATAGAGTAGACCCAGATCAGACATCTGATATTATCTGTAGAAGCTGTCTAATGAGAGTCTGCTCCGTTTCCATATGAAATTAAATCTAGATCTGATTCTAAAGCGTTTGTCTTCCCGTGAAAATTGGCATAATGAATATTCTTGAAGTGATCGTGTCATGCATAGGCCTAGTGTTAATTAGGAAAAGATTAAATAGCCCAAATTGTGAAACATGTATTATGTACAAACAATTTTGTTGAGACGGAAGAATGTAAATGGTTTACTAGCTTATTGAGAAACTAGCTTAACCCTTTGAATGGTGAATCTTCTATATAAAAAAATAATCCATCATTGTTAACCCATTCCCTCATAGGCTAATTTTAGATCCAACCATTTTGAATAAATCTACCGAATAGAAGAATTTACTAGAGAAATTTGAGGGAAAGTTTAGAATCGTGTAGATCTAGTTTTGAAACCATTGTCTCGTGAGCAAATACTCTATTTATCACAATGGTTTCAAAAAGTGACTTTTTCAGAGGCGTCAATAATAGGGAATGGGTTAAATGGTAGTTCTAGTAAAGTCCATTCAGTATGAACAAGATGGATATTCTAACGTGTTTTGAATGACTTCAAAATAAATCAAAGATCTAACTTGTTCAATTCAAATGAATTTAACTATAAAAAGTATATATCATTAGTTTTCATATGGTCTGTTCAGTTATTTTAGCGTGTATGTAATTCCAGTAATAAAGTATGCTTTGACACATCAGTGGGGATTAGCACCCAACCGTGCATGTACAGCTATACCAAAAAGGACGCTGATTATCATTTACACATCAATGAACACAGATTAAACATGTGCGAACCGTAAGTCACACGATTGCATAACATTACGTAATATTTTATGACACCCATGGTCACTTTTGGTACAGCTCGGGTGTTAAATAAAAGCATAGTACATGTATATAGATAAATGGCTTATCTCTTAACTGATCGCAAAAATAATGGTACTTATAGCGAACTGCAAAACTTGCAGCCATTTGCGATCCACGAACTTAGTTCAAATCGAGGTAATGAAAGGTAAACTTAAGAAGTTAAGATATGACTGCAATAAAAAATAAATTCAAATGTAAATTCTATACTCATACCCTACAGTACATGAACAACATGAGTCGTCCAAAATGTGTCATTTTATAAGGAGTAGTAGTTTATGCAGTGGGGTTTCTTTCCGCATAGAAGGCCAGCATCAAATCATTAAACAAATTTCTTCATTTCCGTCCGACACTTTAACTTTTAGAATGAAACCTTGCGTGTAATAATTTAAATCCTTCTCCAGGACCTTTTTTTATAAGGGTTTAGCAATCGGCAGAAAAGATACAGATATATTATCAGGTATTTTGGCCAGAGAATCTGACACCGGCTTCTTCTCTGCATCTGTATCCGCCATTTTGTGCGAAAGCTTGGGGTGATTAGCAACAGTAACCAATGTGGGCGGAGCTTATCTTTTCTCGCGGAACCATGAATTATGTTGCTTGAATGATGGTAAGATTAGAATTTTAACCCTTAAAGGGCAGGAACCTAGCATATATATTACCTTTGCAAACAGTGTAGACCAAGATCAAAGGGCTCATGGGTGAGCCCTTGATCAAGTGGCTTCTTCAGGAGCCATTTGATCTTGGTCTGCTTTATTTACCTATGTTTGTCTGTCTGAATACTTTGGGTACTTATGGTAGATAGGTTGGTTATTTGAGGTGCATTATAAGAACAGATAAATGTATCTTTGGGGCCTTGCAAACAGTTAGGGATCGGTACTGAGAAAACCTTTCTTCCTAGCATAGCTCATATATATGGTTCGTCAGTGGGGTAAAAAGGGCACTCATTCGACGTTTGTTTATAATGTAGTCTCAGATCATAGGCTTTACTCTGAACTTCGCAGAGTGGCTTAGTTTGAATTGGGTGTGCATGTTTTTTTACAGCTTTCTTGTATAGATTTTTATTGTTGATCAGATGAGTAAATTAAAATTTTGTTTTAGGAATTACTCCTTTATTAGTTCACTCTATGTTTCGACCACTCTTTAGAATTGTCTCTTTGAGATTTAAATAGTGGTAACAACATAGGGTATGGTGGAGAAATGATGATTTTAATGTTTGCATAAGCAACGTTATCATTGGCTCTGGCTGACGATGACTACCATGATGAATAACACTTATTGCATATACTGACCCAATGCCTCCACTGATTTTGGTCTACAATGTTTGCAAAAATGAATGATCATCTCTTTTCCCGATGATGTCGGCCATATATTACTGGTTGCAATAGTGTGTGAATGTTCAATTCTTTATGGGATAAGTTAAAGCTTGATGTGGGTATAGATCACATTCAATACAATTATAGTTTCATCCTTTTGTTTCATCAAGTGAAACTTGTCTTAAGCAATAATGAAAGACTAGGTTAATTTGGGTCTTGACGACGTATTGTAGCTGAATGCATGACAAAAGTAATGCAGAAAGCTTGCTGATGAGCTTCCCGCATTACTGTTGCCCTGCATTAAGAAACAGACTACTTTTTAGGTTCATGTTAAACCCTTTTAACGCTTTCCTCCATAGGATATTTTTAGATCCATCCACTTTGAATAAATCTACCGAAAAGGAGCATTAACTAGAGAAAAGTAAAATTTTAGAATTTTTAAACCATTGTGATAAATAGAGCATTTAGGAGCAAATGCTCTATTTATCACAATGGTTTCATTAAGTGACTTTTACAGACGTGTAGAAAGGCGTATTTGTGGAGGAAAGGGTTAAGGCGGGGTGTGCATGTGCTGGCATCTGGAAATTGTGGATACTCGGAGGTCTCCTAGAGGAACCATCTGATCAGGGTCTGCACTGTTTGTCATTCAAATTCCTCTAGTAAGTTTAAACTTTTTCATTCTGAGTGGACTATATGCAGTAAAACCCCTCTAATGCGACCATCAAAAAGGGGCATAATTCACAGTGACAAAGGCATGTGGTAGCTTAATGCAGGACCAAAGTTACAGGGAAAGCTCCTATAGAACTTTCGTCCTGCATTAAACAACCACCTGCTTATGAAGACAGCCATGTTTGTTCATTTAGTGGTCGCATTAGAGGGGTTTTACTGTAGTTGAACACTGGTGGGCTATTGCAATCTGATAATTTATCTCTGAAGTGGTTAATCTTTCCATGATTGCCTAAAACAGGCGTCACTGTATGCCATTCGTTATCAGTTCTGCTTCATTGCTTTGCACAGTATTTATTCAAAGCTTCGTTCACATACATTACTTAGGTTTAACCATTCCACTCTTATTTTAGGGAGTGGTTCTTTAGTCTATGATCTGTGTTAATCTTTAGCTTGCAAAGTAAAAATTATGTTGGTAGAAAAAGCCATCTACTTCAGTTTTCACTGTAGATAATCATTTAACCCTTTCCCAGTTCTATAGTCAGCCCAAATTTCAATACCTACTGAATATTCATTAACAACATAGTTATAAATAAATATGAAAGGTAGAGCATTGTAGACATTTTAGAAAGCAAAGACACAGATCTTTGAAATTCTATTAGCAAACAGAGTAGACCCTGATCAGACGGCTCCTCTAGGAGCCGTCTGATCTGGGTCTACTCTGTTTGCAAATGCGTGAAAACACGTTTATATGAGGGAAAGGGTTAATTATACAATCATTAACAAACTATATGAATTTTGTATGAGCACCGAGTCACTCAAAGTCTCAGTTTGAATCAAGCCCACTGAAAGGTACAATAGAACCTGTCTTAACCCATTCCCTCTTAGGCTATTTTTAGATCCAACCTCTTTGAATAAATCTACCGAAAAGGAGCATTAACTAGAGAACAGGATTTTTTAGAATTTTGTAGTTTGAAACCATTGTGATAAATAGAGCATTTGCTCCTATAGGAGCAAATGCTACATTTATCACAATGGTTTCATAAAGTGACTTTTACAGAGGCATAGAAAGGCGTATTTAAGGGGGAAAGGGTTAAGCGACCATCAAAAGAGGTCTAATTATGGGTCTGTAGGACAGGTGGTAGCTTAATGTAGGACAAAAATAATGCAGAAAGCTCCCATAGGAGCTTTCTGCATGACTTTTGCCCTGCATTAAGCGACCACCTGCTTTTCAAGATTTCTGTGCTCAATCAATTCGAAGTTGATTAAGACATGTTCTACTGTATTTGCAAATTTGCTCATTACTATACTATTGGTTAACCCTTTCCCTGTTGAATATTCATGTAAGAAAATGATGTCATGAATATTTATAGCTGATTTTTTTTAACGGCATATGTATGTAGGAGTTTTAGGTATTGGTAGAAACTGTAGAGTCCGGTCTATTATAATTTCATAAGCAAACGGAGCAAACCTTGCTCAGGCGACTCTTGCAGGATCTGACTCTACAGTTTTTATCAAAACAAACATTCTTTTACATGTTACCTTATAAAAATTAAGTTAATTCATAATAATATTATTCATTTAAGAACAATTCACACATAAGTGTTCAATAGGGAAAGGATTGAAAACTGTGTTCTAGTCCAAATGGGTTCAAAGAGATACTGCTGGGCTATAGGGTTATCATTTGTGCTTAGTCTTTTCTGCCATGAACATTCATGGAAGTAATAGTGAATTCATGAATATCAATTGAATTGATTTTTATAACAGCACATGAACACAGGAATTGTAGAATCATATCTATAATATATCATAAGCAAACAGGGCAGACCCTGATCAGATGGTTCCTATAGGAGCCATCTGATCTGGGTCTACTCTGTTTGCAAAGGGGTAGAAAGGGTTAAGAATTCGAGGGCTTAGTGCAAAATTTGTATTATAACTACATCAAATGATTACAGGATATCCATCAAATGATTATGGTATATGATTTAATCCTGTCCTTCATATAAACACTTTTTAAACCTTTGCAAACAAGTTGACCCAGATCAGAAGGCTTCTGCAGGAGCTGTCTGATCCAAGTTTGCTCCGTTTGGTTTGAAAAAAAAAGAGGGTCTGATTCTACAGTTTTGGCTGTTGTCAATATTCCATTGTTCGTAATGTTATTATGCAGTTCAGATAATTAGCATTCATTATGTCTGACATGAATATTCATGAGTGAAATGTACCAGTTGAAAGGCACTGGTACATTTTCAGATACTGTCTATTAAGTTGCTGTGTATCCGCAATTAGTTGCTAATCCGGGTCACTACTGTTTGTTTGACAAGGGAGTCAACTCTGTTCTGTTTTGCCCATGACTACTGCAAACAGTTGTGACCCTGTTTTATGTGGTTGGATGGGCGTGGGAGTGGGGTTTTTGTGAACATAATGTTGGTATACAAAGTTTCTTTTTATTTTTCAGTATTTATTGATGGCTGAATCAGATGTAGTCTTTTGTTGAACATCTGAACATCTCTTAACCCATTCCCTCATAGGCTATTTTTAGACTCAACCTCTTTGAATAAATCTAACGAAAAGAAGCATTATCTAGAGAAAATGAAAATTTTAGAATTTTGTAGTTTGAAACCATTGTGATAAATAGAGCATTTGCTCCTATAGGAGCAAATGCTCTATTTATCACAATGGTTTCAACAGTTGACTTTTGCAGAGGAGCTATTAAAAGGCGTCAATATTCATGAGGGAATGGGTTAACCCTTTACTTCATAAATGCACCTTTTTAAGCCTTTGCAAACAGATTAGACTCAGATCCTGTAGGAGCTGTCTGATCAGGAGCTGCTCTGTTTGCTTATGAAATAATATAAATCTGAATCTACAGCTTCTACTATAGCAAAATTGTCTTGGCTGTATGCGTTAACAACATTTACATCCAGATGCTGAAAATAGTAAATTGAATAGTAATTGATCTGGGTATTTAGCAATCACATGTTTTTAAGTGAAATGAAATATAGCTTGTATATTTTTCAATCTTTATGCTGCTAATTTATGACATGATTCCCAGTTTTTATACATTTACATGCAGATGCTGAAAAGAGTAAATTGAATAGTTATTGATCTGGGTGTTTAGCAATCACATGTTTTTAAAGTGAAATGAAATACAGCTTGTATATTTTTCAATCTTTATGCTGCTAATTTATGACATGATTTCCAGGTGTTTTTTTTTTATCATGATGAGACATCCAAGTAATTAACCCTTTACTTAATATAGATGCCTTTTCATGCCTTTGCAAACTGAGTAGACCTAGATCAGATGGCTCCTGCTGCAGAAGCTGTGTTCAGGGTCTGCTCTGTTTTCTTATGGAATTATATAGACACGATCCTGTAGTTTCTGACATGACGAACAAGTCCATAGAACCTATCCGTTACTCCATGAGTATTCATGTAAGAAATAATGACATCATGAATATTAGTTAGATTAATTATTATAATAGCACATGCACATGGCGGGAATGTTTGGCCATAGCAGAAACTGTAGTGTCATATCTATATTACAGTGAACCCTCATTATAACGGAGGTGTTTGTTTCCAAACATTTTGCTGGTATAACGAGGTTGTCGTTATAACAAGTTTAAATCTGAAAGGAACTATATGGCCAGTTTTAAACTAGTACCAACAGGCGAACACTTAATGTAGAACACAAGAAGTGCAAAAAGCTCCCTAAAGGGAGCTTTTTGCACATCTTGTGTTCTGCATTAAGCTATCACCTGTCTTATTGGCATTGCACCTATTTATTCAGTGGCTGTTTCAAAGACTTAACGGTAATTTTGTTTTAATGCATACTGCCGGTATAACGAGGGTGCCACTGTAACGAATGCCGGTATAATGAGAGTTCACTGTATATCAAAAGCAACAGCAGAGCCTATAGGAGCCATCTAATTTGGGTTGACTCTGTAGAGGCGTAGAAAGGCATATTTATGGAGTAAAGGGGGATTCAAGTTTGTTCAGTGTTCGCAAAGGAGTTATTAAGGCTGTTATTGGAGGAACTGCTACTAAGGTTTATTCTACAAGTGCTGTATTATCATTATTATAAGCATGTTTGATATGAGAAGGTGAAATGCTTTTGTAAATTCTGTTTGGCCTGATGTTTGTGTCTTGCCAGATACTTGTATAAGTGTGTAAATGGTGTTTAAATTCATTCCATTTGTTTAACAATATGATGATGAAATAAATTTCAAAAAGTTGTTATTGTTTTGTATAGTTCTTTCTAATCAGATTGGTGTTCCATGATTCATTGCTTTAAATTATATCCAAATACATATTTAGCCCAAACCTATTTGTTATTGCATGTTGCTTTTTTTCTTCCTCTTTTTTTTTTTAAATTATTGGAATTTGTTAACCATTTTGTCTGTTTAACCCGTTGCTTCATATACAGTAAAACCTCTCAATAACGACCACTAAATTGTGTTAATTAGTTGGTATTTTGGGCAGGTGGTTGCTGAAAGCAAGGTGAAAGTATAACAGAACGCTCCTATAGGAGCGTTCTGTTTTACTTTCAGTTTGGTTTAAGCATCCACCTGCCTTTAACACAAAATACTTGATAAAATTGTGGTCGTTATAGAGATGTTTTTACTGTACACCTTTTCACACATTTGCAAACAGAGTAGAGGAGCCATTTAATCAGGGTCTGCTGTTGGCTTTTGACATGGTGTAGAATTGATTCTGTACCTTTCGTAAAAGCAAAACATTCCCTTGAAAAGTTTACATTATAAAAAATTGAGCTAATAAATATTCATGTTGTCATTTATATTTCTTACATGAATATGCAACAGGGAAAGGGTTAAATAATGATTTTATCTGTTTCTTTCGGTGTAAATGAAGTTAGATGATTTCACCCATAATATCAGGGTCCATGCTTATAAAACTTTTAGTTGAGTCTGAGTTCGTTCTCAAGTTTTTGATTGGTCAGATTTGAGCCTTTGGCTCAAATCTGACCAATCAAAAGCTTGAGAACTCAAATCTGACCAATCAAAAGCTTGAGAACGATTAGAGGAGATTAACCCTTTCCCTTTTGAATATTCCATGTAAGAAATGAGATCAAATATATTTATTAGTTGAACTTTATATTGGCAACTCTTTTGGTATTGGTGAGAACATTAGCGCCATATTTATTATGATTTCATAAGCAAACAGAGCAGACCCTTATCATATGGCTCCTGATCTGCGTCTGCTGTTTGCAAAGGCGTGAAAAGACATTTGTATTAACCCATTCCCTCATATTGACGCCTTTTGACGCCTCTATAAAAGTCACCTGTTGAAACCATTGTGATAAATAGAGCATTTGCTCCATAGGAACAAATGCTCTATTTATCACAATGGTTTCAAACTACAAAATTCCAAAATTTTACTTTTCTCTAGTTAATGCTCCTTTTCGGTAGATTCATTCAAAGTGGTTGGGTCTAAAAATAGCCTATGAGGTAAAGGGTTAAGGAGATGGTTTAATCCTTTACTGCAAAGATCTTCCAGGGTGAAAAGGCAATGACATGAAGAAAAGGGCCATATATCTCCTTTAGGAGCTGTCTGACCAGGGTCTGCTCTGTTTGCTTATAGAATAATATAGATCTGATTCTATAGTTTCTGCCACAGGAAACATTTCCTTTGTTCATGTCATTTTAAGAGTTTTTATCTAATTAATACTGATGATGTCATTATTTCTTGCATGAATATACATGGACTTAACCCTTTCCCTCATATACACGTGTTTTCACGCATTTGCAAACAGAGTAGACCCAGATCAGACGGCTCCTAGAGTAGCCGTCTGATCAGGGTCTGCTCTGTTTGCTTATAGAAATGGATAGATATGTTTCTTTGCTTTCTAAAACATCTACAATGTTTCACCTTCCATATTTCTTTATAACTATTTTGTTAATGAATATTCAGTAGGTATTTAAATTTGGCCTAAATATAGAACAGGGAAAGGGTTAAAGGTTTAAATATTTGGTTATTTACAACTGTGTATATACATCTGCATGCAAATCAATGCGATAAGCCCCTCCATGAGGAAGCCTCCGTGGTTGAGTGGTTATGGTCTTCGACTGACAATCACTTAGCCCTTCACCAATGTGGGTTTGAATCCTGGTCTGGGCATTTTGATTTTGCATGTGAGGAAGCCTTCCGACTGGCTTGCGATAGTTCGGTGGTTCTACCTGGATGTTCTTCTATGTATGAAACGGTGCAATTTGTTCCCTGCACAGAAGAACCTCTGGGGTCTTCCTCCACCTGTAATTAGCTGGACGTCGTGATATGACTGAAATACTGTTAAAACAAAGTAAACCCCCAATAAAAACCAAACCAAACCTTCCATGAGAGTAGGAACCTTTGCAATTCTGTTTAGAGCCAGACCATTGTTTAGTCAGATTTTGTCTGATTTAACCCTTTCCTCCATAAATACGCCTTTCTATGCCTCTTTAAAAGTCACCTATTGAAACCATTGTGATAAATAGAGTATTTGCTCCTATAGAAGCAGATGGTCTATTTACCACAATGGTTTCAAATTACAAAATTCTAAAAATTCCCTTTTCTCTAGTTAATGCTCCTTTTCAGTAGATTTATTCAAAGTGGTTGGATCTTAAAATAGCCTATGAGGGAATGGGTTAAGTCAGCACTTTCTTTGATATTGGTATACTGTAGATGCAGACAAGTGTATCATAGTGAAGGCTCTAATTTTATTCAAGTTCTGCTGAATGTCTGGGTACATACTGTTGTCAGCTCTCAAAGGTGTCTTGGTTCGTATCTAAGAATACACATTAACCCTTTACTTCATGAATATTCGGACCAGCCACGTGGCTCAATGGTAGAGCGTCCTCATGCGGTACAGAAGGTCATGGGTTCTATCCCTGCCCATGACAGATCAAAAGTTGTTAAAAGTTGGTACTAGTAGCTTCCTTGTCTACGCTCCACATTAAAGGGGTAGTTTTAGGACTGGTCTGCCTGGTGTCAGGATAATATGACTGGCTCAGTTGCCCTTGCCATATGCCTGCGGCAAGTGCATTCCAGTGAGGCAGCAGTATAACTTGTCTCATGCCGGTGACATCTGCAAATAACTGAAATACTGTTGGTCAGACTTTAAACCCAACTCACTCATGAATATTCATGTAAGAAATAATGGCATCATAAATATTAATTAAGAATCATTCTTATAATAGCATATTAACCCTTTCCCTGTTCTATAGTTAGTCCAATTTTCAATACCTACTGAAAATTCATTGACAAAACGGGTATATTGAAATATGTAAGGTGGAACATTGTAGCCATTTTAGAAAGTAAAGAAACACATCTCTAAGATTCTATTAGCAATAAGAGTAGACCCAGATCAGACGGCTCCTCTAGGAGCCGTCTGATCTGGGTCTACTCTGTTTTCAAATGCGTGAAAACATGTCTATATGAGGGAAAGGGTTAACAAAAGAAATGTTGGCGATGGCAGAAACTGTAGGAGCAATCGGATCTTGTATTTTGTTTGCAAAGGCATTGAGACATCTCTGATGTAATGAATCGGATTTCAACTATGTACATAGGTTTTGAATGATTTTGACTGGGTTATCATTTAAATATTAAATGTTTTGTTACATGTATTTATGTGTAGTATAATGCCAGAGGGTAGATTTTTCACATAATGTCCTCTTCTAACCATATACATGAATATTCATTGTCAGTTATCCCTTCACTGCATAAATAAGCCTTTCTATGCCTTTGCAAACAGAGTAGACCCAGATCAGATGGCTCCTATAGGAGCCATCTGATCAGGGTCTGCTCTGTTTGCTATTGATATAATATAGATATGATTCTACAGTTTCTGCGATTGCCAAAAATTTTTTTTGTCTTTCAGCTATTAATATATTCATGATGTCATTATTTATTCACCAAATAGAAGGTTAACTAGATCGATATAGTGACATTATCAAAGGAATATTTTGCCTTTCCAAAAACCATAGAATCAGATCTATATTATTCCAACATAAGCAAACAGTAGACCTTGATCAGACAGCTCCTACAGGACCTGCCTGATATGGATCCATTCAGTTTGTAAAGGCATAAAAATGTGTATACATGCACAGTTGAACTTCTATATCTCGAACTCGGATAACTCGAACAAAAAGTTCAGTCCTTCCAAAACTTACAATACATATTTGCTCTAAAATGTACCGCTACAGATATCTGGAAAAACATGTCACAGCTTGAAACAGGTCTAACTTTAGACCTGTATTAAGCTGTGGCATTGAGAAATTGTTCAGATTAGAAATCGGATGACTCGAACTTCTGTTATCTTGAACTAATTAGTATGGTCACTTCAGGTTCAAGTTATCGAAGTTAAACTGTATATGGAGTAAAAGGTTAACCCTTTCCCTATTCCATATTTATTCAAATTTTCAATACCTACTGAATATATTCAAGAATAAAATAGTTATAATGAAATATGGAAAATGGACAATTGCAGCTATTTTAGAAGCTGAAGAATCAAATTCCATTAGCAAAAGAGCAGACTATGAACCGAGTCTACTCTTGTTTGCAAATGCGTGAAAGCGCATTTTTAATAACAAAGGAAAGGGTTAAAGAAAATATAGTTCAGATTTTGAAATATCTTTTAATGACTTTTTATATGACCATAACTGGTGGTTATAGCTGCTTTGATGTCATGATTAACCTATTCCCTCACAGGCTATTTATAGATCCAACCTTTTGGATGCATCTACCGAAAAGGAGCATTAACTAGAGAAAAGGAATTTTTTTTAGAATTCTGTAATTTGAAACCTTTGTGATAAACAAAGCATTTGCTCCTACAGGAGCAAATGCTCTATTTATCACAATGGTTTCAAGAAGTGACTATTACAGAGGCATAGAAAGGCGTATTTATGGAGGGAAGGGTTACAAATGAACCCCTTTTAATCTTTTTTCGAAAGCTGAATTTGCAAAATTGAATGGTTTATCCTTGTAAACTCTTTCCTTCATATAAATGCATTTTCATGATCATATAATGCCAGTTTTTGTGTTATCTTCTATAGTAAGATTGCTCATAGGGATCTGATCCGATCATTTGTCAGTGGTCCATTCATCTGTCTGCCTGTCTGTCTGTCTGATGCTTTTGGCAGGTGGCACATGTGTTCCTTTGAATACACTTGCTCATTTATTCATTGATATTCTCCAAGTTTCTTTTTTAGTATTATTCAAAAGGTATGTAACTCATTCCCTCCTACTGACACCTTTTTGATGCCTCTGTAAAAGTCATTTTTTGAAACCATTGTGATAAACAGAGCATTTGCCCCAAAGGAGCAATTGCTCTATTTATTACATTGGTTTCAAAACGATATCATTCTAAAATTGTCCTCATCTCTAGTAAAAACTCCTTTTCAATAGATATATTTGAAGAGGTATATTTAAAATAGTCTAGGAGAGAATGGGTTAAACCATTTTCTGAGATATATTGTAAATGTGATCTGTTTGTTTTTCATTCTGTTTCTAGCTTTAAAATCAAGATTGTATTCGATCATACATGTATTTCTATTTTAACCAAGTTTTCCAATGGGGAAAAAATGAATTATTTTTGTGATTGTTGATAGGTTAGGAAGTGTGATTGTATGCATCAAACAATATTTTTTATTCATGTCAATTTTGTTTTGATTTTTGCTGAATGCAAACTTACTATTAAAATAGGTTGTGTTCATAACTTTAGCCCTTTCCTCCATGAATATGCCTTTCTACGCCTCTGTAATAAGCATTTTTTTAAACCATTGTGATAAATAGAGCATTTGCTCCTATAGGAGCAAATGCTCTATTTATCACAATGGTTTCAAACTACAAAATCCTAAGCTTTTACTTTTCTCTAGTAAATGCTCCTTTTGGGTAGATTCATTCAAAGAGATTGGGTCTAAAAATAGCCTATGGAAGAAAGGGTTAATTGTATTTTGAAGTCACCACTGGTCAAGGTCCCAAATTTTGAAATTGAAAAATAGTTGCTCTTTGCATGCTAGTGGCAAAACTGTTAATACCTATGCACATACAGTAAAACCTCTCTATAACGGCCACTAAATTACTATTTTGTGTTAAAGGCAGGTGGCAGCTTAAAGCAAGGTGAAACTAAAACAGAACGCTCCTATAGGAGCATTCTGTTTTACTTTCACCTTGCTTTAAGCAGCCACCTGCCCTAAATACCAACTAATTAACATAATTTAGTGGCCGTTATAGAGAGGTTTTACTGTAGTTTGGATGCAGATGAAACGCCGCATTATTTGGCGTCTCATCAGGATCCAAACTGCTAGACACTTTGAAAATAAGTTTACAATTTTTAGAATTAAGATGACAATAATTGTTGCAGACAAAAAACTAAGTAGCATGAGATAACAGACTACTACTGTGCAAATTACTCTTTGCTTCCTGTAAATGCCTTTTGAAGCATTTGAAATCAGAGTAGACCCAGATCAGACAGCTCCTGTAGGAGCCGTTTGATCAGGGTCTGCTCTGTTTGGTTATGGGAATTTGTAGGTCTGATTACGCAGTTTCTATATCAGTGAATGAATTCCCTTTTCCATGTTCTATATTATTGTTTCTATCCATGAATCTTCATTGACAGAACTTTATAATGAAACATGGACAGGACATATTTTTTTTGGCCAAAGAAGGAACTGTAGAATTGCTCAAAGAATTGCTTTTACACGTTTTTCAAACAGAGTAGACTCAGATCAGAAAGTTCCTGTTGGAACCATCTGATCAGGGTCTGCTATATTTGCTTACGGGATAATGTAAACCTGATTCTACAGTTTTTACCAATACCAAAACATTCTGTATTCATATGCCATTATAAAAAAAAAAATCAGCTAATAAATATTCATGATGTACTTATATCTTACATGAATATTCAATAGGTAAGGGTTAAGAGTTGATATCTGTAGTTCTGTAAAGAGGTATACAGTAAAACCCCTATAAAATGGACATTTAAAGTAATATCACTGTTGGTCTGCAAGACAGGTTGCAGCTTAATGCAGGGTAAACGTCATGCAGAAAGCTCCCAAAGGAGCTTTCTGCATGACTTTCACCTTGCATTAAGCAGCCACCTGCCTAAAAAGAGCTAAATTCTTCTATGCTAAAATTCCAGTTTAGAGGGGTTTTACTGTAGTGTACTTGCAGTGTTCAAAGTACATGTATGGTTCATTTTGCTGTTTATACTTTGTACATATGTATATTTTTCTCAAATTATGGAATTAAAAGGAACATGATGAGATTGACTGTTGTGCGTTTTGTTTCGGTCCTTTGTTTACTAAGAAGGCTTAACTCTTTACCACATAAGTATTCATGGCATACTCTACCTATTATGTATATCAGTTAACCTTTGACTGTTATATGAAACAAGCAAATACATTGCTGTTATAAATAGATAGAAGCAGATTTCAAATACACACATGTACTTGTAAATATTGATTAGATTGTTTGTTATAATGGGAAATGGGTGTAGGAATTTTTGGCCATAGAAAAAACTGCAGAATCATGTGTTTGTTATATCATATGGAAACAGATTAGACCCTGATCAGATGGCTCCTATAAGAGTCATTTAGTCTTGGTCTACTGTGTTTGGAAAGGAGTAGAAAGGCATGGAAAGAGTAATGTGGAGGTCTGTAACTGGGTCATACCAAATACTCCAATTAGATTCGTGAGCTACTATAGAATAAATAATCCATACTCCCTTAACCCATTCCGTCATATTGACACCTTTTGACGCCTCTGCAAAAGGCTTAAAAAGGTGTATTTATGAAGTAAAGGGTTAACCCATTCCCTCATATTGACGCCTTTAGTGCCTCTTCAAAAGTCACCTGTTGAAACCATTGTGATAAATAGAGCATTTGCTCCTATAGGAGCAAATGCTCTATTTATCACAATGGTTTCAAACTACATAACTCTAAAATTTTGCTTTTCTCGAATTAATGCTCCTTTTCAGTAGATTAATTCAAAGAGGTTGTATCTAAAATAGCCTATGAGGTAATGGGTTAACAATACCAATTGAAAGCACAGAAATGCATTTAAATCCCAAACCGGGTCTCCCATGAACTTTTTTAAAGTATGTCAAATTAGCCACTGTCAGCATATATTCATTTGTTGCAATCTCATACAAGTATTCCATACACAGAATTTATTTAGTCACCACATCTGTGCTAATTCTTTATGACATAGTGGAAACTGATTTTCTAATTTTATTGACAGTGACCTTGACCTCCAATTGAGGCAATTTCAGCATTAGTCTCCATACTAGCTATTAATACACTAAACTTTGTCACAAAATGGCTTGCATATCTGAGGTTTTTATTAGAAAAGGGTTAAGATATTTTTCTATTTTTGTGTGACCTGGGTCCATTCTTATAAAGCTTTTCAGTTGAGTCTGTGCTTGTTCTCAAGCTTTTGATTTGTAAGATTTGAGCCAAAGGCTCAAATCTGACCAATCAAAAACTCGAGAACGAACTCAGACTCAACTAAAAAGTTTTTATAAGCATGGAACCTGATTTAGCAGAGTGATACTAAAGGATCACATCATGTCTCTCACACAGGTTTTGCAGCAGATGGACAAGATACAGGGCATTACTTTGGGCAATTTGAGGGTAACAATTGGCAACATTTTCATCTGAATAGTACTACATTACAAGCTGTCCATAGTCGCAGTGTTATCTTTAATCCTTTCCCCCCTACTGACGCCGCTGTAAAGGTCACTTTTTGAAACCATTGTGATAAATAGAGCATTTGCTCCATAGGAGCAAAGGTTCTATTTAAACAGTTTTAAAATTTTCCTTTTCTCTATTAAATGCTCCTTTTTGGTAGATTTATTCAAGAGTTTGGGTCTAAAAATAGCCTATAAGGTACACTTTATGGCATAGGTAACTTTTCATGCCATGCAATCCAAGTAGATCCAGATCAGATGGCTCCTGTAGATGTCTGATCAAGGTCTGCTCTGTTTGCTTATGGAATTATATAGATCTGATCACACAGAATTTTATGTATACACGAGTCACTATAAAGAACACCTTGTCTGTCGCGTTTCCCCGGGACATTTGCTTTTTTCTTGAAAGCTATTTTTGATACCACCTTCAAAAAAAACCTTAATTAGTGACGCGTTGCCGTAAAACCCAACTCACTCAAACTTAATACATGCGTGGACAGTCTTCTCCATGGCCCATAACTCTTGCACAAAATTTGACAGAATTATGCCCCTTTTTAACTTCATATTTTGTCTCTCAATTGGGACATATTTTTGGGACATGCCATTTTCTTGAAACTTATTTGTGATATTGTCTTCAGACTTGGTTCACATAATGAGTTATATGTTGAGACACTCTTAAGTGTCATAACTCTTGTGCAAAATTTGACAGGATTATGCCCCTCTTTAACTTGTCCCCTTGGTTACTTTTCAGAAGCAATTTTTTGTCCAGAGCACAACTTCTTAAGTATTGTAGGCACAACTGTGATTTTTTATATCTGGATAGAGGGTGATAAGAGGATGAGCAGTCTACAAGGGTTTGTAGGAACAACTGTGAACCAATCAACCTTAAATTTTGCATATACATTTATAATGATGGTGTAGATGTGTGTGACTTAATTTCATGCGAGTCATTCCTTGATTGGACTTTAAAAAAAATCTTCTTTTCACAAGTGCGGATAAAACGATTATTGAACAATTGCCTCTTGTATTGAAGTCATTGGATCTTGTGACAAGGTGGTGGGTGGGGGTATTAATCACCTTTAGTGACAGCTCTAGTTTGTTACATGAATATTCATAAAGCGAAGGGTACACTGAGTGTACAGTATGGGTATGGATATCAAGCTAGAATAATAAACAGTTATGCATAACTTTTATTATATCTTTCATGACATTCATTCAGCTGGTGTCAAAATAGTTTTAATAGCATAAAATTCTGCCAGTCACATTTAGAAAAGAAAGCATACATGGGTTCATCAACAGTCATAACATTACAGGTACACCAATAATACGATGAAACCCCTCCAAACCAGAGTTTAAGTACAGAAGAATTTATATCTTTTTAAGCAGGTGGATGCTTAACCCTTTCCCTCATACAATCATGTTTTCACGCATTTGCAAACAGAGTAGACCCAGATCAGACGGCTCCTAGAGGAGGCATCTGATCAGGGTCTGCTCTGTTTGCTTATGGAATTGGATAGATCCGTTTCTATACTTGCTAAAATGGCTACAATGTTCCACCCTCCATGTTTCATTATAACAAATTTGTACATGAATATTCAGTAGGTATTGAAATTTGAAATAAACATAAAACAGGGAAAGGGTTAATGCACCTTTGGGGGTTTTCTGCAAGACTCACCCTGCATTTAGCTGCAACTTATCTTACAGAACTGCAATGATACAAATTTGAACGTCTAGTTTAGAGGGGTTGGGCTGTATCCTGAAATTGTTCCAACTCCCACATGTGTACAATATAGAAAGTGTTACTGATGATGTATTTACAAAGATTTAAAAATTGCAAATAAAAAGATAAGTTCTTATACAGTTGAAAGATACCTTCAAGGCTTCAACTTACAGGAAAACATATAACCTTTTAGCCCTTTCCTTCATGTTAACACTTTATCAAGCATTTGCAAACAGTGTAGACCCAGATCAGACGGCTCCTATAGGAGCCGTCTGATCAGGGTCTGCTCTGTTTGCTAATGGAATGTGATAGATCTGTTTCTTTCGTTTTTAAAATGGCTACGTTATTTCACCTTCAGTATTTCAATATAAATAGTTTGTCCATGAATATTCAGAAGGTATTAGAATTTGGAATAAATATAGAACAGGGAAAGGGTTAACCAGATACAGACGTTGCACACAAAATAGACCTGGATAAGACAGCTCCTGAAGTAGGCGTCTGACCAGGGTCTGATAGATATAATTTTGCAGCTTCTGCCATGGCTATTAAAAGTTCCTGATAGCAGAGCTACAGATAACGGTGTGTACCCAAATACTACAATCGTCATTTCTCCACGAACCCTATACTGTGACCACTCTTTAGAATCCTCTCGTCAAGACGATTCTAAAGAGTGTTCGCAGTATAGGGTTTGGTCTTGAAATAAAGGAGTTATTGTTGAAAATGTTTAAATTTACGCAGCTTATCTGGAGCTCTGTGATAGATATGAGTTTGTAGAATCTGCCATGACTAATAAAAATTCTGTGTTAATATGCCAATATCTAAATTCATCTAATATCCAAGATGTAATATTTTTTTACATGAATATTTATCAGGAAAAAAAATTTGGCCATGGTATAAACTATAGAATCATAACTACAGTGCTCCCTCTCTACAACGACACCCGTTGGGATACGAAGAGTGTATGTGTTGTTCAGAGGGAGTTGTTATAGGGAGGGAAAATTAAACATAATTAGATCCCCAGATAAGGTTTATTTTGAGATCTAAAACCGTTATGCCTCAATTGATGGAGGCATAAATAAAATACGATGAAAAAAGTTGTTTCTGCAGCTTTGTTATTTCGGAAACAGTGACATGCGTTGTTGTAAGAAGGGAATCGTTATTGAGAGGGTCGTTGCAGGGAGGGAGCACTGTACATCATTCCAAATACAAACAGAGCAGACCTTGATCAGACATCTCCTACAGGAGCTAGTCTCTGCAAATGTGCAGTGCTATATCTCTATCAGGTAAAAGGTTAACCATTTACTCCATATATACCCTTTTCTATGCCTTTGCAAACAGAGTAAACCCAGATCAGGGTCTGCTCTGTTTGCTTATGATATGGATAAGATTCTACAGTTTCTGCCATAGCCAAAAATTGCAACAGGTTTCACTGTAGTTCTGATCAGGATATGTACGGAAATCCTTCAGCATCTGCATCATTTGACTATCCTATATGACAATCAGTGCCAACTGTGATCAGATGCAGTACCTGTGACATGTCATCTCGTCTAGGTCTACCCTGTTTGTAACAGTTGATAAGTTACCTTTGCTTATCGCATAATTCACGTCAATTTCTTTTGAAAATCGTTGTATATAAAACATATTTGTATGTTGCTAAAAATGTATTTTTTAGCACGGAAAAAAATTCTTTTAGCATTGAAATAATGTTAAAAGTGAATAAGGAAATACATAAGGTATAGTCAAAGCACTTCAGTACATTTTTTTTTTTTTTTTAACCCTTTCCCTCGTGAATATTCGTGTTAGTAATAATGATATGGATATTTATTAGCTGAATTTAAAAATATGAGGGCTGATTGATAAGTTCGCGGAATTCTCTTCTCAAGAATTTATTTATTTATCAAATCACATGGAAACTTGTATACAAGTAAAACAACTTATTTGCTCTTTCATTATCAGGTAGCATATGTACACAGAATGTTTTGGTATTGATAAGATTGTGGAGTTAGATCTATTATAATTTACCAGCAAACAGAGCAGACCCTGATCAGATGGCTCCTACAGGGGCCATCTGATCTGAGTCTACTCTGTTTGCAAAGGCATGAATGAGCATTGATTTGTATGAGGGAAAGGGATAAATAAAAAGAACATGTTCAAAAATGGTGTAACCGCTGTAACATAAAAACATGATTCACCAGTATACTTCTAGTCTTATCACAGAAATAAATCAATTGCAAAGTAGCATCAACAAAACTATAAACAACATTGACAAAACCAAAACAACTAAAAATTATCACTAAAACAAATGTAATATTTTGGGGACAGAATGTACTACCATTGTCTTACTTAAGACATCTTTGTTCATACCGGTTTCAGATTAATACTGAATACTTGGAATGCTAATTTTTTCAAAGTGGAATGGTCCATCATTGTTCAACCCTTTACTACCATTAATATACACGTACATGTAAGAAATTATGAAATTGTGAATACCGGTATTCAATTTATTATTTTTTATAATGGCATATGAACAAAACACATTTTGGCTTCGACAGAAACTGTTATCCCATTCCCTCATATTGACAACTTTTGACGACTCTGTAAAAGTCACTTTGTGAAACCATTGTGATAAATAGAGCATTTGCTCCTATAGGAGCAAATGCTCTATTTATCACAATGGTCAAACAACAAAATTCTTACATTTTCCTTTTCTCTAGTTAATGCTCCTTTTCGGTAGATTTATTAAAAGAAGTTGTATCTAAAAATAGCCTAAGAGGTAATGGGTTATACCAAAGCAAACAGAGCATGCCCTGATAAGACAGCTCCTACAGGGTCCATCTGATCTGGGTCTTTTCTGTTTGCAAATGCGTGTTTATGGAGTGAAGGGTTAATGATGTGAGTCCATTCACTATGAAAGGGTATAATTTAGAGGATTTTGAATGACAAACAGTGGAGACCCAGATAAAAGGGTTCTCGGATTCCAAGTTGTTTGCAGATGCAAGTCAGATCATGCCTCGCCCAACATGTGCAAATAGTGAATTCCATTTAACCCTTTCCCTATTGTATATTCATGTAAGAAATAATAAGATTATTTTTTTATAATGGCATAAGAACACAGGACATTTTGGCTCAGGCAGAAGCTGTAGAATAAGATCTATATTACAACATGAGCGAACAGAGCAGACCCTGATAAGACGGCTCCTACAGGAGCCGTCTGATCTGGGTCTACTCTGTTTGTAGATGCGTGAAAATGCGCTTACATAAGGGAAAGGGTTAGCAATGCTGAAACATTTTGAATGGCTAACAGTGCTGGCCTTGTCCTAGAGGAGCCCTTTGATCTGGGTCTACTCTGTTTGAAAATTTTACTTAACTTGTTTCCTGTAATCAAAAATTAAAGGTAATGATAACATAATCAATATTTAATAAATGTCCTTGGTTACACATAATAAATCATAAAAGCACATGTCTGTGTAAAATATATATATATATACAGTAGCATCTCTATCAAACAGCCACTTCATAAAAAAACATGAATGTCTTAACCCATTCCCTTATAGGCTATTTTTAGACTCAACCTCTTTGAATAAATCTACAGAAAAGGAGCCTTTATTAGAAAAAAGGAAAATCTTGGAATTGTGTGGCGTTGAAATCATTGTAATAAATAGTGCATTTGCTCCTATTATCATAATGGTTCCAAGAAGTAACCTTTACAAAGGCATCAAAAGGTGTCACTATGAGGGAATGGGCTAAAAGACAGATGTCTGTTTAATGCAGAATGTGATATACAGAAAGTAGATTTCTGAATACATTCTATGTTGCCTTAATCCATTCCCCACTTAGGCTATTTTTAGATCCAACCTCTTGGATTAAATCTACCAAAAAGGGCCTTAATTAGAGAAAAGGAAAATTTCAGAATTGTGTAGTTTTGAAACCATTGTGATAAATAGAGCATTTGCTCCTGTGGAGCAAATGCTCTATTTATCACAATGGTTTCATTAAGTGACTTTTACAGAAGCGTCAAAAGGCGTCAATATGCGGGAATGGGTTTAGGTACCATCTCTCTTAAAGCTTTTCCTCATATAGATGGCTTTTGGCCCCTTTGCAAACAGAGTAGACCCAGATCAGACAGTATGTGTAGGAGCTGTCTGATTAAGGTCTGCTCTGTTTGCTTATGAAATAATACTGATCTGATTTCTGAGGAAACTGTCCTTTTTAATGTGTAATTATACAAAAATAAGTCCATGAATATTCAAGCTGTCATATTCATGCTGGATAGAATTAACCCTTACTGTGTGGGACACCAGTTACTAATGTCCTTTGCAAACAGTGTAGATCCAGATGGGAGGACTCCTAGAGAAGCCCTCTCATCAGGGTCTGCACTGTTCGTCTTGTTAAAACCTAGTGTTGTAAGAGTTACTGACCCCGAGACCTCCATTGGGTAGACAATGTAAAGAGGTTCTACTGTATAACAAAAGCAAAAACATAAAAATCACATACAACAAACAAAACAAACACATGTCAAAAATTGTGCAAGTGTAAAGTCTTAAATCAACTGTGAGTTATATGTGATCTGCAGAACTACACTTCTAAGGAACACAAGCATTTCACAATGTAGCAAACCATGAAAATAATTATATTGTTAGTGTCACTGGGATAATTGTGGAGTGTGTGTAAACAGTGTTGATACCAGAGCTCCAGATAAGATGCGTAAATTTGAACATTTTCAATATTAGCTTCTTTATTTCTCCACTAAACCCTATACTGTGACCATTCTTTAGAATCGTCTCGAAGACTATTCTAAAGAGTGGTCACAGTATAGGGTTTGGTGGAGAAGTGACGGTTTTAGTACTTGGGTATGCACCATTATCCGTAACTCTGTAGATACTGATCAACTGATGCATCGCACAATTTATGCCCTGGATGTTTAAAGTTTTCAGCAAAACATGTTTTCCAAATTTTCAACAATATTGTCTTAATATGTAAAACACTATTCCGAACATCTAACAATTTGGATACAAATAAGAGTCAAAAGGGCATCGTAGTTACTGGGCTCAGGGCATCTCAGCTGGACCACAACTCTTTACAAGGTCGTCGTCTACCCACATATAGCATGGTGCAATATTTAGAAACACTACCACCATCACCAACCTCTTTCAAATGATTGACCTTTTACTCTATAGATATGCCTTTTATTACCTTTGCAATACAGAGAAGACCCAGATCAGGCAGCTCTGTAGAAACCATCTGTTCAGGGCCTGCTCTGTTTCTTTATGGAATTATATAGATATGATTCTACTGTTTCTGTTAAGGTAAAAAACTCTTGTGTTCGCATGTCATAATAAAAGTTCAGCTGATTAATAGTCATGTTATTTTTTCATGTGAATCAAGTAACATTTCCCAGGAAACCATCCCTGTGTAATGAATTACAGGAATAATCAGACAAAGTACAAAAATAATATTTCCCTTCATTTTTAACTCTTTACTACATAAATATGCCTTTTGATGCCTTAGCAAACAGAGTAGTCCCTGATCAGATAGACCCTGATCAGATGGTTTTTCATTGGCAGACACTGTAGAATTAGATCTACAGTAAAACCTCTCTATAACGGCCACTAAATTACATCAAGTATTTTGTGTTAAAGGCAGGTGGCTGCTTAAAGCAAGGTGAAAGTAAAACAGAACGCTCCTATAGGAGTGTTCTGTTTTACTTCCACTTTGCTTTAAGCAGTCACCTGCCCTAAATGCCAACTAATTAACACAATTTAGTGGCTGTTATAGAAAGGTTTCACTGTATATTATTCTATAAGCAATCAGGAGCTTTCTGATCTGGGTGTTGCCAGATCTACTCTTTTTGCCATTGAATCAAAACGCATCTCTATCAAGTAAAAGATTAATCTGTCATTCTCCAGCTTTCCCATCTGAAACTTGCAAATCTATCACATCTGAACTATCACATACACTCAAAACCTTCTGGATATTTGGTCCAGCCATTTACCAGAGACTCGGTCCAGCCTTTTAGCAGAGACTCACTATGCAGCACTCATCAGATATAATTTCCTCCCCTATGATCATAAACTTTCATTCACAACTGAATATCGAAAACATCTTGACACTAAATACCAAATAAGAACAACTGTAGGAAAATGTGTAATTGAAGAAAGTTGTGAAAATTTGTTAAAAACATCATACAAAACAATAATAATGTTTATTCTACAAGTTAACTGATTCCAGATTTTGGACAGTACATTTGGCCTCTTACTCCATAGATCAACCTGCATTAAGCTACCACCTGCTTTAACAATTTCCCTCATATAAATGCCTTTTAACACATTGCCCCCTAATGACGCATTTTTGCGCCTCTATAAAATTCACATTGTGATAAATAGAGCATTTGCTCTATTTATCACAATGGTTTCAAATTAAAAAATTCTAAAAATTTCCTTTTCTCTAGTTAATGCTCCTTTTTCGGTAGATTAATTCAAAAAGGTTGGATCTAAAAATAGCCTCGGAGAAAATGAGTTAATGACTTTGCAAACAGAGTAAACCCAGATCACATGACTCCTGTAGGAGCCATCTGATCAGGGGTCTGTTCTATTTGCTTAATATGGAATAATATAGATCTGATTCTAAACTTTCTGCAATCACCAATGTACACAGACGTTATAAAAAAAAATATCAAATTACTATTCATAATGTCATTAGTTTTTACATGAATATTTATGGAGTAAAGGGTTATTTATGGTCTTTGAAGTATATTTAAATTTTAAAACAATTCAATCTTAACTACTTGGAGGTTTCTAGCAATCTCCAAAAAGTACCTACTATACATGACTTGTTTTACCTAAAAGTGATTTGCCAAAAGAAAGTACCCATTATCTGTGGTGCAAATGTGAGGCCTGGATGTGTCACAATCCTGATTCATCCTACACGACAACAATAAAGTGTACAGTAAAAACCTGTCTTAAGCGGCCATTCATTTATTGATCACAGGAGTCTATAGGAGGCCTATATTGTTGCCAAATACCAATACAATTCTTTCCAATATTCAAAGGTTAATGGACTCTAAATCACTGAATGTTTTTGTTGCTTCAAATCAAGTTGTTTTCAATCATTCTACATATATTTCCTACACCTGATCCTTTTTTCCATTCCCTTATCTCTATCAGAACCTCAATGCATTCCTTTCCCCAATCTCCTCTTTCTCTCCTCAGATTTTTCATCACAAAATCAAGTTCCAGGTCTATCATACCTGTGAAACCCTTCTCCATTAATATATAAAAATAGGTAAACTTGATTCATACATTGTTACAATAACTATTTACAGAAGCCAGAGCACTCAAGGTAAAATAAAAACATATGTAGACAAAAGTAAATGGTACCATATACATGATTCATGTAATCAAACAAAGACATGCAATACCAAATTAGATAAAGTATATTACTTCAGGTAAGGGAAAAATGGTAGGATAAACAGTTAACCCGACATTCAAATAAGTACCAAATGCCTGTTCGAAAGACAGGTGGCATCTTAATGCAAAGTTACGTCATGTAGAAAGCTCCCAAAGAAGCTTTCTGCATGACTTTCCCTCAGCACTAAGCAACCACCTACCTAAAAAGATCTAAATTCTTCTCTACTAAGTCCAGTCTAGAAGGGTCTTACTATAAACATTTAACCCTTTCCTTCTCATGCATTTGTAAACAGAGTAGACCTAGATCAGATGGCTCCTATATAGGAGCCGTTTGATCAGGGTCTTCTCTGTTTGCAAATGAAATATGATAGTTTTATTCTTTTCTTTCTAAAATGGCTACAGTGTTCCATCTTCCATTGTAACTATTTTGCCTGTGAATATTCAGTAGGTATTGAAAGTTGGAATAAACATAGAACAAGGAAAAGGTTAATGATATTAAAAATACGCCTCCTCTCTTCTGACTTCTAATATCATTTAGCTCATTAACAATATCATGCAAAAGGCAAAGACAACAAACGGCCTGCATTATGAGAACCAACAGACACCTAGACAGTAAAAAACAGTGTAAACCATAGTCAGTCTGATCAGGGATTTTGCTGTTCATCAATCAGCAGCAGCTAACATGTTGTCAAACATGGCTGAGAACAATGCAGATTTACATTCAAATCCACTGATTGATCTGGGACTACACTGTCTGTACACCAAATGCCACTTGACGACTCTGCTCAAACAAAACAAAGTCGGCATAGTATCAAGTTCTTAGACGTCAGACTTCATTCAGCATTTAACCCTTTCCCTGTTCTATGTTTATTACGAATTTCAATACCTACTGATTATTCATGGACAAAATAGTTCAAATGAAATATGGAAGGTGGAACTTTGTAGCCATTTTAGAAAGTAAAGACACAGATCTATCAAATTCTATTAGCAAACAGAGTAGACCCTGATCAGACGGCTCCTTTAGGAGCCGTCTGATTTGGGTATACTCTGTTTGCAAATGCGTGAAAACACGTTTATATGAGGGAAAGGGTTAACAAGATTGTAATTCCTATAAGATTGATACATGAATCTTCTGTCTGTTACAATATGTGCTACACAACATAAAAATTCAAACTGAGCTAAAACTATTCAAATCTGTTCATCAGATGCTAAAGTGGACTTCATGAAATTAAGTTGTAACTCCTTTATATAGCTATATACAGTTGAACTTCGATAACTTTCTAGCCCTTTGCAAATAGCGTAGACCCAGATCAGATTGCATCTATAGGAAGTGGTCGTCTGATTAAGGTCTGCTCTGTTTGCATATGATATCATATAGATCTTATTCTAGTTTTCACTATGATCAAAAAATATTTTGTTCATAGTACCATTTCAAAATTTCAGTTAAAATATCAATCATGTTGTAATTATTTCTTGCATGAATATCCATGGAGTAAAAAAGCTAATGTAAATGATAGGCAAACATTCTGGTATTCATCATTTTGTCATTCCCTTCCCATATGTTTCCATTAAAGATCAAATAATTTTCATTCTCCTGATAGACAAAAATCAATATTCTCCTTAAAGATTATTTAAACACACAACTACTGTATAAGATTGATTCCAAGCAACCAATATGTTCCCTCTTTACAACTCCAAAAATAGAAAATTATGTGTCAAATTGTATAACTCTGTGTTTTATTCAGTCTTTACACGACATCATTATTGTTATCGTTATCCATATGGGCATTGACATGCTGGTTGAAGTGGTCGTCTGTCATTTCTTTTGGGCGCTCCATCATGCAGATGGGACAAGTCTGACCCACGAGATGGGACAAGACATGCGTCTCAAATGTCATCTCGTCAACATCCACTGAGAAGGTCTTCTGACAATGAGTACAGTGTTTCATTGAGGCTCCTTCAGCATCATAAAATCTGAAAAATATCAGTAAGCCCGTCTGAAATTTGCAAATCCAATGTATGAAAATTTGCTCAACCCTTTCCTCCATAAATACGCCTTTCTAGTTTCTACGCCTCTGTAAAAGTCCCTTCATGAAACCATTGTGATAATAGAGCATTTGCTCCTTCGGACATTAACTTTTTGTCATGTTTTTTTTTTTATCTTTCAACACTGACTTTATATTTACAGCAGAACCCCTCTAAACCAGAATTCTAGAAGAGAGGAATTTAAATACTTTTAGGCAGGTGGCAGCTTAATGCAGGGTGAAAGTCATGCAGAAAGCTCCTAGAGGAGCTTTCTGCATGACTTTCACCCTGCATTAAGCTGCCACCTGTCTACAAGACCGATAAGTTAAGTTAAGAGAGGTTCTACTGTATCACCTGTCCTCCTTTTCTCCAGGTGGTGCTGGTGGGGCGCTTGGCACATTCACTGGCTCATTGGGCAGGACAACCTTCAAATTAGTCTCACTTATGAAGTCATTGATAGCCTCCCCATCTCTTTCTGAAAATAGTACACCAAAACCGGTAAACGAATTGACACACATTCGCACTTTCTACAAAATGCAAGTGTGACATAGTCACTTTTCTAGTGTGTAAATATGAGTACTAGCAGCAGTCTAAAGGCACACGCCTTTGATAAGGAAGTGACCAAATGATAGTGTATCAGCTGATATCAACTTAAGGTCGAGTATACAATTTAGTTAATATTTCCTGGTATGTAAACTATATACAGTTGAACTTCGGTATCTCGAACTCGGATAAATCGAACTTCGTGATAACTAACTAAAAGTTCGGTCCTTCCAAAATTTACCATTCGGAATTTTTCTAAAATGTATCATTTCACATATATATAGAAACACATGGGACAGCTTAATGCAGGTCTAAAGTAATGCTGAAAGCTCCTGTGGGAGCTTTCAGCATTACTTTAGACCTGCATTAAGCTGTAAACTTGAGATATTGGTCAGATTATAAATAGGATGAGTTGAACCTCTGTTATCTCGAACTAATTTGTATGGTCCCTGGAAGTTCGAGATATCCAATTTCAACTGTATAAACAGCTCTAAAATCTAGCTAAAGCAGACTGGCTTAGAAAGTAAGGAGCAAACAGCCTGGGTCCATGCTTATAAAGCTTTTAGTTGAGTCTGAGTTTCGTTCTCAGGCTTTTGATTGGTCAGATTTGAGTTCTCAAGCTTTTGATTGGTCAGATTTGAGCTAAAGGCTCAAATCTGACCAATCAAAAGCTTGAGAACGATCTCAGACTCAACTAAAAGCTTTATAAGCATGGACCCAGTTCTCATATCTCTAGGTCTGGGAAGTAAAGTCATCAACTGAAGTTAAGTTGTCATTACAATACTACCGCTATACTACACAAGATAAGTGGAGTATTTAGAAAATCTCAGAAAAAAGTTGTTTGATATTTCTCTGCAAAACCATATCTTGTGCAATAATGTCAGAAGGAGCTTGATTTTAGTTGAACAACTTCTTTCTGCTTTAAACTAACTGTTCTACCTTTTGACAGAGAGTGCTAATATAGGCTGTTACTGAGGTAAATGATAGCCGCATAAAGTATCTGGTTTTGTAAATGTATTGTAAAAATCAGAATTCCATCTCACTGCACTGCACATATCATTACAAACTATTACTGGGATTCAGGGAGAAGGTTTGGTCCTGCTTTTGAATCTCCCTATATGTTCTATATAAGAATTACTATGCTAGTAGTTTGGAAGTTCAGCTGTATTTTGGTGAGTTGGAAAAGTTGTTAAATGCGGCCTTGGCGAGCATTTTACTACTTTTCTGACAAGCCAAAATACAGCTGAACTTCCAAACTACTAGCATAGTAATTCTTTTATCATGCAACACCAAGAAAAATGGAGAAAATGAAGAAAAAGAAAGATTGTTAAAGCGGTTTCGTCCCCTGAATGAAAATACGTGCAAGTGCGATATACGTGACGTCATATTGGCGTGCAGTGACGTCATCGACCTTTACAAAATAAACAAACTTTATTTAATCCTGTTATATGGACAAATAGTTGAGAAAAAGGTGAGCAAATGTGTTAAATTTGATGTTTATGTTTAATTATGCTGTTTTCGTTCTTCTGTTTTCCTCCTATTGGCTGAACCAAACTTGCATCCCAGTGGGGTCAGTACACATGCACTATACCTCACAAAATACAGCATCAGCGTGGAAAATATTATGCTAGTAGGAAGTGACTATATTTCGTGATGTTGCATGATAAATATTTAAACTTCATTATCAGCTCAAACCTCTAGCTTGACCGGTGACAGACCTATTGGATTTGTTCCTCTACTCACCATCCCTTCCTACTGAGGACATAACAGCAGCAACCTTTGCAGAGGGTAGAACTACTGGGGTCAATGGAGGAGGCAGTGGGGTGAGGGGCTTGTCTAACGCAACCTCTTCCTGTTCTGCTAATTCTAGCATGTCTGATTTACTGTCCTCTTCATACAAGTTATCAGTGTGAGTTCTCTGTATCGGCGTCTTGTCTGTGAGCTCACTTTGTCCACTGCCATGAGTTGGGTAGTGGAGAGGGTAAGGTATTTGCATAGGCATGGGCACTTTGGCCATCTGAGGGTTCCCTTGTTGTGGATACTGTATTGGGCCATGTTGAGGGTAGACAAGGAATGGGCTGTATGACATGGGTGCAGCCATGTTGCGAGAGGGGTCATGAGGAGGATACACAGAGCCGTACATGGTGTAGGGATACTTGTCTGGAGACATTGCCCCACCTCTCTGTGGTACGGTGCTGGCCCCTGCCTCATCCTGTCAAATAAATAACACTTTCAATTAACTATCGGACTATCAGATTCGATGTAAAGTGGATTTGATTTAATACAAGAGTGTTCTGAGGAACACATAAGTCAACTGCTCGCAGCTGACACAAAAACTTATTGCTATTATGAACAAGAGAGTTCGGAGGAACACATGTGTCACCTTCTCGCAGCTGACACAAAAACTTATTGCTAATATGAAAAAGGGGAATAACTCAAAATATATTGATGCTAGAGTTGTGGCCCTTGTGTATGACACTTCCTCTCATCATGCTTGTTCCATGTGTGAAATTTGAGAGCTCTATAATGATTAGTTTAGAAATGACAGCCAAAAAAAGAAAGTGTGATGGACAGACAGACAGACGGACGGACGGACGATCAGACGGACAGACAGACATTGGAAAAGTGATCCCTAAGTGACACACTGCCTCTCTGCAGGTGACACAAAAATTGTACAATACAGTAATCCATGTTGGTCTAGAAACAATTCTATAATATAAGGGCATAGAATAACCTTTCCCTCATGTAGACAACTTTTGGCACCTTTGCAAACGGAGTAGATCCAGATCAAACCACTCCTATGATGGCTCATGTTGGGTCAGCTCTTGTTTGCTTATGGAGTATTATAGATCTAATTATACAGTTACTGCAATGCTCAAATTTTCTTGCTGGAAAGGGAGAAAATAAAATTAAAATAGAACAAAAACATGCACAATCAGAGGGTCAAACAGTCTGTATCCTGATAGTCTGATCAGGATCAAAACTATTTAACCCTTTACTCTACCTTTCCATGCCTTTGCAAACAGAGTAGACCCCGATCAGACAGCTCCCATAGGAGCTGTCTGATCAGGGTCTGCTCTGTTTGCTTATAATATAAATATGATTCTAAAGTTTCTGCCATGGCCAAAAATTCCTGTGTCCATGTGCTGTTATAACAATTAATCTAATTAGTATTCATGATACCATTATTTCTGAAATGAATATTCACAGAGTAAAGGGTTAAACAAGAGCTGTCCGCAGACAGCGCGCTCCACTTTCTTTAGTGCTGGATAGTGTAGTGGAAGGCTAAGTCAGAAAGGGGAGATAGCAACAGCAAAATTAATTTTAGGGTTACATACCCTTGTGAAATGGGTCCCCCTTGTAATAGTTAATATGTATACCAAAGTTGAACCAAATATCTTGGACAGTTTCTGAGACATGGACCTGAACATAAAACTTAACCAATAATGAAAATTCTAAGTCGAAAAAGGGGCATAACTATGGCAAAATTAATTTTAGGATTACCTACCCTTGTGAAATGGGTTCCCCTTGTGATAGTAAACATACATGCCAAATATGAACCAAATATCTTTGATGGTTTCTGAGAAAAGGACCTTAACAAAAAGGTTAACCAACGCCGACGCCGACGAGAGGGTCATGACAATAGCTCCACTTTTTGAAAAAGTGGAGCTAAAAAGTAGTCATGCATTTGCCCATGGCAGTAAAGGAGTTAATTTTCAGTTCAAGTTTTATATAGTTTTGTCTTACAAACAGGCCATAAAACACCAATCATTTTCCGACATTACTTAAAGGCATATAGCATCAAAGAATTTATACAGAATCATCACTTGGAATTATAATGAACATTTAGTGATTCTGATTTGAATATTTGCGATGTAATCTGTTTTTAATGATAATCCACCCACAGTCAAATCTTGTCAAGTACAGTATAACCTCTGTTATCCGGCACCCCATGGTTCCATGTCAGAATGCTGGTTAAGAGAGGGTGCCGGTTAACAGAATTATGCCTAGATGCACAAGTTTACGTACCCAAAGATTCATTCCAGCAAGTCCTTTTTTCGTTGCGAGGGGAATTCCACAATGACAATTCACAACATATAAATATATACACCAGCGCAGAACCTGATCAGATAGCTCCATTTAAATAGGAACCATTTGATCAGGATCTACGCTGTTTCTCTATTGTCTTTTGAACTACATGTACATGTAAACTATAGGCATAACGTGTTAAGCGTACAATCGGAAGTAAACACACATGTATAAAGGACTGGACTAAAACACCGGAACATTCGTACTATATTTTATTTACAAGTTCGGATTCTACACAGGTACCTGTATATGGGGACCATCACCCCTGGTTTTAACACAATTAGCTAAAAGCGTCGATCCAGACGCTAAATAATTTGGTATTGCCATTTTTTACATGTGTACATACATGTATTTTCAATGACGATAACAATATAAATCTATAAAGGGCGGTCAATTTACTCTAGACCCATTAACGGTACTTATCACCTACTTGAATGTAAAGGGCTTACTGTCATTGATCACAGGTCAGCAAACCACCGGATAACAAGGTGTGAAAAACCGCTAATTTGCCTTTATTGGCCTGTCAAGGTATGCCGGTTAACGGTTAACAGGGGTTCCGATCAAGAGAGAGTTTGGATACATAAAACAAATAGGGAAACTGCCGGGACCAAACAGCAGTGCTGGATAACAGGGGTTTCTGGTTAAGAGGGGTGCCGATCAACAGAGGTTATACTGTATATACAAGAGAACCATTAATTGATGTCAACACTTGAAAAGTGGCAAGTAATCTGAGTTTCCATAAAGACTGAACAATACCAAATATAGTAGGAATAAATGTCGGTGGGATTAGTTCTGAAGTCAAAGCTGTTTGTTTGTGTTGATTACGTCCGTTTCTGCTCACTAAGGGCTAATTGGACGCCCCAGAGAGAGGGGAGAGGATACAGAGAAACCGGGGCGTGATGCCCTACTCTTATTATCGACTGAGTTTCTCTGGTTCTTTAAGATGCCCAGTGTAAAGCACTGATACATCGGACCTCGGTTTATTGTCTTGTCCGAAGACTGAAGTCAAAGCTGTAGATGCAAATTTATCCCTTTCCTCCATATCTACACCTTTGCATACAGAGTAGACTTTGATCAGTTGGCTCCTGTAGGGAGACACTGTTGATTTTTCTTACATTTCTTTTCAATTGATTTTTCTTGCATTTCTTTTCAATTGATTTTTCTTGCATTTCTTTTCAATAACACTGTCAGAGTATCAAACAGTTTGAATCTCAGATTTGAGTTCTCAAGCTTTTGATTGGTCAGATTTGAGCCAAAGGCTAAAATCTGACCAATCAAAAACTTGAGAACGAACTCAGACTCAACTAAAAAGTTTTATAAGCATGGATACTGATGAGATGACCTGTTACTCGGAATCTCATCTGGATCCAAACTATTTGTAAAGATAATAATGGATCCCCTGGCAGCAGGCTAAAGCAATGACCTCAATCCAGAAATGTATTTACCAATCACATACATGTATACTTACATTCCTGCTCTGGTTGCACTGTCGCAGCTTTAAGTTCAGCAGCTCTATCTCCTGTTGTTTCTCTACTACACATTTCTGCAATTAGTTAACCCATTACTCCATAAATACATCATTGCAAACAGAGTAGACCCAGATCAGACGGCTCCTATAGGAGCCGTCTGATCAGGATCTGCTCTGTTTGCTTATGGTATAATAAAGATATGATTCTACAGTTTCCTGTGTCCATGTGCTATTATAGCAAATTAATCTAATTAATATTCACGACTTCAGCATATCTTACATGAATTGTTAACCCTTTACTTCATGAATATACATGTAAGAAATAATAACACCATAATAAATAACAAATACCAATCAGCTGAATTTTTATAATGGCATATATGAACACCGGAATTTTCGGCCATGGCAGAAACTGCAGAATAAGATCTACCGGTATACCATTTCATAAGCAAGCAGAGCAGACCCTGATCAGACAGCTCCTGTAAGAGCTGTCTGATCTGGGTCTACTCTGTTTGCAAAGGTGTTTAAAGGCATATCTATGGAGTAAATGGCTATTAAAGGGTTCCAAAAAACAGGTTGTAACTTTTAGTATTGTCATTCAGAGTCTTCTTGCAAGTTATATCCATATGTACAGAATGGACTACAGTTGAACTTCACTATCTCGAACTCAGATAACTCGAACTTCGGGATAACTGGAACTAAAAGTTCAGTCCTTCCAAAGCTTACAATACAGAATAGCTCTAAAATGCACAACTAGGCATATCTAGAAACACGTGTGACAGCTTAATGTAGGTCTAAAGTAATGCTGAAAGCTCCTGTAGGAGCTTTCAGTATTACTTTAGACCTACATTAAGCTAAAAACTTAAGAAATTGTCCAGATTAGAAATCAGATTACTCGAACTTCTGTTAGCTCGAACTAATTTGTATGGTCCCTTGAAGTTCGAGATATCGAAGGGAAGTTCAGCTGTATATCTATAATAATGATGGATCACACCACTTTTGAATTCAGTATTCAAAGGGTTAACCCTTTCCCTGTTCTATGTTCATTCCAAATTTCAATACCTACTGAATATTCAAGGACAAAATAGTTACAATGAAATATGGAAGGTGCACCATTGTAGCCATTTTAGAAAGTAAAGAAACAGATCTATCAAATTCCATTAGCAAACAGAGCAGACCCTGATCAGACGGCTCCCTGATCTAGTTCTACTATGTTTGCAGATGTATGACAAGGCATTGAGGGAAAGGATAAAAGGAGGTCTTTTTTACAATTCTCCACAAAACCTTCCTTGTTGTCACTCTCTGGCATAATTCGTATGAGTACCAAAAGTGTTGCAGAGAATTAAATTACCTGATATCGACAGACTCAGTTCTATGAGCAGATGAAAACCCATATATTTGCAAACTGTGAATGAAATCAGCCAAACACAGTATCAAAGAGACCAAACATTAAATCTGTGTGACACAGAAAGGCCATTTTTTTTAATAAAAAACTAATACGAAAACAATTCTCTGATTTAAAGGCTAGTCTAGATTTGTACAGCTGTAAAGTAGTATTCATACATAGAGGATCTTACACGAGTGTTCATTACAAATTGTTTTTATATAAAAGTTTACTACATGTATAATGATATGACACAAGTTTTAGCGAGTGTCATATTCATAAAAGTAAATGAGTTTCATGAAAACAATTTGTAACGAACACGAATGTAATATTCTTTTTATCACATAAACCTTAAAAATGTCATAGAAAATTAAACAGGCTATAGCCGACGGCTGTTTCGGCCAATCCTTACAAACAGTGTAGTAATACAATGGATGATGCACATGGAGCGCTACGATTGGCTAACGCTGAAATGAGCACTATGATGGGCTAATGATTGCTAATTTGCATAAAAAATGCACTAGTGCATTTCCACGATTTACGGCACTCAGTTACGGAATTCCCACATGGCAGATTATGTGGTAAATTATGATATAAGCTACTGAACCCTTTACTCCATAAATATGCCTTTCTACGCCTTTGCAAACAGAGTAGACCCAGATCAGATGGCGCATGTAGGAGCCGTCTGATCAGGGTCAACTCTGTTTGTTCATGATATAATATAGATATGAGTCTATAGTTTCATGTGTTATTGTGCTATTATAACAATTAATCTAATCAATATTCATGATCTTTTTAATTCTTAAATGAATATTCATGGAGTAAAGGGTTATTACTAGTACATTTTCACCATCACATGTTATCAGTGACTTTCTCTGTAGTTTGTGTCAAGCACATCACCCTTCGCAAAGGCACAAAGGAACCTTTCTTTATGACCTGATAGAGATGGCTTTTAATGCCTTTGCAAACAGAGTAGACCCAGATCAGATGGCTCCTAAAGAAGCCATCCGATCAGAGTCTATTCTGCAAGTATCTTACAGTTTCTTTCATGGCGAAAAATTTACTTATTTGCAAATAATATAGACCCACATCAGAGAGCATCTGGAGGAGCCTTCTTATTAGAGCCAGCACTGTTTATTTTTCAGAATCCTCAGTCTAACTTCAATCCCTTTATACTGGAGGGACTCAACTGTTAACCCTTTCCTTCATATAAATGTGTTTTCACGCATTTGCAAACAGAACAAACCCAGATCAGACGGCTCCTATAGGAGGCGTCTGATCTGGGTCTGCTCTGTTTGCTTTTGATATAATATAGATATGATTCTACAGCTTCTGCCAGTGTAAAACATTCCTGCAATCATGTACAATCAGAAATTATAATCTGATTCATATTCATGACGTCATTATTTCTTGCGTGAATATTCATGGAGTAAAGGGTGCAACAACAATGGACAGCTTGCTAAAATTCATCATTCAAATATTAAAGATTACCTCCAGAGTTCTTATTTTGAGGTCCTGGTTGCTGGGTATCTCTATCAGTCTTTCTTTGAGTCGCTTGATCTCGCTGTCCTTCTCTCTCATTGCTTCAGCATGCTGCTGTGCCAGTGTGCCATTACGCTCTCGCTCCTGTCGCACCAAGTTCTTGTACTTGAGCTTCTTTTTCAGGCCCTGTTCCATCTCTCTCTCCAAATCCTCCACTTGTCTGTCTATCTCCTGATGCAAAGGCTCCAGATCTCTGCTTTCATCTTCTTAAATGTACATAAACAACCAACGCATCACTTTTAATGATATAAAATGCTGCAGCCAATCCATTTGCCAAACAGTTTGGATGTAATTGAGACATTGAGGCCAGTAGTTGTCAAATTAGGACCAAACTGTTTGACAATTAACCCTGTTCTCAATTAACCTGTTCCTCCATAAATATGCATTTCTACGCCTCTTTAAAAGTCACTTTTTGAAACCATCACGATGGTTTTTAAATTTACACAATTCTAACATTTTTCTTTTCTCTAGTAAATGCTCCTTTTTCGTAGATTTATTCAAAGAGTTTGGGTCCAAAAATAGCCTATGATGGATCGGTTTAATATGTCGTTTTACACCTATGCAAACAGAATATACCTAGATCAGACTGCTCTTGTTGGAGATGTCTGATCAGGATCTGCTCTGTTTATATATGGAGTACAATAGAACTGGTTCTACAGTTTCTGACATGGACATAATGCCTTCATGTACCATTATATAAAACTAATTAATTTTCATGATGCAATTTACTTCTTACATGAATATTAATAGAACAAAGGTTTAAGAACTTATGATTGTATGCTTTTGTAAGTAAAAACTTGTTAATAAAAAGTAGATGTCTACAGCATATCAAACCCTTGCTCAGACAAAAAGTACAAGTATACATTAACAAAAAAAACAATAACGGAAAAATGCAATCCAAGTTTTACTATCTTTTAATATGTACAACCGTACATTTATATTAATCATCCATGCAAGTATGAGGAAATTCCACTGAATAATAAAGGTGGAGATATCTGTGCAAGAAAATGTTTGACAATGGGACAGATAGACGGAGAGATGACTTTTAACTTTAACCAACAATCTAGATTCTATATGTAACATAAACTGACATTATGACACCTATATATCCTAGTTGTCTCAATACTTAGCAAATACCTATTGGAGAGGCACAGCTTAGTGGGGTCGATGTCATCTGCTTCACCTCAATCTCCACCATGGGCTCAAACAGTTTCTCTTGCTTGCCTTTCTCTGAAAGTAATCATGGAACATATCTATATCAAACTACTCATACTGATAGAAAAAAGCTTTTTTCTGCGGATAATCTTTCTTCTAATCTTGTTATGCTGATTCTGTATTTCCCATAGATCTCTTCCACCTGAGTTAAACCCTTTGCCTGACAGAAATGCCTTTTGGCATTTTTACAAATAAAGTAGACCCAGTCAACCAGACCTCAAACTGCTCTAGTAGGAGCTTTATGATCAGGTCTGCTCTTATTGCTTATTGACACATACAGATCTGAATTTGTAGTTTCTCCCATAGTCATACATTCGTGTGTCCATTGGCTATTATTAAAATTAAGCTAATGAATTGTCATGAAATAATGAATTCTTGTGTAAATATACATGTGGAAATGGGTTGAGGAAATACCTCACAAAAATTAAAAATGTGCTCATGGGACATAGGGTTCCTCCCCCTACATTTTATTTAGTAGCTATATAATAAACAAAGTGCTATAACTTGTGTTTACCTGAGAACAGATCATAATCATACACCAAAGTTCAATATACAGTAAACCCCCTCTAATGCGACCATTAAAAAAGAGTTCTAATTCTGAGTCATAGGGACAGGTGGTAGCTTAACCCTTTTCTCCATAGGCTATCTTTATATCCATCCACTTTGAATAAATCTACCAAAAAGGAGCATTAACTAGAGAAAAGGAAAACTTTAGAATTTTGTAGTTTGAAAGCATTGTGATAAACAGAGCATTTGCTCCTATAGGAGCAAATGCTCTATTTACCACAATGCTTTCATAAAGTGACTTATACTGAGGCATAGAAAGGCGTATTTATGGAGGAAATGGTTAATATCTGCAGGGAGGTAGTTCTTACTTTCATGCCACATTAAACAGACACCTGTATTTAAAGACACCCATGTTTATTGATGGACACTTTAGAGGGGTTCTTGTATCCGACAAAATACCACTTTAACTCGCTGTACACTAGCAACAAATTTGTGCAAACAGTTAGGACCCAGATGAAGTGTTCAGGTACTTGGCATCTCCTATAGGAGCCATATGATCTGGGTCTACTCTGTTTGCAAAGGCATAGAGATGTGTATTTATGGAGTATAAAGTGTTAACTCATTAATTGGCATTGATGAATCTATGGTAATCCTTTCAAACCATTTGGATCTAGATCAGACATCTAATCAGGATCTAATACAGTAATCATCCTTTTGAACCATTTCAGTGCTCAAAATGACTAATCCAAAATGCAACCAGGCCAAGCCTACTGTGAATATTTTAAGAGGTTATTTTAAAGAAAAGTGTATAAACCTGACAAACAGTGCAGACAAGGAGCCCTCTCATCTGGGTCTATACTGTTTGCAAAGGATGTTAGTGACACAGTTCCCACTCTGAAAGGGTTAACCCTTTCCCTGTTCTAGGTTTATTCCAAATTTCAATACCTACTGAATATTCATGGGCAAAATAGTTATAATGAAATATGGAAGGTGGAACATTGTAGCCATTTTTGTAACTAAAGAAACACATCTATCAAATTTCATTAGCAAACAGAGCAGACCCTGATCAGACGGCTCCTATAGGAGCTGTCTGATCTGGGTTTACTCTGTTTGCAAATAAGTGAAAACACGTTTAAAGGAGGGAAAGGGTTAATCAAATATGTAGAAAGATCAAAGATGAAGAATTGAAGCAGACTACAAATTTTACAGACAACATTAAACCTACTCTTTGATATTTTCTCCATTTTTCTCTGCAACTTGTTTTTCTCAAGGTAGATGGTCTTATATTCCTCTGAGCACATGATAATCTTCTCCTTCAGGTCCTCTATTTCTCTCCTCATGTCTCGCTCAGCTTGTAAGAACTCATGCTGGAAGGAAACAAGGCATTGTATAACCTTAGCCCATTACTCCATGAATATTTATGTAAGAAATAAATACTTTATAAATATTAATGAAGTGATTTTTATATGAATATTGGAATTTTTGGCAATGGAAGAAAAGGAGTAGACCCAGGCCAGATATCTCTGATTAGGGTTAGATGTTTGCTTATTAAATAACAAGATTCAACAGTTTCTGCCATGGTAAAAGAAAATATTATTCATATTGCCATACTTAATCTATTTAATATTCATTAATGTCAATATTTCTTTACATAAAATGAATATTCATCTCACTCCGAGGTTATAAAACTTTTCGCTTGAGTCTGAGATCATTCTCAAGCATCCAATTAGTCAGATTCTGAGCTTGCTCAGATCTGACCAATCAGATACTTGAGAATGATCTCAGACTCAGTCTCAGAATAACCTTGGGCCCAGGTCAGAATTCAAGATATATTTTCTCATTTCAAGAGCACAGTATTTTCATAAACAGTTGCAGATGTAACTGCATTCATTAACTCATTCCCTCCTAGACTATTTTAAGACCCAACCTCTTTTAATAAATCTACCGAAAAGGAGCAATTACTAGAGAAAAGCAAACTTTTAGAATTGTGTAGTTTTTAAACCATTGTGATAAACAGAGCATTGCTCTATTTATCACAAAAGGTTTCAAAATGTGACTTTTACAGAGGCGCGCCAAAAGGCATCACTAGGATGTGATGTGTTAATCTTACTCAAGTAAAGACTTTCTCTCTTGGATGTAAATACATTTCATTGGCATAGTGCAAAACTCCTGTAACCCATTCATCCATAACAATGCCTTTCTACACCTTTGTAAACAGAGAAGATCCAGATCAGAAGCCGTCTGATCTGGGTCTGCTCTGTTTGTTTATGGAATTATATACATGTAGATCTGATTCTACGCTCTCTGCTACAGTAAACAATTCCTTTGTTATTAATGATTTAAAATAGTTTGGCTCATTAATATTTATGACAACATCATTTCTTTCATGAATATTAAACAGGAAAAGGAAAAGGTTTAGCACCTTACCTGTTGAATAGTTATGAAAGATATAATGATACCATGAATATCTATTAGCTGATGTTTATAATGTGAAATCTGGGTCCAAGGTTATAAAACTTCTGAGTCTGAGTCTGAGATCATTCTCAAGTATCTGATTGGTCAGATGCTTGAGAATGATCTCAGACTCAAGAAAAAAGCTTTATAACCTCGGAGCCAGCACAGGATCTTTTGGTATTGGTAGACAATGTAAATTATATTATTTCTATATAATTTTATATTAAAGTAAACAGAGCAGAGATCCTGATCAGACAGCTCCTACAGAAGTTATCTGGTCTAAGTGTACTTACTCTGTTTGCAAATGCATGAAATGTTCTTTCTAAGAGGTAAAAGGTGTAAAATAGTAAAGAATCCTTTACCTCTCTGGAAACAAGGGACTTTTCCAGGTTTTTACAATGCTTCTCTTTCTTCTCCAATCTGTCTTTGATCTGGTTGAGGCTCTGTTTCATTACTGGTACTGAGCTCACGCTGACCTCGGGAACCATGGACAACTTCTGGACCAAGCCACTATTTTCTCCTTGCAGCTTTTCTTTTTCCTGAGGACCACCAAAAATTAAGATACCATCTAGAGAAGTACAGTATAACGGCGTCATTTCGACACTCGTTCTTCCGAGATACCCGCATATTCTGAGGGAAGATTGAGGTCCTGTCTCAGATTCTATCAAATCTCATTGAAAATACCTGCATTAATCTGAATACCAATAATCCGAAAATTCGAGCATGTGTGCCGGTCCTGTCGATCAATATGGTTCCTATTATTGATTGTTTATTATCTTGAGAATGATGTTTTCATACCTTCGAGGTCAATATTCACACCTTCTCTATACCCTAGAATGTATCTGCCAAGATATTAATTTCATTCTAATCTCAAAGTACATTTGTTTTCATTTCTATTCAAAAACATGGACAAAGTGTCAAATAGTTGTGAATCTAATAAGACAAAAGTTTCTGGGTATCACATCTAAATCCACATTGTTTGCAAAGGTTATTATGAAGGTAACAGAGTTAACCCTTTCCCTCATATAAATGCATTTTCACGCACTTGCAAACAGAGTAGACCCATATCAGATGGCTCTTAGAGGAGCCATCTGATCAGGGTCTACTCTGTTTGGCATAGAATTTGATAGACATGTTTCTTTAGTTTCTAAAATGGCTACAAAGTTCCACCTTTCATATTTCATTATAACTATTTTGTCCATAAATATTCAGTACCGGTAGGTACTGAAATTTGGAATAAACATAGAAGGTTTAAAAAGGGTTAACCAAAACACAACTTTGAGTCAAATTCTCAATTGGTCTCCTTCATTTCTAGAACAAAGCTGCACTTCTTTATTGTTCTTTTGGACATAAATGATTTATCAGAGTCCAAGATAAGGTGTGATAATTAACCATTTACTCCAAATATTTATGTAAGAAATAATGACATCAAGAATATTAATTAGATTAAATGTTATAATAGCACATTGACACAGGCATGTTTAGCAATGACAGAAACAGCAGAATCATCTATTTTATATCATAAGCAAACAGAGCTGACCCTGATCAGACAACGGCTTTAGGAGCCATCTGATCTGGGTCTACTCTGTTTGCAAAGGAATATAAAGGCATATTTATGGAGTAAATGGTCAAAGGTTTTATCAGAGACCCAGAGAAGGTGTGACAATTAAAACATTTTCCAGAAATATCAGACCTTTTTCTGGCAATTTTGCAATTCAATCTGTTTGTGTATACATAACCACTAAATCTCAAACTGCATAAGAAGAGTTACAGAACAGTATAAGCCAGATACTGATGATCATTCACCTGTATAGCTTGCAGTAGGTCCTGCCTCGTCTGTTGCATCTCAACCTCCAAGATCATGTTCTTCTTGGTGAAGTCTTCCTCCAACACACACAACTTCTGCTTTAGATTGTCACATTCCGACTTGGACTTCTGCAAGCAAACATCATGCACTAATAAAAACCTTTTCAAAGTAGTCATCAACACATTCTCTCCTACCGACGCCTTTTTGCGCCTCTGTGAAACTCATTTATTGAATCCATTGTGATAAATAGAGCTTTTGTAAACAGAGAAAACCCCAGATTTGATGACTTCAGTAATGGTGTTTGCTTAACCCATTCCTCCATAGGCTATTTTTAGACCTAATCTCTTTGAAAGAATCTACCCAAAAGGAGCATTTACAAGAGAAAAGTAAAATTAAACAGCCGTGATCCATAAGTGCCTAAAAGGATATGACTGGTTATTAAACTTGACAATTAACCCTTCGCTTGCTGAATTTTAAAATACATGTCTCCTTCTTTACCCATGCCCTGTTGTATAAATACATATATCTTCACTGTGTACAAGTATTTTGCTGTGCAATCACTGCTGTGGAGTGCACTGGTTGCACAATCAACTTGTAAATAGTGCAGACCCTGATGAGACAGCTCCTGCAGGAGCTGTCTCATCTGGGTCTTCACTATTTACAGGTACGTATATTAACGTGAATAGCAAGCGAAGGGTTAAATATAATTATTATGACCATGAACATTTTCAACAATTTTGAAGAATATTGAATGAAATTTATTGGACTTATAGAGTGGAAAAGCAGTGCCTGGGACAAAATGATTGGTTGTGATATTATGACTACAAACTATTTCAACAAGTTTGGCGAAGATTAGATTGAACTTATAAAGTGGACACTGTCTGGACAGCCCCATCTGCCGCTGCTGCCACCGCCTACAGGTGATCCAATACTATCAGAGGACCAGATAAGATGCCTAAATTAACCCATTCCCGCATAGGCTATTTTTAGATCCAACCACTTTGAATAAATCTACCGAAAAGGAGCATTAACTAGAGAAAAGGTTTATTTTTAGAATTTTGTAGTTTGAAACCATTGTGATAAATAGAGCATTTGCTCCTATAGGAGCAAATGCTCTATTTATCACAATGGTTTCAATAGCTGATTTTTTCAGAGGCGTATTTATGGAGGAAAGGGTTAAAACATTGTCAAGAGTAACTTTTTTAATTCTCCAACAAATCATATGATTCTACAGTTTCTGCCTTGACAAAAAGTTCCATCTTATCTGGACCTCTGCAAATTCACAGCTAGCATGTTACGTGTTGACCACATTAACTCATTCAACAAAAGCACTGTTGCATAGATAGGTCTTTTACCTCAATCTGCCTGCTCAGCTCTCCCTGTGTCTCTTGGTAAGAGGCAATCTCTTTTTGCAGGATGGCCTTGCAGTCCTCTGCAGCCGATAACTTGTCCTCAGCATTCTTTAACCTCTCCTCGATATCTGCCATGCTGTCCTATAAATAAGATAATTATATATCTTTATATTTTATACAGTAACACAGTAGAACCCCACTATACCAAGCAGTTAACCCATTCCATCATAGGCTATTTTTAGATCCAAACTCTTTGATTAAATCTACCGAAAAGGAGCATTATCTAGAGGAAAGGAATATTTTAGATTTGTGTAGTGTTAAAACCATTGTGATAAATAGAGCATTTGCTCATGTGGAGCAAATGCTCTATTTATCACAATGGTTTCACAAAGTGACTTTTACAGAAGCGTCAAAAGGCGTCAATATGCGGGAATGGGTTAAAAGAAGTATTGATTTCGGGTATTAACCCTTTACTCCATAAATATGCCTTTCTTTGCATTTGCAAACAGAGTAGACCGAGATGGATCTTTTTTATAAACATAAAATTAACGAATAAGTGATCAGTTCATGCAGTGTTCTCAATAAGAACCGGCCGGCGGCCAAAATAGCTGCTTCAAAACAGATTTCGGCCAGTTTAAATTCGTCAAGAAATGAAAAAAGGAAAGTTGAAAAATCGCCGATTGTCCCTTCAAATTGGGCCAGAATGCATCCGTGTTTTATACAAGACCCCAGACTGCAGACTGGTTCTTTATTTTCGGTCCTAACCGTCATGTAAAGTGCGATAAACTGGTGTACCAGTCTAATCAATGTAGTTGAACGCTTTAGTAATGATCCATGAAATCAGGCATGAAAAAACGCAAAATCAGCGATTATTTTGGGCAAACTCCCACAGCCAAAATCGTATGACACAGTAAAATTGTTGATTTTCTAGTTTGTTTACACCCATTTCTCAAAGTTTGTTCATGTTTGGAGTTGAAGTTTACGCGCATGCAGTTTATAAATGGCTTTGAACTCCCGATGTTTCGGACCCTATTCTTCTTCCACTTCCAAAGCATTCCATGTTTAGCGACGAGTCCTCTCAATCTGACTCTGAGTCTGACTCTGAATGTCACTAACAATTAATCTCAAAACATCATTATTTCTTAACCCTTTCCCTGTTATATATTTATTCCAATTTTTTTCAATACCTGCGGATTGTTGTGTTCTGCATCCAGTTTTTTTCTGCGTCCTCTTTTGCATAACACTCAGACCTCCGACATAAATCACATAATCTTCAACTTGCAGAAGATGTTCAGTATTATTTAGATGTAGAAGTAAAAAAAAAAATAGTTATAATGAAATGTTGAGATTGAATATTGTGGCCAAAAACTAAAGAAAAAGATCTATAAAATTCCATTAGATAACAGCACACCCTGATCAGATGGCTCCTATAGAACTTAGAAGCTGTCTGATCAGGATCTACTCTGTTTGCAGATGCGTGAAAATGTGTTTATATGAGGGAAAGGGTTAAAAAAGTAAATGGTGAGCAACCACCTGTCTTTAGATGTTAGAGGGTAAACTTGAGTTTAAGTAGAATTCAAGTAGATGGAAGCCTGAGTTAGTATTAATAAAAGTACCCTCAGAACTGCCCAGAATGCAGGAAACGCAATGTAGATTTCAAAATTTTCCGGACCCCCCTCAAAATTAAGTTGGCCTGTTACTTTTGTAATTTGGCCTGTTCAACTAAATCTTATTGAGAACACTGTTCATGTGTATATGTCCATTAGGGATATTGTTAACCTATTACTTCATGAAAATTCACCTTTTCATGCCTTTGCAAACAGAACAGACCCAGATTAGATGGCTCCTAAATGAGCTGTCTGATCCGGTCTGCTCAGTTTTCTTATGAAATTATAATAGATCCGACTCTTTGGTTTCTACTGATACTAAAAATTAATGTGAACATGTCTGTGATGTTATTTATATAAAAGTTCAGCTCATAAATATTTATTATTTCTTACATGAACATTCAACAGGGAAAGGGTTAAAAGAGGGTTTGTTGGATGGGTTTTATCAACCATTTTTCAGACACAACATGCTAGATTAGTCTCAAATAATTATGTCTGTTTGATTCACAATCAAAACTTGTAAGGTATGCCTGTTTATCAATGCTGTTTCAATTACACTGATATCCTAAATTCAAAAGGCACAGCTCAAATAAAGTCATTCCATTAGTAACTGATGCAATCTAAAATAAATATTCTGTTTTTCAAGTACCCTTTGTATCAGTGAACATAACAAGTTACTTGTTTTGTACAAGGCCTATGGGCAGTATGCCAATAAGTGGAATAGACATCAAGGGCTTGGTGCAAAACTATTCTAACTCCTTCACTTGTGAAGGAGTTAGAATAGTTTTGTACCAAGCCCTCGACATGGTCTTTGTAATGAGAGTTTTACTGCATCAACACTCATGACTTTATTTTACCATATACAGTAGAACCCCTCTAATGCGACCACTTAATGAATAAACATGGGTGTCTTTATAAGCAGGTGGTTGCTTAATGCAGGGGAAAAGTAATGCAGAAAGCTCCTAGCTTTCTGCATTACTTTTGTCCTGCATTAAGCTACCACCTGCATCTAGCACCCAGAATTATACCTCTTTTAAGTGGTCGCATTAGCAGGGTTTTACTGTACTATAGTTTACTGGTCTTTATCAAGTGTTAAGTTTCCTTAGTTTTTTTACCATGACTTGTTCAAGTACCTAATGTACCATGGCTTGTTCAAATGCCCATCATTATGTCTTATTCAAATCCTCATTTTATCTTGTCTTGTTCAAGTACCTACCTTATGCACAGCTGTCTGTTGTTCCAAATTCAGCCTGTTCTCTTCCAATTCTTTACTGAGGTTCTCCACCGTCTCCTTGAGATGGTCAATTAAGCTCTCCTGCTGAGCCAACTTGATTTGCAACTCCTCTGACTGTACGCTTATTGTCTTGGCAGTAGTTGCAGAGGTTTCAAAGTGTTTCTGCAACAAACAACTCGAACTGAGAATGGACTATAACCAGTTAACCCTTTCCCTGTTCTATGTTTATTTCAAATTTCAATACCTATTGAATATTCATAGATAAATGGTTATAATGAAATTTGGCATGTGGAATATTGTAGCCATTTTAGGAACTAAGGATAAAAGAGCTATCAAATTCCATAAGCAAACAGAGTAGGCCCTGATCAGACGGCTCCTACAGGAGCCGTTTGATCTGGGTCTGCTCTGTTCTGATTATGTTTCTTCTAGATTGATTGCAAATACCTGGATGACATGCATATCAATATATATATAGCTTGAATGTGGGGTACAAATAAATCGGCATCTGCAAACAGTGTAGACCCAGATCAGAGGGTACCTTGAGGAGCCCTCAGATCAGGGTCAGCATTGTTAGTCATTCAAAATCCTCTTGCAATTCATAATTTTTCAAACTAAATGGACACTATAGCTAAACAATCATGGACCATTCCATTTTGATTATTCAGCATTCAAAAGTTTACACATTACAACAATTTTCAAAATTTAACCCTTTCCTTTATATAAATGCTTTTTCACACAATTGTAAACAGAGTTGACCCATAGGAGCCATCTGATCAGGGTCTGCTCTGTTTGCTAATGGAATTGATAGATCTTTTTCTTTACTTTCTAAAACTATCTATAAATGTTCCATACCCCATATTTCATTATAACTATTTTGTCCATGAACATTCAGTAGGTACTGAAATTTAGAATAAACATAGAACAAGAAGTTAAGCATTAAATTATTATATACAAACAAGACTTTTTCAGTTTGTTCAGTGAAATATAGAATGTTAGCCATGTTTTCTAACAATTGTGCATTTGTTCAACTATTCACCTGATCTGCAAATGAGAGTCTGACAGGTATTGTTCAGCAGGATACAGTTAATGAGTGATCCTGATGTTGTCTTATGAGTGAAACTAACCTTGTAGAGTGCCACCTGGTCCTCAAGGTTGGCATTTTTCCCAGAGAGCATGTCTCTCTCTGTCTCCGTATTCTTCAATCGGGCGGTTATCTTTGTGAGCTTATGTGCAAAATCTGAAACGGTTTCATCAAGGGTCTCTTGCTCCTGTAAGACAAGAAAATTTCAAATATATCTCTCACTCTAAATCAATGCATGTGAAAACAATATTTACTGCTTGATTTATTTCTCATTTGTCAATTTTGATCTTTCTGACACACATTGTTACTTCGTGTCTCACCTGTAACCGAACTGTTTGCATAGGTCATTATAGAGTTGTTACTAGTGAGTAAAGGTCTGATAGATCTGCTCAAATTCCTCTACGTGAGCATAATCACAAGAATAAGGGCACAGTCTATAGGATTATAAACCGCTGAACCCTGACTGCTGCAGATTAACCATTTCCCTGTTCTATGTTTATTCCAAATTTCAATATCTACTCAATATTCATGGACAAAATAGTTCTAATGAAATATGGAAGATGGAACATTGTAGCCATTCTAGAAAGTAAAGAAACCAATCGATCAAATTCCATGAGCAAACAGAGCAGACCCTGATCAGATGGCTCCTATAGGAGCCATCTGATCTGGGTCTACTCTGTTTGCAAATGCATGAAAATGTGTTTATATGAGAGTTAAAAATGCAGCCAATTTATAATCTGGTTGGGCTCCTTTATATTTATTGAATGCTTGAATAAGAGATTTTATCCCTTATCTCACTATCCTTGATCTGACTCGCATTTGCATACAGCCTGGATCCAGGTGAGACACTGATACAGCCTGGATCCAGGTGAGGCACAGAGTAAGCCTGGATCCAGGTGAGACACAAAGTAAGCCTGGATCCAGATGGGACACAGAGTAAACCTGGATCCAGATGAGACACAGAGTAAGCCTGGATCCAGGTGTGAGACAGAGTAACTGGACTTCTCATCCAAATCTAAGCTGTTTGACACATGGTTAATGGTTTCTCAAAAGCTTAACTGAATCAGGAATAGTCAAAATTGCACCAGATCCAAACTTGAGAAGACATTTATTTACAGATGGTTAACCCTTTCCTTGTTTAACCCATTACCTCATAAGCTATTTTTAGATACAACCTCTTTGAATAAATCTACCGAAAAGGAGTATTAACTAGAGAAAAGTAAAATTTTAGAATTTTGTAGTTTGAAACCATTGTGATAAATATAGGAGCAAATGCTAGATATTATTTACAATGGTTTCACAAAGTGACTTACAGAGTCGTCAATATGAGGAAATGGGTTAATATTCATATGAGAAATAATGACATCATGATTATTATTATACCACATTTATATAGCGCTCTTTTCACACAGGATATGTGCATTCAAAAGCGCTGAAACATCATAAATATTCACGAGCCAAGAATTTTTTTTTGACTGTGGCACACAGTGTAGAATCAGATCTATATAATCCCATATGCAAACAGAGTAGACCCTGACCAGACGGCTCCATATGGGTCTACTCTGTTTGCAAATGCATTTTTATGAAGGAAAGGGTTATGGGCCCAGACAGCCCTAATGTTTCCATCCGTAACACTGTCCGTACCTCTTTCAATTTGTCTATCTTGCTTTGCAGTTCATCTCTGACCATGATCATGTCCTTAGCCTCTCTCTTAAGCTGTTCGAGCTGGGAATCCTTTGTGACCAGCTGACCGGCAAGCTCAGAGTTGTGACTTTCCTTTGCTGCAAGTTTGCCAATAAGCTCTTTGTGCTTTGCCACCACTTCATCTCGCTCTTTCTGTATCAACTCCAGTCTCTATAATGAGTAAAACAGTGAAAATAGAAATCCAATAAAAACCAGCTTTTCCATTGAAATAAGAGGGCCATGATGGCCCTTAATCGCTCACCTGTTCGTAACAGATAAATGATTTCAATGACAGATTGCATAATATGAAAAATCTTGGTAGAAAACCATTAGATGATGCTACATACTAAATATAAAGAGTCTAGACCTTACAGATTTGGAGAAAATATTTTAAAGATTTTCCTATGAAAAACTGTTAAGCCCCAGGGCGGGGCCATTTTGATCCGGGGTTCATAATTTGAAAATCTTGGTAGAGGACTATTAGATAATGCAACATACCAAATATCTAAGGTCTATGCCTTACAAGTTCAGAGAAGACTTTTAAAGATTTTTAAGAGGAGAAGATTTTTTAAAACTTTCCTATGAAAAACTGATATGCCCCTGGGCGGGGCCATTTTCAACCCAGGGGACATAATTTGAACAATCTTGGTAGAAAACTATTAGAAAGCGCTACATACCAAATATTAAAGGTCTCTGCCTTACAGTTTTGGAGAAGAAGATTCTTAAAGCTTTTCATATGAAAAACTGATAAGCCCCAGGGCCGGGCCATTTTTGACCCAGGGGTAATCATTTGAACAATCTTGGTAGAAAACCATTAGATGATGCTACATACAAAATATCAAGGGCCTAGACCTTACAGTTCTGGAGGAGAAGATTTTTAAAGATTTTCCTATGAAAAACTGGTAAGCCCTTGGGCGGGCCATTTTTGGTCCGGGGTCATAATTTGATTAATCTTGGTAGAGGACCATTAAATAATGCTACATACCAAATATCAAAGGTCTATACCTTATAATTTTAGAGAAGAAGATATTTAAAGATTTTCCTATGAAAAACTGATAAGCCCCGGGGCGGGGCCAATTTTGTCCTGGGGGTCATAATTTGAACAATCTTAGTAGAGGACCATTAGATGATGCTACATACCAAATACTAAAGGTCTATTCCTTACATTTTCAGAGAAGAAGATTTTTAAAGATTTTCCTATGAAAAATGATAAGCCCCGGGGTGGGGCCATTTTTGGCCCAGGGGTCATAATTTGAACAATCTTAGTAGAGGACCATTAGATCATGCTACATACCAAATATCAAAGGTCTATGCCTTACATTACAGAGAAGATAATTTTTAAAGATTTTCCTATTTAAAACTGATAAGCCCTGGGGCGGGGCCATTTTTGTCCGGGGGTCATAATTTGAACAATCTTAGTAGAGGACCATTAGATGATGCTACATACCAAATACCAAAGGTCTATGCCTTACAGTTTCAGAGAAGAAGATTTTTAAAGATTTTCCTATGAAAAACTGATAAGCCCCGGGGCGGGGCCTTTTTTGTCCGGGGGGTCATAATTTGAACAATCTTAGTAGAGGACCATTATATCATGCTACATACCAAATATCAAAGCTCTTGGCTTTGTAGTTCCAGAGAAGAAGATGTTTAAGTAAATTGTTGATGCCCGCACGTACGCACGACGCCGGACATAGGATCATCCCAATAGCTCACCTTGGCACTTTGTGCCAGGTGAGCTAAAAAGATGTGTGTGACATTGACCAGCATGGCTTAACCCTTCCCTCGCATATAAAGAATTTTTCACATCATTGCAAACAGAGTAGATCCAGATCAGACATCTCATGTAGAAGCCGTCTCCTCAGAGTCTGCTCTGTTTGCTTAACCCTTTCCCTGTTCTACGTTTATTTCAAATTTCAATACCTGCTGAATATTCATGGCCAAAATAGTTACATGTATACTGAAACATGGAAGGTTGGATATTATAACCATTTTAGAAACTAAAGAACCAGAGCTATCAAATTCTATTAGCAAACAGAGCAGACCCTGATCAGACAGCTCCTCTAGGAGCCGCCTGATCTGGGCCTACTCTTTTTGCAAATACGTGAAAACGCGTTTCTGTGAGGGAAAGGGTAAAGAAATTATAACAGATCTGACTCTACTGTTGCTATCAATACCAAAACTTCTTGTGTGCATATGACATTTTATATCAGCGAATAATTGTTCATGATGTCATTATTTCTAACATGAATATTAAACTAGAGGTTTTTGTCACAAAAACGGATGTCTCCCCTCTAATAAAAACAATATGTAAAGGGAAATCACTAAAAATGTTATGGTCTTGATGAATGATACTTCCCCTCATTATGCGTTTTCCACACTACATTTTTCAAGAAGAAAATGATAACAGCTAATAACTCCAAAAATACTGATACCAGATTTATGGCCCTTGTGCATGACACTTACTTTCATCATGCTCTTTCCAAAAATAAAATGTCATTCCAATAGCATCAGTCGAACAGGAGTTATTGATCGGCCAAAAAATGTAACAAAGGGCAATAACTCCAAAAGTATTGAAGCCAGAATTATGGCCCTTGTTCATGACACTTTCTCTCATCATGCTCTTTCAATGTATGAAGTTTCAATACCATGGCAAGAGCCATGTAGGAGTTATCGTCCGGACAAGAAAGAATTAAACAAATGTACAAGGGGCAATAACTCTAAATTTATTGAAGCTCGAGTTAAGGATCTTATGCATGACACTTTCTCTTATCATGATCGTTCCATGTATGAAGTTTCACTCCAATGGCATGTGTCACATAGGAGTAATCATCCGGACAAAAAAATTGTGATTTTTTTTACAAAGGGCAATAACTCCAATATTAGTGAAGCCAGAGTTATGGACCTTGTGCATGACACTTCCTCTCGTTATGATCTTTCCATATATGAAGTTTCAATCCAATGGCATGAGTCATATAGATGTTATCGTCCGGACAAAAAAGTGTTAATTTTTTTTTACAAAGGGCAATAACTCCTATATTAGTGAAGCCAGAGTTATGTACCTTCTGCATGACACTTCCTCTCATTATGCTCTTTCCATATATGAAGTTTCAATCAACTGGCATCAGGCATATTGAAGTTATTGTCCGGACAAAAAATTATGATATTTTTTACAAAGGGCAATAACTCCAATATTAGTGAAGCCAGAGTTATGGGCCTTGTGCATGACACTTCCTCTCGTCATGATCTTTCCATATATGAAGTTTCAATCCAATGGGATGAGCCATATAGGAGTTATCATCCGGACAAAAAAGTGTGATTTTTTTTTACAAAGGGCAATAACTCCAATATTAGTGAAGCCAGAGTTATGAACCTTGTGCATGACACTTCCTCTCATTATGCTCTTTCCATATATGAAGTTTCAATCAACTGGCATCAGGCATATTGAAGTTATCGTCCGGACAAAAAGTGTGACGGACAGACGGACGGACGGACGGACAGACAGACAACTCTCACGAAAACAATATGTCTCCCCCATATAAATATGGGGGGAGACATAACAAGGGAAAGGGTTATATCTCTGCATGCTAGCAACAACTATGCAAACAGTTTGGATCCCGATGAGCTGTAGCAGGACCGTTTGCAAGTAATTTCGTTACATATCTTGTATACTTACATTACATAGTATTGATTTTAGTAAGGTTACTTGGTTGGTTCTTTGTCTGTTAACCCATTCCCTTATAGCTATTTTAGATACTACCTTGTTGAATAAATCTACCAAAAAGGAGCATTTAATAGAGAAAAGGACAATTTTAGAATTGTGTAGTTCTGAAACCACTGTGATAAATAGAGCATTTGTTTCATAGGAGGAAATGCTCTATATATCACAATGGTTTCAAAAAGTGGCCTTTATAGAGGTGTCAATATAAGGGAATGGGTTAACCCTTTACCTGTTCAGTATTCATGTAAGAAGTAATGATTACATTAATTTTTACAATGACATATGAACAAAGGATCTATTGGCTTAAGAGAAACTGTAGAATCTCATCTACACTATACCATAAGCATTTCAGAAATTGTAAAATCCGATCTATATCATTCCATATGCAAACACAGCAGGTCCAGGGTCCATGCTTATAAAACTTTTAGTTGAGTCTGAGAACGTTCTCAAGCATTTGATTGGTCAGATTTGAGCCTTTGGCTCAAATCTGACCAATCAAAACCTTTAGAACTCAGATCTGACCAATCAAAAGCCTGAGAACGAAACTCAGACTCAACTAAAAGCTTTATAAGCATGGACCCTGGTTGCATAGGTGATGTTTGATCTGAGCCTGTTTTGTTTGCAAATGCATAAATTTGCATCTCCATAAAATAAAAGGTAACCAGCTGATGGCCCTCCAATGAGCCACATCAGAATCTCCTGCTGGGTATTAGCATTTAACCGTTTCCCTAATACATATTTCTGCATGAATTAATTACTTCATGAATATTCATTAACTAAATTTTTATAAGGTAAAAATCAGATCTATATCATTTTCATAAGCAAACAGAGCAGACCCAGACCAGATGCCTCTTACAGGAGCCATCTGATCTGGGTCTACTCTGTTTGCAAAGGCACTAAAAGGTGTTTATATGAAGGAAAGGGTAAGCCCCAAGCGCATGCCATATCCACTAAGCTATGCAATCGATATAAAAACTTAGTATAATAGTTCATTATCTATTGAACAAGTTTTGTTCCAACTGCAAGTACTTACTTCTGCCAGCTTAACCTTCTGAGCCTCAGTCCGCTGCAGGTTCTCCTCAAGGAAGGCTGTTTTAGACTTTATCACTAGCATGTTTGTCTCATCATCTTCCACTTCAACATAATCTTCACTGCCAGGGCGGCGAAACTGGAATGGCGTGCTTGCACCCCGAATCTGGGATGAGCTGGACACATAGCACAACTGATAAAATTCACCGTCATCTTTGGGCAATTTTTTTGCTGTAGAAAATGAACAAATTGTATTTCAGAAAACACTAAATGACATAAATTAATTTTCTAACAAGAAAACCTTAAAAATTGAAACTGATAAGATAATACTGATACAACAAAGGAATTTGGAAAGTGTTTCTGCTAACCTTTTAACCCTTCGCTTGCTGAATTTTAAAATACATTTCTCCTTCTTTACTCATGCCCTGTTGAATAATTACATATATCTTCACTGTGTACAAGTATTTCTCTGTGCAATCACTGCTGTGGAGTACACTGGTTGCACAATAAACTTGTAAATAGTGCAGACCCTGATGAGACAGCTCCTGCAGGAGCTGTCTCATCTGGGTCTTCACTATTTACAGGTAGGTATATTGACGTGAATAGCAAGCGAAGGGTTAATTAATAGAGACACCTTTTGATGCTTTGGAAAACAAACTAAAGTCCAATCAGACAGGGTCTGCTCTGCTTATAAGACAATATAGAATATATTCTATAGTTTCTGCTATAGCCATATATTCATTATACCATCATAAAACAACAGCCACACCGCTCGTCTGATTTGGTGCTTGTCCAGCTAAATTTTAAAAAAAAATGACAAAGGGCCATAACTCCAAAATTTGAAATCAAGAGTTATGGTTCTTATGTTGGGGCCTTTCCCTCACTGGGATCTACTAACCTATGAGGTTTCATGTTGATACCTCTTATACTTTTTGAGTAATGAGTTACATTAAAGTTTTTGCACGCCGCCGACAGCAATGACAACTACGACCTAGTGATCAGTCACAATAGCTCGACTTTTCTTCGAAACAGACGAGCTAAAAATTAGTTTAAATAATGTCATTTTTTCTTACATGAATACTCATCAGATAAAGGGTTAAAAGATTGCTAGAGAAGAGACTCTATGAAAATCTTGTACATGTATCTCTCACCCTAATCCTTTTGATCCTGTACTCATTAAAACCTTCTAAAAGCAAATCTCATGAGTACCAACAAGATATAGTTTCACAGACAAGAGTGCCAGAATGGCCCTGAAGCACTCACCAGACAATCAGAGGAGAAGATTTTTAAAGTTTTCACTATATGTTTCTATAGAAACTAGCCGGCCCTGGGGTGGGGCCAATTTTGACCCAAAGGGCACAATTTATATAACTTTTGTAGAGGACCTGAACATGATGCTATGTGCTACATATGAAAGCTGAGAATTTTCAAAGTTTTCACTATATGTTTCTATTGAAAACTGGCTACCCCTGGGACGGGGCCAATTTTGACCCCAGGGACATGATTTATAAAAGTTTTGTAGAGGAACTGAACATGATGATATGTGCCAAATATGAAAGCTGAGAACCTTCCAGTTTCAGAGGAGAAGATTTTCAAAGTTTTCACTATATGTTTCTATTGAAAACTGGCTACCCCTGGGGCATAATTTATATAAGTTTTGTAGAGGACCTGAACATGATGCTATGTGCCACATATGAAAGCTAAGAACCTTCCCATTTCAGAGAAGAAGATTTTCAAAGTTTTCACCATGTTTCTATTGAAAACTGCCCAACCCTTGGGCAGGGCCAATTTTGACCCCAGAACTTGAACATGAAGTTTTCACTATATGTTTCTATTGAAAACTGCTCACCTCAGGGGCGGGCCAATTTTGACCATAGGGGCATAATTTATAAAACCTTTGTAGAGGACCTGAACATTATGCTATGTGCCAAATATGAAAGCTGAGAAACCTTCCCGTTTCAGAGGAAAATATTTTCAAAGTTTTACTATATGTTTCTATTGAAAACAAGGCACCCCTGGGACGGGGCCAATTTTGACCCCAGGGGCATAATTTATATAAGTTTTGTAGAGGACCTAAAGATGATACTATGAGCTAAAGATGAAAGCTGAGAACCCTGTAGATCCAGAGGAGAAGATTTTTAAAGGTTCAAATTGTTGACGACGTGTAACGGACATCAGGCGATCACAAAAGCTCACCTTGAGCACTTTGTGCTCTGGTGAGCTAATTAAAGTAGAATACTTTTATCATAGAACCCCTTGTCTATGTATCTCCTTGTTAACCCATTAGACGCCTTTTGGTGCCTCTGGTTTGGTCACATTTTGAAACCATTGTGATAAATAGAGCATTTGCTCCATTGAAGCAAATGCTCTATTTATCACAATGGATTCAAAACTACAGCATTCTTTTCTTTTTCTTTAGTAAATGCTCCTTTTCGGTAGATTTAGTAAAAGAGTTTGGATCTTAAAATAGCACCATGAGGGAATGGGTTAAAACAGATCTAACAACTGAATAGTCAATATACAATTATGTAAATAAGACAGGACTGACACCCATATAGTTTTGTTGAAATTGTAGTTTGTATATAACACAGGAAGAAAACATAAAATATGTGACACAAAAGTAATGGATATTATTTTTTATACATGTAATAATTATTTATTATCATGAAGTTGATTATTTGGTGTGGTTTTTTTGTGTGTGAAAATTTGATTAGGTGCTATGACTCTGACACAACACCACCACGTAGACTGTATACAAAATTGAAAACTTGTTCATACTTCCAAAGAACAAGGATGCTCCCACTTGCATATTGTGTAGCTATTGCATGACCTATGACAAGGGCCATAACTCTTAAAGTTCATGATAGCATATACCCCAGATGTGCATCCTCATGTACTGATCAACCATTCTACAAACATCCATGGCTCCAAGTCAAATACTTTTGGAGTTAGTCATGCCACAATGCAGCAATGCAGGCTGAAGCTAGCAAGTGAGTTTGGAGAAAAAAATACTCATTTCTTCCTATTTTGTGTTTAGGGAGAAGGTTTTAAACACATAGAACATAGAGAGAGTTCAAAAATCAGGACCAAACTTCTACCTGAATCCCATTAAATGTCTTCCTGTATGAGAGCTTTAGCTTCAGTTCTGAGATGGATGGACAGACAGGGCGACAGATGATGAATAGGGATAAATCTAAAATGACCCCCTTCTTTTAGAAGGGAGGACATGAACATATTTTCGTAACTTTACAGATAATTTTTCTAGAAAGCAAATATTCACATGAAAAGGTAAAATTTTCTAACCAGGGATTGTAACAGTGGCATCAGCCTCACAGCCAGCCTTGTAGTTCTCTGGTACCGGGGCCCATTCATAGTACAGGTAGTCTCTAGGTGATACCCATCCAACCTTGTACAGTCCAACCCAGTCCCTGGTAGTTGGTACCAGGTCAGATGTAAGCGTATATTGGAAATTCAGATCAGCATCTTCGGGGTAGGTTTCAGCCAAGTTATGAAAAACTACAAATGCAAATTCTGCCCTTTCAACCTGAAATACAAATGCACATCCATGACTAATGTGGGGTACAGTAAAACCTAGCTAAACCCGAACTTTAGTTATGAAGAATCTAGACAGGAGGCTGCTTAATTAAGGGTGAAAGTCATGCAGAAATCACCTCTGGAAGCTTTCTACGTGACTTTTACTATTAATAAGCTATTATTGGTTCAAATCTGAATGTCTGATTTACGAGGTTTTACCATATAAATGCATTGAGAATCCAATACAAATTCAGTTAAAATTTCAGGATATGAACTAAAAACTTAACCCTTTCCCTGTTCTGTGTTTATTACGAATTTCAATACCTACTGAATATTCATGGACAAAATAGTTATAATGAAACATGGAAGGTGGAACATTGTAGCCATTTTAGAAAGTAAAGACACATATCTTTGAAATTCTATTAGCAAACAGAATAGACCCTGATCAGACGGCTCCTCTAGGAGCCGTCTGATCTGGGTCTACTCTGTTTGCAAATGCGTGAAAACACGTTTATATGAGGGAAAGGGTTAAGAAGAGTAAACTTCATGCAAACGACCCAAAAGTTTTCAAAATTTTCCTGGGTTGAAACAGTCTGCTGACAGTGGTTTTTCTTTGTCATAATTTCAGTGTTTAATGCAATAGAGATTTTCCTCCATAAATATGCCTTTCTATGCCTTTGCAAACAGGGTAGACCCAGATCAGACAACTCCTATTGTCTGATCAGTTTGCTTATGGAATAATATAGTTCCAATTCTACAGTTTCTGCCATGGCCAAAAATTCATGTGCTCATGTGCTATACTAACAATTAATCAAACTAATATGCATGATATCGTTATATAAATTATTATATGAATATTCATGGAGGAAAGGGTTAAATAAACATAGAATATGCAGTGTCTACATTGTTTATACATAATTCAATATTGCATCATTTAATAGTGCAGACACAGATCAGACAATATATGTCTATGTGAATGCCACTGACATGGACCAATACATTGTATCATTTGTATACACAACATAATAAAATACTACATGTACATCACTTAGGTCCAACGGTTACTCACCTTGTTTCCTTGGGCATTCATCTCAAGTGTTACCACTTCATCAATTACAATGGGATCTGCTTCCATTTTCTCCTGGAATTTATAATCATTTATATATAATCATTTGAAAAAAGGAAAACATTCCAATAAATATCATTCAACATTTAACCCTTTCCCACATGAATACTAACTGGTATACAAGAATTCATGAATATATATGTACATGTATATATATTTATTAACGAAATTTTACAAAAGCCTCTGAACAACGGAATATTTTATCATGGCGGAACTTTAGAATCACATCTATATTATGTCATCAGCAAACAGAGCAGACCTTCAACAGATGGCTCCTACAATATCTGTTTGATCTTGGTCTACTCTATTTCCAAAGGCTTGAAAAGGTTTTTATATGAGCGAAAGGGTTAACTCCAATTACTATCTTAGAGAGTTTTCTTTGTAGTTCATAATCACCTACTGCTTTTTAACCCTTTCCCTCACGTAAGCGCATTCGGACTCCGTCGGACATCAGGCGATCAAAAAAGCTCATCCTGAGCACTTTGTGCTCTGGTTTAGCTAAAAAACAAAATATGGCTCAACAATGAATAGAAAGTATATGAAAATGTCTGAAAACATCTCTTTTAGTCTGTATCTCATGTAAGAATGGCACCATGCATACTAATCTGATTTTTAATGGCATTTTAACTCAGGACTGTTTGGTATTAGCGGAAACTGTTGAATCAACCAATATTCGGAGTGAATGGGGTTTTATGTCTGACCAACAGTATTTCATTTATTTGCAGACGGCACCCGTTTGAGACAAGTAATAGTGCTGCCTCACTGGAATGCCCTTGCCGAAGGCACCCCACCCAGTCACATTATCCGGACACTGGGCCGACCAGTCCTAGAACTACCCATTTAATGTCGAGCGTAGACAAGGGAGCTACTAGTACCAACTATTATTGACATTTGGTCTGTCGCAGCCGGGGATTGAACCCAGGACCTTCTGTACCGCAGGCGGATGCTTTGGAATGAATATACTTTGTAGGTTACTTGTTGCGTGGGAGGATTCTAAAATATATAACTACGAAAAAGTAAGCTTCAAATACCCCTAAATCCAACTCTATGAACTAAATTCTCAATTCTCGTGTGTTAATGTTATTAGCTGGGGTTGCTGCCTCGGAACCCCGCTTATCGGATGATAGAATTGACACAAAATAGTGGTGTGTTTACTCATGTATGTAACAAGTTTAGCTCATCCGGTGATGTAGTAAGCACAAGATGTGTTTGTGAAACACTATGCCCCCTCATATATTTGACCTCTGACCTTGAAGAATGACCTTGACATGTCACCCCTCAAAATGTGCGGCTTTATGAGATACATATGCATGCCAAATATCAAGTCTCTATCTTGACTGACTCAAAAGTTAAGACCAATGTTAAGGTTGCGTTAAAGTTACAGACAAATGAAAAGACAATTTGACCCTGAAGGATGACCGTGACCTTGACATGTCACCCCTCAAAATGTGCAGCTTCATGAGATACTCATATCGCGAGTATACTCTAAGCAGAGTGATGCGATTAATGAAGATGATGATGATGATGATACACAAGCATGCCAAATATCAAGTCTCTATCTCTACTGGTCAAAAGTTATGGCCAATGTTAAAGTCGGTGATTTGACCCATACATTTGACCTCTGACCTTGAAGGGTGACCTTGACATGTCACCCCTCAAAATGTGTGGTTTTATGAGATACATAGGCATGTCAAATATCAAGTCTCTATCTGTACTGGCTCAAAAGTTATGACCAATGTTAAAGTTGCTGACAAACAAACTGACAGGACAAAAACAATATGCCCCCTGACTATCGTCAATGGGGCATAAAAATTCCAGGGACGGCAAAGTAAATTCAGCCCCAAGATTTTTAGGATTTCATAAGGAAGCAGGGCAGATCCTGATAAGATTCAGAAGGCTCCTATGTCTAGTCTGGGTATACTATCTGTTTTCAAAGTGAAACTGCGTTTGTATGAGAGGAGAAAAAGATTTAGACAATCCCGACTACTTAGTGGACTAGAGAGATTTGCTTAACACGTTACAATTGTAATTTACCCATTTCATTGGCGATTGCGTGCGTCATGTTTTACAAAATCAAAACAAAACCAGGAACAAAAATGACCTACTGAAACAAAACCCAACGTTCTGTCTCGTC